>OY998177.1:81806943-82376748 GCA_963921935.1 Galeruca laticollis
TCAGAACTATTCCTTCCCGTAACTGTGAATAAATCTAGCAGTTGTCAGCTGGAAGGAGATTGCATGGCAGAAGATATAGTAAATAGGTGAGAACTTATTAATTTATTAAATTGTATAGGTGGTGCTGTTTGGATATATGTCGAGTCTTCTTTCCGGCCAGAATTGATTGAAATGGATTTAGAAACCTTTAGAATATTGATGGTGTTGGGGCTGATGACTGAACTTTGGAATTGACAATAACCTGGCTGGTTATTGTGAATATTAGACTGAAAATATTTTGGCTTGCCCTGATTTGACTAGCTTTTGTAGATACGCATGCTGCAGTTAACTATGAGACTAAAAAAAGCTGTTTCTCACTATGACCTATGTTGTCCTCTCCAGAATATTGTATATTGAACTAACTTGGTTCATGAAATATTCTGATAAACGTGAAGATATCTTTATCTTTTTATTTGAATAAAGAAAATAATCTATCAAAAAACAGTTATGACATTTCTATCAACAACATAACAAAAAAATATTCTCATAGGTATCAAGACATCATAAAATAAATATACAAAGTACACAATCGAGATTACCATATTACAACACCCCCAGCATAAATGAGATAGTGAACAAAATTCATTCGATCATTCCAAGTCCTTGCATACATTTCAGGGGTTTTACTCGTCTCAATCCTTTAGTGAGTATATCTGCAATCATATGTTCTGTTTGGTCCTACTTGCAGAATCCTAAATAGAGTTGCAAATAAATCTTAAGATTGATTTTAGATGCATATTTTGAAAATTTGAAACTGGAAGCAAACACAAGTAAAACTATAATAGTGGTTTTCTATAGAAGTGCTAATATGGGTCACCAGCCACAATTTAATTAAAAAAAGCTCTTGAATACCTATGAATACTTAGGAACAATTTTCACATTTAATGGAACATTTCTAAATAACCTAAAGCAACGAGAACAAAAAGTGAGACTCTCCCAAGGAGCAAAACTGAGAAATATAAACTCAGCGGGTATATCATCTCTTAATTCAATAAAGACCCTGTATAACAATGTTGTACTAACTACCTTTACATATTTACATATACAAGCAGTATTTGGGTGTTAAGATAATTAGAACAAACAGAAGGTAGGTATCTGTAAAATAAACTACTTTATAATAAAGCAGGCGTTAGATCTACTGCTCAGGATAATGGATCAAAACCCTAGATCACAATACCGGCAGAAATTTTTTTGTGAGGATTCAAATAAAATACTTCTTAGTACACACAACACATCGTATAAATACCTTTTACAAGATCGAAATGAACCAAGCAATTATCAACAGGGGGATTCCCTATTACATATTAAAAGGCACATTGCACAACTACGGACTGCTAATTCTGCTGTCTATATATTTAAATAATATGTCTCACAAAATAATCTGTTCAATCTGTAATAAACTAGTACCAGAAACACTTGAACATATAATGTTAGTGTGTCAAATGTATCAGAGTATAAGAGCTTACTTTATTAAATCATAGGGCCATTCAGATGACTTAGACTCACTACTTACCTCAACAGAGAGAACGCAACTGAAGAAATATCGATTCATTAACGAGGCAAGGAAAATCAGATTATTTATAATCAATGAATAATGAACCAAAAATGATTTGCATACGTATGTATTGTACATGTATAAAAGTATGTATGTTTATACAAAATTAAAGAGCAGGCGTTCAGTACCCACCAACTAGCTCTCTTGTTCATGTATTATATGTATACAAAGGAACAATAAATATCTTGTATTGTTCTGTTGCGAGATATTTAACCAATATTTCCTTGCTCAATTTGTTCTCTGGTGTAATAATATTTTACTTCCACATGTTTCATTCTATTATGAAACACTGGATTTTCAGCAGATTTGAGATCGTTTTGATTGTCTCCATTAATGGTAATTTTATATTAATCTTTAATACTATGATTATCTATCTGGTTAGCCTGATTCTCCAACGGGGTCTTGAATTCTCTGAAATTTGATTTAGCTTCTATTTTTGATTTTATGAAGTAGACAAATAACATTCTTGTATAATCATCCACAAAAACAAGAATGTATTTATTACCTTCCAGAGATTAGTCACTAAATGGATCACATAAATATTGATGAACTAATTGGAGACGTTGGGTACCTCTTTTGGACTTGATCCTTTTAAAAGGTGTGCAAGTTTGTTTACCTTCTAAACATGCAGTACATCCTTCACAATCTTCTGTGGGTTTGAAATCACTCCATCAGCTTGACCTCAGTAGTTCCATTCCATATCTACATAAGTGTCCCAATCTTCTATGTGATAAAAAATTAGAGGTATTTGTTGAAGTTGATAACGCTATTTCTGGTACATTTGATTGCAGTTAAGCTTTATTGAAATAGAAATCCTACTACAATGAATATATATACTTAATTCAGATCAAAAATTTATCATACAACATTCAACCTTACTACTAACATTAAATCTAACATTAAATCTCAGTCTGATAAAATATGGGCCTTTAACAGTCTCTTGAAAGTCATCATTGTCACTGCACATTTAACACTAGATGGAAGATGGTTATACTCATTCATACATTTGTGAAATAAAGATATCATAGTACTATACTTGTTTGTTTTTAGAATATTAAAATCCTGAACATTTCTTGTACTATATGAATGAATCTGCTCCCTTAATGACACAAATTCATCAAAATATGCAGGTAACATGCCCTTTTTTAACTTAAAAATAAAAACCATAGTAAGGTAGTAAAGTCTTTCTCGCATGATCTCAATTGGTGTATAACGGTTGCAACTTAGAATTATTCTCATACCTCTATTGTGCAAGATTTGTAACGATTGAATTGAACCCATGTCACCCAAATATAGAACACTAGAGCAATAGTCGAAATGGGGCTGGATTATACTTCTGAATATTGTCATTCTTGAGAAAAGTGACAGATTCTTGCTAATTCTATTAAAGAAAAAAAGTTTTTTGGATATCTTTTTGCGAATATACTCAAAATGAGGTTTCAATTTAAGTGTATTATCTAGTACAAACCCAAGATATTTTATCTGATTCACCCATTCAATATCTTCATCATTAACTTGTAATTTCATATTCTTAATGTCAAGATTATTTATTTTATGACTACTAGAAATTATCATTGATTTAGTTTTACTTGTATTAAGTTTTAACCTGTTGGTATTCAAAAACATCTGAATTCTTTTTAACAACCGCTGCATCCTTCCAATTACCTCAAAAATATCATAACCACTGTATGCAATCAATGTGTCATCTGCAAATAAATTGATAAATTCCAGCTCTTCAACATAATTAATGTCATTTATGAAAATTATGAACAATAAAGCACCAAGTACGCTCCCCTGCGGTACACCAAAACAATTACCCTGCTCCGTAGATTTACTCTGACCTAATTGAACGTACTGAGATCTACCATTTAGATATTCTTTAAACCAACTTATAACCTTCCTCCTAAAACCATAGTATTCCAGTTTTCTAATTAATAAGTTTCGGTCTATGGTTTCGAATGCTCTTCTCAAGTCTAAAAACATACCTACATATTTGTTATTATCAACTGTTTGTTTCCATTTTGAGATAGTAAGCTGTATTGCCGTTTCACATGAGTGGCCCTTTCGAAACCCAGACTGATTTCCTAGAAAAAGATTATGCTCATTAAAGTATGAGACTATCTGATTATAAACGGCTTTTTCAAGCACTTTTTCAATGCAAGGCAGTGTATTAATGGGTCGAAATGAAGATACCTCTGATTTAACTTGAGTTTTTGGGACAGGTGTAATGGAACTAGCTTTTAAGTCTTTAGGAAAAGTTCCACTTTTTAATGAACTATTTATAAAATTAAGTACTGCATAACCCGTTGTCTCAAAAGTTTTCTTTAGGAATTGTGAATTGAGCGGAATATTTATATTTTTACACGTCTTTAATGATAATATTATTTCTTTTAATTCACCGATAGTCAAAGGCTGAAATTCATCCAGGTTGCATTCAAGTACAGGTAGATCACTATCAGACCATTCCTGTACATTATCAAAGCTCCTCAATACTCCTTATAAAATATGAATTAAACATACATGCAGCTTCCCTTTCATTCTCTGCAAAAACAGTACTTTCATTCATTCCAAAGTTAATGTTTTTATAATTTATGGATTGATCCTTATTTTTTATTATGGTCTTCAAACATTTCCACATTTCTTTCGGATCGTTTTTGTTGTTGTCTATCATAGTCTCAAAGTATTTTATCTTTTTTTGTTTTAGCAAATCAACAACTAAATTTCTTTTTATTTTATAATCACTCCATAGAATGTTACTATTACTACCATTACTATAGTTTATGAAATATTTATATGCCCTATCTCGCTCAAGAGCTCTTATACTAACTTCATTGTCATACCAAGGAACATTCTCATTCTTACATTTTTTATCCCTTATTGGGTGATGATTATTTATCACAGAATTAATTTTTTCATACAGATCATTATATATCACATTAATATCAACAGAATCAAAATTCCAATCACAGTTTATAAGTTCGACATTTAATTGGCAATATGCCTGATCATTTAAACATCTAGTTAGAATTGTTTTCGTTCCATTACTTATACTATTAACATTCTCTAATCTAATTCCTATAATTAAATGGTCAGTAATCTTTGGTGTTTTAAATAATTTAATTTCCAGCATATCATTATTTGTCAAGACATAATCAATAAGAGTACTAGAATAATCACAACATCTAGTACTTTCCCCAACAACCTGCTCTACTCCTAGAGATTGCAACATCGTTATTAATTTCTTACAATAAAAATCATCTATATTTAAATAATTGATATTGAAGTCTCCTACCAATATCCATTTTCTATTCATTTTCATACTATCCTCAATAATGTGCTCCAGTTTATTTAAAAAACATGCTAAACTACCACTAGGTGATCTATACAGACATCCAACAGTCCAACAAATATTATTGATTTTTACATGTATAAAAGTGCACCAATAATTACCATTTTCAGAATAAGTAACTTCATTTTCATAAATTACATCACTTCTTACAAAAATTAAGATTCCTCCAGTATATCGACTTGGAGCATCACAACGGACCAAAGAATATCCAGGCACATTAAGTTCAATTTCCTCCATATCAATTGTAGTTCTTGTTTCCGATAGAGCTAGGACACATGGTTGTTCACTAATTATTTCAGCAATTATTTCATCTTTATGGGCTGTAAAGCTTTGAGCATTGAGGTATACAATATGACATTGACTTATTGTCTCCAATGGTTCCCACGATTTCTCAGAAAAAAACTTCTACGATGTCCAAAATTGTTGTTATTAAAATTATTGTTTGAGTTTTGTAAACCTTGTCTGCGAAAAACGAAATTTCTACAGCTTACAAATGGTGGCCAGAAGTCCTTACTTTCTAATCCCTTACTATGCTTGGACTGTACTCCAACTTTAAAAGACTTGGTGTTCCCTTTAGTTTGCAGCTGAGTCACAATTACAGGTTCATTTTCGGATATGTTGGCTCTTTCTCTAATATATTGTATAACCATTTGATTTGTTGAGTTACTTGAAACCTGTCCTATATAATACCACTTTTTATTTGGTATCCCAATGAGCTGGTTGTTTACAGTTTGTACATACCATTACTTGGAGCTGCTATCATCAAAACTTCACCTGAAATGCTACAAACATCAGTTCTCATGAATGAAGCACCCTCTTTACAAAATACAATTACAAACCCCTTCGAAATACATCTTGAAACTGATGAGATTAGAATTCAAATTTGGAAGAAAAAACATCCGGTATACTTCTTATTGACTTTTCTTCATCAAGATGTAGGGAAACGTCACCAATTCCTGTGCTATATAGCTTTTCGTTGTTCGCCACAGTGATTTCCAACCCATTTTCCTCTCTTCTAACATTTGGTTGGGCGTCATATTATGCACAGTTGCTCCAGAATCAATGAACTAGGAAGTAAAATTTCTCAAAAATTCAGAAGCCCCCAATGCAGTTATTAGAACATTATTCTTGTTTACTTGCTTTTCTTGATTCTGCATTCTTTTATTTGGACAGTCTGGGCGGACATGCTTGTATTCATAACACACTACTTTGTCTTGATCCCTCTTTTTCTTCTTTTGAGAATATTTATTCTTATAACTCCTGTCTGATTTGGATGAGAAAGCAGTCTCACCTTGTATATTGTTTTTGTACATCTCATTCAACAATTTGGTTTTGACCAAATCAATGGAAATTTCAACATTGGAGTTTTCTAGTGCCATTTCTAGGGGATCATAATGGGAAGGTAAGCTACCTAGCATAATAGGTGCGATGTCATTGTCGGAATTTCTTTCTCAATAACGTCTGCATTATTCATACTTCCAGTAATATATGCTTCTAGTGAATCATAATCTGACAGTTTCATACGAAACAGGTTTCTCTGAAGATTTAACTGCCTTCCAAGACCCTTCTTTTTATATTATGTACTAGCTAAAGATGTCCACGCTTCATTGGCTGATTTGCAATTTCTCACATGACCTTTGGCTTTTTCATCAGTTTTATCTCCAGCTGAATAACCATATATAGCTTGCCATAAGTTTTGAGCTATGAGAAATGCCCTCATTTTAAATTTCCATCTCGACCAGACTATATTATTTTTATATGCGCAGGTGTACCCGTAGAAGACGACGTGTTTGAAATGGTATTTACTATAATAGCGACTTCTAAATATTCACTACTACGAAAAACTAACAACAAGGATAACACACTTCACTTCTTCACGCTATTGAACATATTCTGGGCAAATAACCTATTGTAATTGCTCCAGAATATCTTATATTGAATTAACTTGGTTCGTAATAAATTTCTGATAAATGTGAAGATATCTTTTATTTTAATAAAGATAATAATCTGTTAGAAAATAACAGTTATGAAATTTCTATCAACAACATAGCAAAACAAATATTCTCATAGGTATCAAGATATCATAAAATAAATATACAATACAAGTACACAATCGAGATTACCATATTACAACAACTCTCCATCCCAGATGTCATTCACAACATATGGATAAAAGTTACAATAAACAAGCAAATATTTGTCATAGGTATATTGTACAGACCTCCGGATCAGAGTTTGAGAGAATGCATTGCAGCCCTCGATAACTTGTTACCCTCCAATGTAACTAGTTATGACAATGTTATAGTTGTTGATGATGTAAATATTTATTTACAAACAAATAATCTACTAACTACTTGTCTTGAAACTCAAAAGCAATGGTCTTACAAACATAGTAAATGAACCTACACCAATCTTGTACTCTCTTAGATCCAATTCTCGCAAATATTTCTCAAAACTTCACTGATTGCATAACATGGACTCCATACATTTATTTCCTTTAGAGATATTGTTTATATTTATTGTGGATGTAATAACATATACTAACACTACTTTTTTTAAAAACAAACTGTTTCTAAATAATTCCACAATATATTGAAAAAATGGTAAAAATTCTAAAAAGTTGACAATTGTTTCGATATTAAATATCATCATCAGAATGACAAAGTTACATTTCATTTGATGCCTACCTGATGTTTAATAATTATTTTGGCTAGATCAAAAAGTGACCTTATCATTGACTTAATATATGTTAATAGAAAAAAGAAGATTTGATATTAGAAATATAGCCTTATAGGCATATCCTGGATATATTTTCCCAATTAAGATCAGTATATCTGTGCAATGATATAGAAAACCAGGAAAACTATATCTGCTGATCATTACAATTATCACTTAAGAAGACCGTTTAAAAGTGGAGAACTTCCTAGATTTATCTGTTCATTGACAAATTCATGTTGTGGGTTGCTTAAGTGTCTTCTAATTTCTTCTGATCTGGTTAAAAATTCCATCACCTTCAATGCCAAAAAACTATTCAATCAGCTACCTTTAGAATTAAAAGTGGCAAATACATTTAATAGGTTCCGGAGATTGACAACGGCGTTTCTGTTTGAGAGACCTTATGATTCAGTGGCAGAATTCTGCAATCTACCCTAGACTTTTGAGTTACATTGGCGTAGTTCAATATTTGGTATGATGTACGATGCTAACATTGTATTATAATTATTAATTTAAATTTGTATTTTATATATTGTTTTGTATTGTTAGTATAGTCAGTATTTTTTATATATTTTTATCTATTTTTAAATATGTCGCTTTGTCCATAAAATTGTAAAAATTTTTCATGACAATAAAGCTTGTCTCTCTCTATAATAATCTTCACACTTTTTGCTCTGCAAAATCTTTAATAATATCTGATAAATGTATACTGTCACAAACCTTGTGTTCTATAAAAATGATAGTCAATCCAGATAATCTATTCTGAGGTGGATCGCAGATAGTTTTTTATTATTTTTAATTTAGAATAACTTCTTTCACCACTTGCAACTGTTACTGGTAAAGTTAAAAGGATCTTGAGCACATTACTTATATTTGGACCAAATATTAAACCTGTTACAAATTTTAAAACATCTTGAGGAGATAAATTACTATTTAAAAACATACAAAGGACTGACAACATTCTAATGCATTTATATATCGAGTTCTCGTAGGTTAAAATAGCATCGAGATTTTTACAATGTTCCTAATCATTCATCTTTTGGGAGTTCTCCTAAGGCATTATACAAAAAAGCGAAATACTTCGATATCATATTTTTTACTAGGCTAAATGATTGGTTCATCAACACACTCGTGACCAAATTGCTTCTTCTTGAATCGTGCACGAGGACTAGGCGCATTTTCAAAATCTAACACTTCACAATCAATTTCAAAAGCTAAGGCTTTGGTGACTTCAAGTACTTGAGTAAAATAATCATCTGAACATAATTTATAATATAAAGTAGTTTAATGACAGAAATTAATTCAAAATATTTACTTTCAATGAATTTACTAACAGGGTTTATCAGAACATAAAAATGTAAACTGTTTAATTTGGTTCAACAAACCCGAAGCTTCGTCTCGTGTGGAGGTATCTATATCTGGCAAATTTTTTTGTATTCTATTTTCTAAAATCATCATTACATTTCGAAATCGTTGGTTTCTTATTTAGGTATTTCGTTTTACTTTTTCATTTGAATAAAAATAATTCAGATAATATACTTGGAAGGTGGCACATAAAATTCTCAACATGCAACCTGCCAATTTGGGTGGGTGGTGGATGGATAATGGCTAGAATGGAAGATAGGAAGTCAATTTTGCCGCCCCTCATTTTTTGCCGCTAGGGGCGAATGCCCGCCTTGACAAAGCCCCCGCCCCTTAGATCGGACACTGAGAGGGTAAAAAACAATTCCCTTCCAAAACATCGTCGACGATTATTTTATGTCTGTTTTCGACAACAGTTTGATTTCTGAAGATATTCTTTATTACTATGACAATAATAAATTCAATGAGGAGAATACATTTAATTTTAAACTGATTGAGGTGAAAGAAATTATTGATATTATTAAAAACATTTCTTCAAATGCTAAGGGAATTGAGGGAATACATCTTAATATGATAAAAATTAGTCTACCTGTTATTTCGTTACATTTAACAAACATTATTAACTCTTGCCTTGAAGTACAATTTTTCCCAAATTATGGAAGCAACCGCTTGTTATTCATTTACCTAAAAATGCGAATCTTTGTCAAAGGTCCTAGAAAGGGTTGCGCAGTTACAAATATCAGAATTTGTTGAATGATGTCAAATTTTATCAGAAATCCAGCTTAGTTTTTGAAAGTCTTACTGCCCTACTAAATCTAACAGAGAACATTATTCGAGCTCTTGACGAAAAATTGAGAGTCACTGTAGTTTCTATCAACTATTCTAGGGCATTTGATAGAATCAGAAACAACCTTCTTAAACTTAAGTTGATTATAAGTCAGTGAAATTTTTACAAAGCTATCTCAAAGAACGAACCAGTTTGTCTCAAATAATATCGAATTTTTTGCTATAATCATTCAGTCTGGGGTACCTAAGGGGTTGTTTCTTGGTATTACTCTTTTTGATTTACACTGCTGACTTGCCCTTAGACGTTACCAAGTCTAAATTGCAATCATTTGCTGATGACACGCAAGTCATCATTTTTTTCAACACTAACAATGCTGAAGAAGCTGCTACAAGCTTAAATTTTGCTATAAGCACAATTTGTGAGCTCTCAGCTTATAATCTCGACATAAACCACTCTTATATTATTTTGTTCCATCAATCGCAGATTATATTAAATCAAACTTTAATATTCATATCATTGAACACACTGTCGATCCATCCAGCTGCATAAAGATCTTAGGAGTCATGCTAGATGACAAATTATGGTTTAATACTCATATAAAAAACTTAACAAAAAAACCAATTTGCCATTGAGAAGACTATACACAAATTTATTCTAAATTTTAAGTTGAGAGACAAACTTTGTGAGTCATTAGTTTTATTTGTATTAAATTATTGCAACATTATATTCTATCCTTGTCTAATACAGCTACAAAAAATATATTGCAACTGTTTGCGATTCATATATGGACTAAACGATTTGACCATGTCTTCAACAAATACCTTGAACTGAAATAGCTAATAGTTGTAGAACACATAATATATCATCATTTATAAGTTGGTTGTTGCTTCCAAGCCATCGATCTTAAACAAAATATTGTTTTCAGAGATGAAACTCACAACAGAAGAATTCGAAATGAACGTACTTTGGCAATTCCTCGTCACCACACGGCACTTTTTCAACGATGTTTTTCTTACATTTTGCAATTGGTTACCTCCTGAATTAAAGACAATAACTTTTGGTGCTTTTAAAAGAAAAGTGAAAGAATTAATGCTAAATGTCTATTGATACCTATATTCTATAATTTTCCTAATTTGATTTTGAACTTTAAAGTATTTTTTCTTTTTCTTCATCTATTGCAAAGAGGACTAGAGGTTAAGTGGTAGAATAGCCACTTCCCTTCTAGAATCCCCATTATGCAAGGACCATTTGTACATTTCTTGAATAAAGACTGTTTATTATTATTACTAAAACTTATTAATTATATGACTATTATAATTGTAAGTTTTACTGATTGTAGATTAGAAGTAGCATCTGGAAATATTGGTGCCAATCCTGGGATAGCAGCTTTGTGGGAAGACGAAAAACAAAGACGTAGAAATAAGGGGCTAGATTCTCAATTAGGACATTTACTAGAATTATCAAGAACTAACGTTTCCCCTACGAAATCTCATATGATCTACAAGCAAGCTTTAGAAGATAGATTGGCCGTGTTTTCCAACGAAAAAAATTTGGTTGACAAATTAAACTCTTCAGGTAATAAATTTGAATCACTCCTTCACTTTATTCTTGTTACTTTCAATATACTCAGGGCCGGATTAAGCTAGGGGCTTGGGGAGGCTATAGCCCCGGGCCCCAGGTCCAAGAGGGCCCCATCATTTGGAAATCATTCTGTATTTTTTGATGTGTTGATACCAGAAATCTAATGTATTGATATTATTTTTTAAATTTTTTCATACAAAAAAAATCATTTTCTACTTTAAAAAGAGTTAAAGATCTTCATGGCTCAAACATGGCAGATGGAAGACTGTCAGCACTGGCTAGACTGAAAATTGAAACTGAATTATTTAGAAAAATGGATTCTGAAGAGCTCATTCAAAATTTCATAGCTCAAAAGTGCAGAAAAAAATTCTAATGACTTTCTCATGTAGTACTCAAAAGAGCATATAAATGTATATATTGTTACTGAAATTCTAAAATGTAGTTTTAATACTTTTGAGATAATATATGTAATAATTAGTGTTTTAAATGAAACTCACGGTTTCTAGTTAATTCCACAACATAATAAAAGTTATTGAAAATTCTAAAAATTGACAATTGTTTCGATAAATCAATATCATCGTCAGAATGACAGAAGTTACATTTTATTTGATGCCTACCTGATGTTTAGTAGTTATTTTTGGCTAGACCAAGAAGTGACCTAACTTGTGATTGACTTAATATGTTTATAGAAAAAAGAAGATGTGAAATACAAATATTGAAGCTTAGATATTATTAGCCCTATGGTGATATCCTGGATATCATTTTTCCAATTAAGATCAGTATAACTGTGCAATGATATAGAAAACCAGGAAAACTATATCTGCTGATCTTTAAAATTATCACTTAAGAAGACAGTTTATTAGTGGAGAACTCCCTAGATTTGACAACTTCATATTGTGGGTTTCTTAAATGTCTTCTAATTTCCAATTCTTCAAGGAAATCCAGTTCTTGTTTCTTTTCACAAATATGCAGCACTTCTAGTTTTGTGTTAGGTGTCAATGAATGATTGGTGTCAAGTAGATGTTTTGCGTAGTGGGATTTATCTGGTTGTTTTAACCTGTATGCTCGTAAGTGCTCACTGTATCGGATTTCAAAATTCCTAAGGGTCTGACCCAAATAGACAGCATTACATTCTGGACATTTGAGTTTATATATACCTGACTTCTTTAATAGTGGTATTTTTGCTTTTACATTGAACAATTTTGTACTAACGTTACTTTCTGTTTTAAAAGAAATTGTTGTATTCGTTGCTGAAGATATTATCTTTGAAATATTATTAGAAATATTTCCTGCATATCTGATGGTTTTATAAGTTTTTATTTCATCAGCTTGTTTAGGAAATATTAGTTGTATGCCACTTTTTCCTTTTTTTTACTAATTAGCTTATTTATCATATCTAATGGATAACCATTGGATGTTGCTATTTGTCTAATTGTATTAATCTCTCTATCAAAATTACATTTGTTCATAGGAACTGAAAAAGCTCTATGTATCATTGAATTATATGCCGCTAGTCTGTGTGACATAGGGTGATTGGAATTGAATGGAACTGTCACATCAGTCTGTGTTGTTTTTCGGTAAATTGAATAATCAAGTACATTATTAACTCTTTGAATTTTTAAATCAAGAAAATTGATTGAGCTATTTTCTTCAATTTCTAATGTAAATTTAATTTTTGGGTGTAAATTATTTATGTGGTTGAAAAATACATCTAATTGTCGTTCACTACCCATAAAAGAAACTAATATGTCATCTACATATCTATACCAAAATAAAATATTTTTCGAAATATTACTTTCAAAGATCTTCCTAGTTAACTGAAATGTGAATAGAAACAAAACGTGACATAGCGGACATAAGAAGAATAAGAAGAAAAGGTAAAATAAAGTCAGACCAATGTTAATCGAGATGACAAGCGGAAACAAAAGAATGGGAATTTCAAAAACAACAAGGAACCTCAAAGATACAAACTGAAGAATTAGCGAAGACTATCGCAAGGAAATACAGTTACAAAGGAAACACCTGCTTGACCACATGAGGCAAGCAAGAAAACAGGAACAATTAGCGACAGTTAAAGTATTAAACTTATAATAAGCGGAACGGAATATTCTGTAGAGGATGTAAAGCGATGGGAAACTGGAACACCCCACACAGCTGGAGACAGTGTTGAACAGACGCCAAAAGAAAGAGGAAAAACAAGAACAGCAAGCGAAAGAACCCCAACAGAGAACGATAAAACAAGAGAAGAAACATATAAAACAATGAGAAAACGAAACTGCGCCCAAAAAAACTATATCACGCAATGGCGGACTAGGGCCAATATACGAATTCGGGTATTACTGAAAATCAGAAGGAAAAGGGAATGAGAAAATAAAGGTGAAACAAGAAAATAAAACTGATACAAATAATGTTATAAGCATACAACACTCAAAAATGGCTAAATACAACAATGTTAAGAATAGCAAAAATGCTAAACCAAACAAAAAGAAGGAAAACAAAAACAAGCAGATAAACATAGCGACATGGAACATAACAAAAAAGAAATTGGGAGAAAAATGGTAAACTATAATATAGATATCACAGCAGTTCAAGAGGTTAGATGGGTGAAAAATGGAGAAAGGTGAATATACATTTTTTTATAGTGGAGAGAATAAACAAGGAAACAACAGAGTGGCGTTTTATGTAAAAAGGAACATTCGAAGTAATATAATAAACTTCAAACCAGAAAATGGAAGAATCGCAACACTAAGATTAGTAATGAAGAAGAACACAATAGGCATAGTAAATATTTATGCACTGACAGAAATTGCAGAACCGCACGCAAAGGACGAATTCCACGACACGCTCATTAAAGTTTGCGAAGAAATAACAAGGAAAGACGAAATAATAATATTAGGAGACGCAAACGCACAGTCGGGTAAAGAAACATACTTAAGAGAAATCATAGGTAACCTAAAAAGGAACTATATATAACAAAACTAATGATAACGGTCAAAGACTCTGACAGCTGGAATCATGAACATGTCAATACTATCAACAAAGCTCATACACCCAAAAAAACACAAAGTAACCTGGAGGCACTCAGGAGGACAATAGAGAACCATAGAGACAACGTATTGGCCAAGAGAGTTATCTGCAAAAAAACAATAGACACAAGAATGTACAGAGGTGCAAACGTAGACATGGATCATTACCTAGTAATGACAAAAATGAGAGGATTAAAAGACGCATAGAATTGTAATACACCAAAGAACATATGCATTTTCAACATGGAGAACTGAAAAAATAAGAAAACAATATGAAAATAATATTACACAAAATATCGAAAATCAGATACTCATTACATCACATATCGAAAATAGTTGGAAATAAATAAAAAACAAACTTCTTACTGAAGACAGCAAAGCAAGTTATAGGGAAGAAGAGTAAAGAGAAGGAGAAAAAAGAATGGTATGACCAACAATGTGAAGAAATAAGAAAACACGGCAAGATTAAAGTTGATAAATACAGAAGAACATACGAGATAATCAGAAATATGGCAAATGCAACAAACAAAAAGAAAAAAATTGGCTAAATGGAAGACTGAAAGAAATAGAGAATGATAGGCGTAACAACAACCTAAGACAATTCTACAAAAATATAAAAGCACTGACCGAATATTCCAATAAAACAATGGGAATAAAACATGAAAATGGCATAACAGTACACGAAAGCAAGGAAATGATAAATATCTGGGAACAGGATTATAGCAGAATACTTTATGAAGACGATGTTGAGGAGCTCAGGGAAGCCGAAAATGTATAGCAAATCCAGAAAACGAAATCTCGTTAAACTGCCCATCTGAAAAATAAATAGTGACAAATAAAAAACACCTATCCACAAAGGAGATAAGGAGGTCTGCAAAAATTATAGACCAATAACCCTACCTAATACCGCCTACAAAATAAACATAATAAATCAAAAACTGAAAGCATACACAGCAAAAATAATAGGGGACTACCAAAACGGGTTTGGACCAGGAAAATCAACGGTAACGGCAATATACACCATTGGACAGATCCTTGAAAAATCTCTGGAATACATTAATGATCTACACGTAATTTTTATAGACTTCGAGAACGCATTTGACTCAATCATAAGACCCAAGATTATAGAAGCACTAAAAACCCTATGAATCCCAAAGAAGCTTAGAGAACTGGTGGGAATGACCCTACAAAGCACTGCAGGGAAAGTAAAATTCCAAGGTGAGATATCAGAAGAATTCAAAATGAATAAAGGGGTAAAACAGGGAGACTAAATTTCTCCAACAATGTTTAACCTAGTACTTGAATCCATGTTACGAGAAAAATATTATAGTGAACGAGACCCAGTTAATCGCTTATGTCGACGACCTCACAATCCTCGCTAGAACAAAGAAAAGTTTAATAAGAGTGGTAGACAAGCTAGAGGCAAAGTCACAAATATTCAGATTACGAACAAACGAAGGCAAGTGAAAATATATGAGAGTGGGGAAAGAAAATCTAAACAACGATACTCAAGAATAAAAAATTACAACTTTGGAATTGTATCAAGTTTCAACTATATAGGAACATCGATCGGACAAACTAGGAAAGACAACAAAATAGAATATTAGAAGGAAACCAAATTTTTGGCATGAATAGAAAACTTTTAAAATCTAAATCGATCAGCAATATTGGTTTTGTTGGCCTGTTGTGGCATTTTAGTGACCAAGCCGCATGATCTTCAGTAGGGATGTACCGGATCGAGTATTTGGTCGGTCCGGCCGAAACCTGGATTCCGGCCGGTAGCCGGACCGGACCGTCGAAATTTTGGCCGGATCGGGATTTATATGGAAATATTTCAAATTCATGCGATTAACGAAATTTTACAGGTTCCATCTATCTAAAGCATAAAACTCTATATTATTTTCTTTTTTTTGTATACACAGGTCCTTAATTTATTCCGTTCCGCGTTATGAATTATAAATAAATAAAAAAATTAAATGGCATTGCTTTGTGCAGTGCCATCTATTATTCTAATAAAGCACACTGACTTCCAGTAAATAGGCCAAAGGCTGTAGAGATGCAGAAATAAACTGTGAGGGATGTTTTATACACAAACTGCAATTAATAATCAATGACAGTATAAATTCTCAAAGGAACGTATCATATATGATTAGTTGTGCCCGTCGTATTTTAACTCATTTCAATCACTCTTCATTAGCATGCAGCAAATTAAGTGAAATACAACAAGAGTTGAATGTGGACCAGAGGAAAATTATCCAAGATGTACAAGTGCCGTGGAACTCCAGTTTTTACATGTTAGAGAGGTTACTTGATTTGAAGTGTTGTCTAACTATTTATTACACTGAAAATAGTTCTATAAAGTCTATAAACAATTTAATCAATGTTGCAATATGTCCTTGAGTTACTTGACCTTTTGAAGAGATAACGAAACTGATGAGCAGCACGGACTCAGTTATTTCAGAAGTAATTCCAACAATCGCTGTATTGAAGCGTTACCTTTTGTCCGATAAAATAGAAGTTATATGGCGTTGAAACTATGAAAGAAAGTATCATTACAGGAATGAACCGAAGGTTCTCCGATGTGGAGTCCCAGGACTACTTTACCATATCGATTATTTTAGATCCCAGATATAAAGTTAGACTATAGTTGAAGATATAAAAACAAACGTGAGAAAAATCACAGAAATTAATAAGAGCAACACCGATGAATCCGAAATACAAGATGATGATGAGGCTAACGTGGTTATTAGCGAAGAAGAGGATAAAGAACCATTAGAACGCTATACAAAAGAGAGCGAGGATAACATATGAAAAAAATTATGCTTCAACAAGTTCATCTTTTACGCTGTGGAAGTGCTATGATAACTTTGTTCCATCTTCGACACCTGCATCCTCTACTAGTGATTCGAAAGGCAATATTAGTTTGAATTATACTATGGAGTGCCCGTTATTGATAGAAAGTCAGACCCATTTGAGTGGTGGAGCAAGCGCAGTGGAACATTTCCTGGTCTAATTAATTTAATAAAGCAGTTTTTATCAAGTCCAGCAACTAGTGTTTATTCAGAGACTATTTTCGGAAATTGGTAACATTAACAAATACAGAAAAGCTCTTATTTATTCATAATAATCTCAATAAAACATGTTCTGGCCGGGTCGCAACCACGATTCCGCCGGAACGGCAATTTCGGCCTCTATGCCGGATCGGCCGGATTTAGGGGTACCGCCGGAATACCGGTACATACCTAATCTTCAGCACCACAATGTGAACATTTTGAAGGTTGTGTGTTTTACATTTTGATTCATGATGAGGACCACTATATTTGGTGTGTTTAATTGATTTATTGCAATTGTCTGTAGTATGAATAAATTTTTGGCAGAGAGAGCAAGTGGGGTGCTTGGATATACTGGGTAGTGTTTGTGTTTGTAGAAAAAAACTTTGTTCAAACGTTTTTCAGTTGAGAAAATGCATCCTGAAATTATTCTGATAAGTGTGGTAGTATTTTGTGCGGCTTTGGCAATTATTTTCTTACAGTACCTGCTATCCACTAATTTCTTCATCTGTTGTTTCATGTTCTACGGAACCTATGCAGACACTGTATGATTGTTGAGTTTTTATATGTGTTTGGTGTTTTTGTTGATGCTTGAGTTTCTGCAAAATGTAAAATTTGTTTATCACCAATTAGTTTTTGGATTTTAATATTGAACACTGTATACTACCACTAGACTAACACTCACAGTTACACTGTTTGACACACAAACAAGTTATCGTCTTCAGAGCCCGAAGGTAAATTAAAACTTATATACTTATACTAAATTTCAGGCGCCAATTCAACTCTTCTCGCGGGAAATAGTTCCAGTGGGAAAATCGGCTCCTGCGGGAAATTTTACATACAATTTTTATCTAATAAAGTATGGGTATGTGGATGATATTTTCGCTATATATTATACAAATAGAGCTAATGTAGATGATTTTATCATACAACTAAATTCAAAATTTCGAAGTATTAAGTTCACTTATGAACTAGAAAATAATTGACAATTACCTTTTTTAGATACATTAGTTATTATAAATAGAAATAAATTAGAATTTGATATATTTAGAAAAAACACCGCTATATACTGATATATCCCGGTTGATTATTTCCATTGTATACAACATAAAATGGCTAGTCTCCATTTTTTAGTACACCGGTTGATTAATTTTGCACTTAATATTGATACAACAAGGAAAAGAACTTGATTGAGAATATTGCTGTTTTTAACGGTTATGATAAGAAAATAGTAGCTAAAGTAATAAATCATTTTAGGTTTAAGAAATCTCTTCGTGAGACTACTTGTTTTTTAAAATCGAAGCGAGAAGCAGGAGAAATTTGTTCCACTACATTTTGATCCTGCTTACACAAAGGGTTTAAAGAATATTTTCAACAACTTAGGCTTAAATTTAATTCATAAATCAAATAATACTTTGAAACAATTGTTAGGTAATACTAAGGATAAAATACTGGATTTGGAAAAGGGTGGAATTTATGAAATTCGTGACGGAAACTATGTTGGGCAGATTAGGAGATCTGTTAACGTTCGGTTTAAGGAGCATTTAGCTCACTTAAAGTATGAACGTGCAGAGAAATCGAGTATCGCCGAGCATGCTATCAATCATAATCATACAATAAGTTAAGGTAATGTAAAATTGTTGAAAAATGTATCCAACAATTTATTGTTGGATGCATTCGAAAGTATCGATATAGTTAGATGTAAGAATAGTTTAAATAGAGACAAAGGACCAATTCCTCATAGTCCACTTTATAGTGAATTAGATTAAAATTGTATGTAAAATTTCACGCCGAAGTAGGTTTTCCCGCTGGAACTATTTACCGCGAGAAGAGTTGCATTGACGCCTAAAAAAATAGTATAAATGCAGGACAATAGTAGATAAGTTTTAGTTTACCTTGGTCAGAGTAAGGATAGTTTAAATAGAGACAAAGACCAATTTCCTTATAGTCCACTTTATAGTTTATTAGATAAAAATTGTAAAATTTCCTGCTGGAACTATTTCCCAAGAAAAGAGTTGCATTGGCATCTGAAATTTAATATAAATGCTGGCCAATAGTAGATAAGTTTTAGTTTACCTTCGGTCTCTGAAGACTGTAACTTGGTTATTGAAACGCGCGTCAGACAGTGTAACTGTGAGCGTTGGTGTATAGAAAATAGTGTGTTCAGTTTGAATATCGCCAACGGTTCCAGTAATTCCAACTGATTTTAATAGAAATACGATTTTTGCTTTTAGTATTACATCATTTGAATTGGGGTTTTTTATTTCACAGATATCTGCCAAGAGTCTCTGGGGCTTTTATGTAGTACACATCTTTGTAGTTTCTATTTGTAATCTCTCTCATTTTGGTGAAATATGGGTCGATGGTCCTTGTTTGTTTTGAGTTGTATATAATTGTAGTTTGATTATTTTGTTGGACTTTTTGTAGAGACAGGTTTTTTGTTGGATTGTTTTCACTTAATCGCTGATTTTGTGTGTTACTTTAGGAGCTTGTTACAATTATTTTATTTATTTCTTGTTGGGATAACTGTGATATATCTGTAAACATTTTTTGTTATGTGTCTTTATTATTTTTCCGCCCAACCTATCTAATATGCAAGGAAAGTATTGGTTTACCCCAAAAAAATTGAAATTTTAACAAAAAAATTTGAGTTATTTTTACGTTATTCATCAAGAACAACACGAAAAAACGGTTTTTAGACAAAAATCCTGTGTGTATGTCGTCGTCGTCGGCCACTTTTCGTTACATGTCTTGTTAGCACGATACAGCCTCCGAAGTGCAACAAGTCACCAATTTTATACTTGAATATTCTTAAGGACATGTCACATATGAACCCTATCGATTTTCAGCTCACCAGAGCCAGTACAACGGGTGCTATGGTACTTGAAGTACGACCATTTTGTAATTTCTTGAGAAATTTCAGTTTGTTAGCACGATACAGCCTCCGGAGTGCAACAAGTCACCAATTTTATGATTGAATTTTATTCAGGACATTTCACAGATGAATCCTATTGCGTTTCAGCTCACCAGAGCCAGTACAACAGGTGCTATAGTACTTTAAGTACGACATTTTTGTCATTTTTTGGAGATATTTCAGTTTGTTAGCGCCTCCGGAGTATATACAAGTGACCAAATTTATGATTGAATATTATTCTGGGCGTCTCAAAGATGAACTCTATTCATATTCAGCTCACTAAAGCCAGTACAACGAGTGCTATGGTACTAGAAGTACCAAATTTTTGGAGAATTTCCAGTTTGTTAGCAAGATACAGCCTCCGGAGTTTATACAAGTGACCAATTTTATGATTGAATATTGTTCAGGGCGTCTTATAGATGAATATTATTCATTTTTAGCTCACCAGAGCTAGTACAACGGTTGCTATGGTACCTGAAGTGTCACATTTTTGGTCCTTTTTCTAGAAATTTCGCGTTGTTAGCACTATACAGCCTCCGGAGTATAAACAAAAGTGACCAATTTTATAATTGGAAATTTTTCAAGGTGTCTCACAGATGTACCCTATTGATTTTCAGCTGACTAGAGCGAGTACAACGGGTCCTATAAATCCAGATATACTATATTTTTGGTTAAAAAGTGTATACAAGTGACAATTTTATGATAGAATATTGTTCAGGGTATCTCACAGATGCGGAAAAGTTAGTTTTAATCCTTAAAACTGTTTATTTTTCCCTTCGATCCTAACTTTTTTCCAATAACCTGAATCATCTATCTTCATCTCAAAGTAGTTTCCTTCTTAATCTGATGTTTGGTATGTTTAATTATCACCTTCACTATCCATCACGACACTCTAGGTGTTCACTAACCCACTGAATTCTATATTAAAATAGCAACATTCCGCTTCATATTGTCATAAATAATTGGAAACCAATTGAAGTGTGTTTTTTTTAAATTTATTTCCAGTATATCCTGCCGAAACTCCAGATTCTATGGCAATTAGAAGTGCGTCTATGGTAGATTCCCAAACGGTGTCTAGTTCAGATAGTAATTCAGGGACATTTACTGATTTAGATGGAACCATTGTACCTGCGGATAATAGCTTCTTGAATATAAGTCTAGATCAAGATGCACAACAACTCTTGAAAGTATTAAATGAATTAGGTAAGTTAGTATAAATTGATATATATATATATATATATATATATATATATATATATATATCATCATTGATTATCCAATTCAATTTGAGACATCCTGTATATATTTATCATAATGATCATTTTTGGAAATTATCAGTATCACCCCATATATTCACATTCCACAAATTGTTATTATAGATTATTAATTTGTTATAAGTTTAATAGAAGTCTATGTCATTGCATGCAATATCAACTGTATTATTATAAACAACCTCATCAATGAGATCTAGGTCCTACATACTAGAACAAATGTGAGCGAGGTCAGTTACCATATATAAAATACCGCTGACCAAGCATTGAAAAAGATTCCTAACAGAATCTTAATAGAACATGCTGATATAATTTCAACATGTAGATTTTAGTATTATATATTGTAATGTTTTTCTTATATATTTAAATAGTTTATCTTAATGGGTGGGATAAATTTATACACACGGTGTATTTACTTACTCTTAATTTACACACCTTACCATTTAAATTCAACTAATTTATCTACACCATCTATTCACTACTAGCTGAAACTGTAAAATGACTGCCTGGCTGCAGGCACTTGCTTTATATATCAAAATTCCCTTCTTGAAAGTTCAGTTTCTAGAATTCGGTTCCCAGCAAAAACAACCAAAAAAATCGTCATTCCTAGAAATGTTGCGCATTCGCCAAAATTTGAACATTCTATATGTACTGTGAAGCAGCGCCGGCTTGTGTATGCGATTTCATAACAATAGATATAGTAGTTAGTATTTAATAAAACCCCGTGATGTTGAATAGTTTGAGGGATTAATTCCCAACATACATTACAGTAGATATTAAACTCATCTCGTATTTTAGAAAATTTTGTTTCACATTTATCGGCTATTACGACTGGATTTTCTGAATTGTGGTTCACAATTGGAAGTGGATATGGTGCCTGTTAGCGTCTGCTAGTGCGAGGAGACTTACACGAGCCAAATAACGGCGCAATCCAGATTAGAGTCTCCAAACGAGAATGTATTGCTCTGTGCTGACGAGATCTATATAGTTCAAAACCGGTCGACGCATTATGTTTTTCTCGTTGCAATTGCGAACTATCGGAGATGCTATGTATGGACAAAAAAGTCAATCGACATTATGCTGGATTTTTAGAATTGTGGTTCGCAAGTTCGTTATCTCGGGATGTTTTAGGGGGGAAGTTGTTATTTGTGACGTAGGCCAGCTAAAAAGATGTGAGGTGGTATCAATGAAGAAGATGTTTCCAGGTTGATGGTAATCTCTGGCTGTCGCCCCTAGTGTTTAAACAGTTTGGGAGTTTTTCTATATGGATAGCTTCTCTAATTATTCTGATGGTGCGTACAAAATTTGAAAATTCCGATTGGGGGCGGCTAGCCTTTATAAAAAAGAATTGAACATACCAAATTTAACAAACGCCAGCCCATATTATAATTTGAAAAAAAAACATTGTAAACACATCAAGAAAAAAATATTTGAAGAATTTAACTCACCATCAAATATGTGAAACGACCACAATATACGTCTGATTATTACTGATTGTAGAGATTTTTCCTATGTATGATGTCTAAATACACAAAATTTGAAAGTGAAACAATTTTTTTTAATTTCGAATCATTAATCCGACGAAATTAAAATACTATAATCCGATAGAAATCGTAACAGCCGATCGGCTTGTTACAATCTATTGGGGGCAACTTAACTGCCTAATACACAGTTGAATCATTTAGAATTACAGGGGAATGTAAAGTAACTTTCAAACTTTGAATAGATTTTAACAATAAAAAATATTTTTCCGCCTACCTCTATCCAAAGTATACATTTCCTGGCCTCATCGTAGGGAGCAAAGTCGTACTTTTCCTCCCTAGGGAGGAAAAGTAAAAGTGACGTCATAGTACGTTATCAATGAAATACTTTTTGCAATTCCGAAACTAAAGTGGTCACTTTAGGCTAACATGTTAGAAACTATGTAGACCCAAGGGATATAAAGGAACAGTTGAAATCCTAAGGGATTTGAAGTACAAATAAAAACGTACACCCCCGATGCCTAGCCAAGCATTTTAGAAGTCTGTCCTCGATGCCCAGCCAAGAATCATAAAAGTCCATCCTCGATGCCCAACCAAGTATTTTTGATGTTCACCCTCGATGCCCAGCCAAGTTTCGTAAAATAAATAGTATTTATTAATTTTGTTTGTTAGTTTCATAAATAAATTATTGAAAATGTCTTGTTATTTGAGGCAGGCGGAAAATCATATGTATAACATGGATGTAAAGTGCCTTTTACTCCCTCGAATGATTACTGCCCTCCGCTACGAGTCGGGCAGTAAACTTCATCCTCGGGAGGAAAAGCAACACTTTCCTCTCTTGTTATACAAATATCTATTATTACTTGTCATACATTGAATATTTTTTTCAATTTTTGCTACCTTCTTTTTTCCATCTATTTTAACAATGCAATGAATGGTTTTCTAACTAATTCCGAGAAAATAATACATAAATTTTATTATCTGTTATGTAGAGCCCCTCTTTCATTAATTATATTAACAAATTGTTCTAAAGGTTTATTGGAAGTACTCAACAATTTTTTATTTGACCCAAAAGATTCTAAAAGTTAAATGCAGAAAAATTATCTATACTCGATAGTCGAAATTGTGTAAAGTGACGTCATCGGTTATCTACCGATTTAAAGTGAACTCCATGAGCGTATCATAGTTTAAGGGTGCGAATACTGAAATATCTGGAATTTCAATTTTTAACATTTGAAATAATAACTTATCACAAGTTGTTCATACGTAAGTTAAAACAAAATAAAAAAATGTTTAAAAGTCAATTCCAACTTACTACTACTAAAACTAAAAAAAAGTTGTTTGTCAAGACCAAAATAAATTACCAATAAGTATAGGTATGTTGCGAGGTCACTTGTAAAATGACTGACTAACTGGAAGCGGTATCACTCCCTGACGACTCCTCAGAATCATCGCTTTCTCCTCCTATATCGATAATGAGTGGTTCCGTCATTACTTCTACACGTATGTCTAAATCCCAAAACTTTATTTCTTCTTTTAATACGTGTTGAATACATTTACGCCAACTCTCAGCAGTAACGGTATGCAGCGCCTCGTCAAACAGTTTCTCAACGTCAGCCATTTTGAATGTACTGTTTTTTCTCGCAACATAATTTTTCACTTGGGCCCAAACCAGCTCGATGGGGTTTAACTCACAGTGGTAGGGAGGAAGTCTAACAACTGAGACGTTGAAATCTTTCGCCATTTCATCGACAACGTACTTAATATAACTGCTTTTATGTTTCCGTACGAGAGATAATAATTCAACTTTTAGCATTGCCTCGTTGTGCGGAATGCTTTTACTCTCTAACCAATCAATTATAACCCTCTTGCGGCTAGCTGAAGTAGGTATTTGCTCCAGTCGACGAGAGTGGTATGAAGCATTATCCATAACTATCACTGAACCAGGAGTTACCTTTGTTAAAATTGATCTAACCATGTTTCAAACCGGTTACCATCCATCTCTTCATGGTAATCGACAGTTTTTTTGGACTGAAAACTTAGTAATCCACCTTCTACAAATCCTTCCTCGCTGCCAATGTGAGTGATAATCAGTCGACGTCCTTTCCCAGAGGGAGCTTTTAAACCGGAAGAGAAGCCCTCCATAAAGGCTTGTCGATTGCTTCGTATATTCATGTCTTGCCACACTTTTGACACAGTGTGGCCTTCATTTAACCATGTTTCGTCAAGATAATATATGTGCCGTCCTTCGTTACGAAACTGTCGTATCTGTTTTAAATAATTTCTCCTCCATTCCACAATGTCATTTCGTTCAATTAAGGCACTGTTTCTACTTCTTGTTTGGTAACGAAAATTCATTAATTTTAAAGTTCGTCTCAAAACTTTATCACTGATGTTTGGTAAAGTATCATCAGCTTCTATTACCTTGCTCAATTTAGCTACCGAGGGGATTTCATTCCTAAAATAAAAAGAATGTATTTCCCTACGTATAGCATTCCGTGTTTGGTCGTCCAAAACAATTTTCTTTCTTCCCCTACTTTCCGGTTTACAGTTTTCACCTCGTTCTCTTGTCAAAGATCCGTCCCGCGATTTCTTTAGAATATTGTATATAGTACTCTCAGAAACTTTAGTTAAATAACTGCACTTAATCACAGCGTCACTAACACCCAACTGTTTGTCCATGGCACGCAGTCCTTCGTACACATTTAATATGAGGACTTTTTCTTCCCGAATTAAATTGTTACGACGCTGTTTTTTATCGCCAACACCGCTACACTCCGCCATTATTGTCACTAAATATACCGATATAAATATTACAATAAATACCAATAATAACCGATTTATCACACAAAACCACAACACAAATACTGATGTTACGTTCATGAAGAGAATAAACACCTCACATAACTGTTTACTATCACTGTCTCATTCGCGTAGCTCGATCTATCTATCTCGTTCTCAAAGCCGGAACATTGAAGCGACTCTCCAACATTGTCAAATCGGCGAGTTTTTCACAACAAACTTTGCGTTCAAGAAATATACATAAACACTTTATTTCACATTTCAAGTAAACTAATTATTATTAGTCTGCTTGAAATTTGAAATAAATATATTAAATTGGTATTGACTTAATTACATTGCATCTTTTGTACCTGAAATATTGACACAATGGATTTGAAGTGTATTTATAAAATACAGCATTTCTCTCTAGAATACATATGGCAACTGCGCTTTAACCAAAGTGTTGATTAGATAGCTCTGACTCACTTTACACAATTTCGACTATCGACTATAATGCACCATATTTAAGAACATCATCATTTAAATGAATTAAATTATGTATATTATGATTAATATATTCCTTTCAGTACAAATTGCAAATTTTTCAATAAAATATTCTAATTGATCTTTGGCAAACTTATATTTCATATATAGTTTTGGAGTGACTAATATTCTTAATGCACAGTGGAATGCCATAAAATGAATATACTGTGAATGCTTGAGCCTGTTTTTTAATACTATGGGACCCAAGTAAAGTAGAAAGGTTCTAAATTCAGTCCCTCTCCATCCTTCAACATCCATTAGGGACCTCGGTAACCTAGAAAAATCATTATAGCTAATGGATTTATGTATTCATTTTAGGTAATTATTTATTTTCTCTTGGTCTGCTTTTGTCAACCTACTAATATTTCCTTCAACCTAAAATAACAACAACCTGTTAATTACACCTAAACAAACTAAGTGCATGTAATCAAGGGGAAATGGAACAATAAGACTGCAGAAGTCAACATCTGTTCATAACTTATCATTTAAAAGCAGAAAAGTCATTTGATGGCTATGGGTTGTGCCTTCAGTGGTAAATTTAGTACAGCCAGTTATTGCATAATGGGCATTAATACATACGAGTAACATGAATGTCACAAATAAATTTTGAAATGGTTACCGTATATTATTTATTTCAGAATAAAAATCTAGAGTCTTTAATTTCTCGATATTCCTTGATGAAGGGATTTAACAAATCGGAAGTTGTGCTTGGTTTTTGAAATCCATGAAATATTCCAATAACAAATGGACAATCATAATATAAATTTACAATACTACCTAGAATTGGCCAAAAATGGCTTTTTGAACTTTTTGTTAGTGGTAAACCATTTACATAAATATTAACTTCAATACTGAATTTGTCAAGCATTGGTTCTATTTTAATTTCTTATATTTTCATGGGTTTCGGTCAGAAATAAAATCACTTGCTTATAGTGGTAACGTTTCGGTCTATTTTATTTAAAACATTTTCAAACCTTTCTAAAAATGTTTTGAAAACACATTACATTTATTTAAATACATATAGTTAAAAGATGTTTCTTTAAAACTTACTTTTTGATTATGCCTCCGTAGAGGCTTGTCTACTACTGTACAGTAGTATTTCTTAAATTAAAAAAAAAGACAATTAATGTACATAAAAACAAAACAATGAACTATGTTAAAATTGATTAAAATGTATTTACAGAGTGTCCTAATTAAATTAGAATTAGAGACCTATTTTTTAATAACTAGGTAAGGTGTAGATATCCGTTTATAATAGTAAGTTCGTATATATACAACTTAAGTTGTCTATGTCAGTTCTGAAATTGAGTCAGGATTCTTCTTAATATTTATCATTTCTTTTATTAATCTTTTACTATTATTTTTTTCTGTAGTTATTATTTCTACGTTGTTGAAATTAAAAGAGTGATTTTCATCAAGTGAATGCTTTGATAGTGCAGTACATTCATTGTTATTTCGAACTGCTTGCTGGTGTTGAATTCTCTTATGTAAATATTGGCTAGTTTGACCAATGTAAGTACCATTGCAATCAGAACAATTTATTTTATATATTGAGTTTATTGTGTATTATCTGGTTTGAGTGTAGAAAAAAGTTTATTTCCTGTAATGTTATTTGGTTTATCAGCAATTTTAATATTAAATGGTGTTAGGCATTTTTGTAATGGTTTATTTATATCAGGAATGTAGGGAAGTGAAATATATTTTGATGGATTACTTTGGCTATTAAATTTTAATTTGTTGTAATAGTTGTTAATTCTCTGTTTAATAATGGGCTCATAAAAATGTTTAGGATAGTTATTTAAATCTAAGGTATTTTTGATTTTTTTTGATATTATTAGGCCTGTGTTTTGGATGTGATAATTGTACCGCTCTTCTTGTATTTTATGGGAGCATATGAATTATAGTTTAAATATCGTTGAGGCCATATCTTTTTTGTGAACCAATTTGTAGGTATTCGACCGTTGTTGAAAGGAATGAAAAAACTGTATGATACGTAAGCCACAGAAGGCAGTTTCAAAGAAGGGGACAAAGTATGGTTACACAACCCGACAAGGAGAAAAGGATTTTCTCCATAATTACAGAAATAATGGGAAGGTCCATACTTAATCAAGAAGAGGATCAACGACATCATCTATATTATAAGCAAGATCCCCAATGGAAAACCGAGAGTAGTCCACCAAAACCGACTAGCGCCATTCGAAGGAGACCATGACAAAGAGGTGAACCATCTACAACAAGAGTCTGATCCAGCCTTCGAAGAATTTATGGGCGCATACGGAGGTACCGGGAAAGCTAGATACGGAGTCACTACAAAACAAAGACAATATTTGTTCACGCTCCCGGAAGAGTACTCCACTGGCACATAACATATCCGCCAGTAACAAACACGCACGAGGGTTGGCAACCGTCCTCCGTAAGAAGTTCGGACAATTAGATAAACTTGAAGATCAGATGCCAGCCCCTGGCAAGACACTGAGACTGAAACACAATTCGCGGTGCGTCTTCTACCTGGTAACTAGAAACGAATTTCCAGATCGATCCACCTACTGGGATGTGTGATAAGCACTACGAAGCCTTCGAAATCATGTACTGGAATCCCACGTGGAGAAACTAGCAATGCCCAGGATAGAGAGCAACCAGTTGGATTGGCGAGTCATCAGGAACATGATAGAGGTGATCTTCTAAGATACCGGTGTCCACATATTAATTTGCAGCGATACCCCTCGTTATCGGTACCAGTTGAAGACGGTGCCCTGTTATTTCCATCCGACCGGAAAACGCAGACATGGGTGCAGTTCCCGATTTAAACATCAATTTCCAGCTACACAGAAGTTCCAGGAGGAACTTCCTTTTAAGGAGGGGGTAGCGCCATTCGAAGGAGACCATGACAAAGAGGTGAACCATCTACAACAAGAGTCTGATCCAGCCTTCGAAGAATTTATGGGCGCATACGGAGGTACCGGGAAAGCTAGATACGGAGTCACTACAAAACAAAGACAATATTTGTTCACGCTCCCGGAAGAGTACTCCACTGGCACATAACATATCCGCCAGTAACAAACACGCACGAGGGTTGGCAACCGTCCTCCGTAAGAAGTTCGGACAATTAGATAAACTTGAAGATCAGATGCCAGCCCCTGGCAAGACACTGAGACTGAAACACAATTCGCGGTGCGTCTTCTACCTGGTAACTAGAAACGAATTTCCAGATCGATCCACCTACTGGGATGTGTGATAAGCACTACGAAGCCTTCGAAATCATGTACTGGAATCCCACGTGGAGAAACTAGCAATGCCCAGGATAGAGAGCAACCAGTTGGATTGGCGAGTCATCAGGAACATGATAGAGGTGATCTTCTAAGATACCGGTGTCCACATATTAATTTGCAGCGATACCCCTCGTTATCGGTACCAGTTGAAGACGGTGCCCTGTTATTTCCATCCGACCGGAAAACGCAGACATGGGTGCAGTTCCCGATTTAAACATCAATTTCCAGCTACACAGAAGTTCCAGGAGGAACTTCCTTTTAAGGAGGGGGTATGTTACGAAATGGCACAATGGTGTAGTCCCTGAATTCGAGTCTAAGCTATGTGTTCACGCCACCCTCTTATTTTCCATAAAATTCGGCGCGCCGCTCATCGGTTATTTTCATTAAATTTCAATACTGGTTTTGTACATTTTGATTAAAGGTTAGTTTTAATTTTGGTCATTAACGCTTTCGTTGAGGAACAACTCGTTTCTAATACGTTTCCTCAATGAATCTCTCATTGTTATACCGCTAAAAATTAGTTAAAACCGCGACGTGTGTCAATTCATATTCTTACCAGTGTATGTATTTATTCGCAAATATAGACATTACAATCAACTTTATTTAGTTTCACAAAGGGCAAGAGCTTACGCTAGAAGTTAAAACGATCGATCGTTGAAGCTGATAGTGAGTTGCAGACACCGGCATCTGTGGGTAAGTCCCTTTAAATTAAAGTTACTGTATGTGTTGACAATTCGCTAGGTGCATAAAATCACAGTCCATTGAAACATTAGCGCTAACGCCATGTATGAAAGTTAAAATTTTGGCGAATGCACAGGGATTTCTTCGAACTGTTTACCATTATTTTTTGTGACTATTCTTATCTAGACATTTCCAGTCTTATCTAGACAATTCCAGGGAGGCGATTATTTTTGTGTGAGCCGCAATCTAGAATTATCCAGAAAAAGGGCACTTAATATATAAAGACTTCTGACCAGCGGCAGAAGTCAGTTTATAATTCGATCTCGTGAGATAAACAGTCAACTAGAGAATAGTCTAAGTAAATAAACAGTAGTAAAGTGTTTATATATATTAGTGTAAGTGAATATACTGTGTATATAATATAAATTAGTGAATAGTTTAGTGAATAAATAAATTAAGTGGGTAGACATACTGTGTGTATAAATTTATCCCGCCCATCGTAATAAAAACGTTTAACTAAATAAGAAAAACGTTACAATACTAAACATCCATATTTGGAACATAGTTAGCTATGAATACTTTATAGGAAGGTAGATAGAACTATTATCATTGTAATGATATTATACTAATTTACAAATGTTGAAAGTTAAGCCTAGTACTTGAAAAAATAATTATATAATTTGTAACCTTTACCTGCGATTTAGTTTTCTTTTCCATTTCTCTCTTTCTAGGAAAAATCACTTTTGGGTTTCACACGAGGTCACATACACATTACATAACCAAACTGAACTGTCAATATTCTCACTTGCCATTATCAAAATTTGTAAATAAATGTTATTTCTTTTAACGTTGATGCAAGTTTATAAACGCAACTTTATTGTTATAGGCAAATTAATAATATTTATGCAATATTAGAGAATCTTAAGTTGCACTAAAAATATTTTTGTATTGTGAAAAATATAATGTCGCTACAAAGTTACTAATTTAAGTTTAAAACGATATTATCAAACACAATGTTATTTTTATAAGGTTAACACCTCAGATTAACACATATCTGGAGTGCCAATCCAGTTTGAGGATGAGGTCAAATATTTGGGAATCATTGTAATAAATGAAGACCTTGTTATACACTCTTATGGCGACCCTTTTGTAATACTTTGGCCCTCAAACGTGATAAATTTGACCCCTTCTATACCGGGTCCGCTGTCACCAACTCTAATACTTGCTGTCACCAATTATTTTCTTAAATATGCAGCCGATCGTGAAAAAGGCAATTCCAGTCCGATTTCGACGGGGAGCGCCTGGGCTTAAAACAGTTTGATCTCCTTCGCCAGCACAACATTGTTCTCTCAGTTCGGCCTCGTACCCAATAACGATACACACCCTAGGGGAAAATTCGGGGTAGGTTTCTAAATAAAGTATCGGAAAACCACAAAGTTGTATCAAAAATATATAATGAAACTTTCCCTGTATATATATAAAAAAAATCCCAATATCCAAACAAATATTAAATTTCCCCACTATAAAAGTAACTATACACTTATCTATAAATTGTACATACTAAATCTTTCGCTGTATAACATATGACTACCAACAAAACAAATATAATATCCCTCACCATGAAATAGAACAAAAATATTAGCCACTTATCATTTAATAAGTTCAACGTGTGCGAGGGGCGTATGATTTAACCCTTATTTCGAAGTGCCCCTGCCTCGTTGCGAGAAATACTTATTTTGTTCTTAAAACAATACTATACAAAACGACTGTGGTTTCGAGTCATTGCACTTTGTATCAACAGAAAGTGAAAGCAGAGTCGTTAAAAAGAATTCTGCTGATCTATGAGTAATAAATGTTTATCGACAATCCCGTTCAGTGCGTAAGTTCCGAGCTGCAATTTTCAGGTCTTTGAATAACCTATAATGTTTATTTATTTTACTTAATATGATGAAATTACCTAACCACGTCTGAAATAATTAGCTTTTATTTATCGTAGCGAAATTTCACATTGGAAATGGGACTTCAAGGAGACAAAATCATACGCTCCGGGCCCGTGTTACTAAGTACAAATAAATCTCGGTTTAACCCTTTTTTATTTTCCATCTACGAAGTGGAAGCGAATTATGTAGCGTAAAACAATAATCAAATAAATAGTGCCTACTCCTGTCGGTTATATGCACCCTAAAGAAAGCGAAATGTTCCTACAATTTTGGAGAAAACCTTACTCTGTCATCACACACGATAAACTCATATCTTATATAACGAGCGGTGCCCAAATTGTGAGCCTGGACCTGCAGTACTTAATTGAAACCTGCCAACTTGTCCAATCCCCGTGAAAGAATAAATAATAAAATAAATATACTGTTATAGCTTCTACCTACGTATACAGTTATGTTATAAATACCAAGTTTAGAACCAGCGTACAATAATAAAACGAATAAATTTCTCCTCAAGAAAAAAACTTAAATCTCAACTTGTTTAAAAACTTACTGCGTTGGAAACTCCCTTTCTCCGGTTTTCGTTACTGCCTGTTTTCAAAATCTTTCTAGAAACCGCGGGTAACGCTAGTAACCGGTATCGAGCTATGTTGAACTTCGAGTAGAGGGCGAGTTTTCCCGTTTTGTGTCACCCACGGGGGACAGTGTTCACCGTCAAGGATATCTAAGTATCCCTTTTACACCCTGACACAACGGAGAACAACTTCTTCCTTTGAAGCCGCTAACACCAAGAAGACTGATACCCGTTACCGTGACAGGGAAAGAATCTTTCCCTTCGCATTTTTCGCCCGACACTGTATGTCGCTCTGTACTTGGTTTTTACTATCCCCCCGAATTAGGTTTGGGTTTTTTTTGTTGAATTGCAAAAATCCAGTTTTTGTTTTGAAGCGGCCTCAATTTTTCGTTATTAACTAGTTGTATACAAAACAATTATTTAATTTTGACCTAGTAAAATGTTTTATTTGTTTCAAAGCTGGTATGGTTCTGTATCATTTTTCTAAACAAAAAGTGGGTCGCATTCCACTTTTTAATTGTATTTGAAATAAAATATGTTTTACCGTGTGTTCTGAAAGTTACTAATTTAAATTTTTCTATTTGGTATTCGCGTTTATTACATTATCCTAGATAAAAAAATTGACCTTTAAGACCCATCTGGAAAACAAAATCAACAAAGCCAGATTGTCCCTCTGAAATCTCAGAAGGATATCTGGCAAATGCTGGGGCATAGGCCCCAAGATAATACTGGATATATAAAACGGTTATTAAACCAATGGTACTGTATTGCATGGTCATCTGGTGGCAAAAAAAATTGCAACGGACGTCCATAATAAGGATGTCTGATATACAGCGCCTCGCATGCCTGGCCATTACGGGAGCTATGTAGACAACACCGACACTTCCCATGGAGACCACCCTTAACCTAACCTCTCTGCATATAGAGCTACAAAGAGATCACACGGGTCTGCTGAGTGAAATTATTAATTACCATATACTCAGAGTGATCCCAGACTCGGTAGCTCCCCAGTTGCACATAGTAAAAGCTTAACAACGTCCTTTTCCCCTAGAGAGATGGTTGGCTTAGGAGTGACAATTTCTTTTCATCCTCAGACTATGCGGTGTTCACGCACGGTTCCAAAACCGAGAACGGTGTAGGAGCGAGAGTTTATGGAACTAACCCAAGAGTCTCATTAAACGTTGGCAAGTTCTCTGCCATCTTCCAAGCAGAGATGATAGCTATAGAGCTGGGCGCCAGAGAGCTGAGTAACAGGCATCTGGTGAACAGGTCTATTAAAATCATCTCAGATAGCCAGGCGGCTCTAAAAGCACTGAGCTCTAATGGAATGAATTATAGGCTGGTTTGGAACTGCATTCAGATGCTAGACCACCTGGGAAAGAGGAACAAAGTTACTTTGATCTGGGTCCCTGGGCACAGCGGCGTGGAGGGCAATGAAGGCCGACGCGGTCTCCAGAAAAGGAACCGACTCTGTATTCATTGGATCCGAACCCGTCATTGGCATTACAATAAGCACCGCCAAAACCTACATATCCGATTGGACCAAGTGTAAAACGCTTAGTCTCCGGAGAGACACAACGGGGTCACACATTCGAAAGCGTTTATCGCAAACCCCTGAAGAAATCCTCCCACAGGTCCTAGAATGGCGTAGGTCGGATTCACGCATTCTGATAGGACGGTTGACAGGATACTGCCGTCTAGGAACTCATCTGAGAAGGATGGGTCTGCAACAAAATTCGGAATGTTGCCTCTGTTAAGTGGAGGACGAAACTGATGCAGAGCACATTCTCTGTACCTGCTCCGCACTGATTAGACTCAGATTCCAGACCTTCGGCTTTACCCGAATGGAACCCACGGACTTCTAAGAAGTCCCGCATTGTACGATTATCTCGTTTACTAAAGGGCGTGGACTGTACAGCGAACTCTAGAAAGCTGTGAACCACAATAGACAGATCAGAGTCGCAGTGGAAGGCGTTACTATCCAACCCACTCACCTATAACCTTAAACCTTAACACATAAAATAGATATATTTGTATTGATTTTTGATGCTCCAAACATCGCTCGCTTGTGGACACTTCCACCGCCATATTTACAAATTCTCTTTAATTGCAGGAAAAATGAAATTGAAAATTTGTTAGAAATGTATGCAAATAAAAAAAGTCATAGGTACTAATTTATGCATTTAAGTCGCTGCTTTTAAAAATACATGAATTTTATTTAATAAATGCATATTCTTATATAAATTTTAAATAAGTATTGGTTGTAACTAAAAGTGGCAATATTGCTCATAAGTTCAGTACCTGCTTTATGTGTCTAGGGTAACCTGTTTAGTAGTTTTGTCCTTGTTTAATTACCATAAAGAAAAAGATGCATATGTCGTCAGAGTGTACCCGAAGATAATTTCAAATGCGCTGTAGTATTGTACTAAATAATGTCAAACGTGTTTTGGTTATACGAGCGCCATTACGAGTAGCGAATAAATATTTAGATTTTTCGTTTATGTGTTTTTCAATACATTTAGTGACAAAATAAGCTTTTAAGTTGATGAATTTAATGTTTTTACATACAATAGCATATACAGATGACCTAGTGATTCTGCTAACAGGAAGATTCGAGGACACACTCTGCACTTTAATGCAAGAGGCACTCAATAGCATAGAACAATGGTGCAAAGACCATTCACTGTCAATAAATTCAAAAAAGACGGAGATGGTTCTTTTCACGAAAAAGAGGAAGCTTGTAAAACATCAAGACCCAAAGCTCCTAGATATCAAACTTAATTTCTCTTCGGAGTTGAAATATTTAGGGGTCACCTTCGACAGTAAGTTAACGTGGAACTCCCACTTAGAAAGTAGAGTTAAAAAAGCATATACTTCTTATGAGCAGTGTCGTAGAACCATCGGCCGCACCTGGGGAATGACACCTAGGGTCGCTGCCTCGATCTACACTGCAATCATCAGGCCTATGCTGACGTACGGCGCGATTGCCTGGGGACCTAAAGCAAACCAGCTGACAGTCGTCCGTAAACTGGATCAAATCCAAAGAACAGCATGCCTCAACACAACAGCAGTCATGAGAACCACACCAACAAGAGCTATGGAGGTAATCCTCAGTCATACTCCCCTTGACATATACATCAAGGAGGTTGTTTTGATGACCATAACACGTCTACGCTCTACCGGTATAGAACCTGATGTAGGATCCGGTAAACTGAGACGTAACTTGTGGCATTAGGCCCTCAGGGAGGTCACACTGCTGCCGGCCAATAAGGACTCGATTCCACCGCGATATGCCTTCCACAGGCCCTACAAGGTAATCTTTAAAAACAACGCACAAGACCCATTGGAAGAAGGCGCAATCCGCATCGTCACAGACGGGTCTAAATCCAATGTGGGCTCAGGATGTGGAATTTTTTCCAGATCCCTGAATCTAAACATAAAATGGGCAATGGGCTGCAATGCAATCGTTGCTCAAACAGAGCTCACTTCTATCTGCATCGCTGCAAAAGAGATTACCAAAAGGAGAACCACAGGTAATAATATATACATCCTTACGGATAGTAGACAAACACTACTAGCCCTGAACAGACCACGCATTACATCAGGCCTAGTACTAGAATGTTACATGGCCTTAATCGAAGCCTGTAATAAGAACACGGTCACTTTAGGCTGGATCAAGGGCCATGAGAAATCGAAAGGAAACCGTATTACAGACTCGCTAGCCAGGAGGGCAGCCTCCCACAAACTCTTGGGACCTGGCACTTTCATTGGTCTATCGACGTCAGCGATGGCCGACCTATTAAAGGAACAGTCCCTTAATAAGTTTAAGAGCAGATGGGACGACGCAGAAGGCTGTAGGCCTGCCAAGGAACTGCTACAGTATCCGGACAGCAAAGTAGTCAAAAAATACGTGACTATGAACAGGCAGAACCTACGAACAGCCACAGGTATTCTGACTAGTCTCTACCACCTACGAAAACACCTCCACAGACTGGGTCTGTCTAACACCCCACTTTGTAGAGGATGTGAACAAGAAGACGAGACTGTCGAAAACATTCTCTGCGAATGTCAAACACTCATTCTAAGTTTCATGTATTCGGCGAGCACAGGCTAACATACTCCAGTATGAGGGAACTTAATGCAGGCTACGTTATCGCCTACTTCAAAGAAGTAGGCTGGATGACGAGCTAGAAGGAATTTTTGAACCTCAGAATGATGCACAATGGGCCAATTGTGGCCTAAGTGCTGTGGGGTCACCAAAATTTTACAGATACAATTGTTAGAAATGTATGCAAATAAAAAAAGTCATAGGTACTAATTTATGCATTTAAGTCGCTGCTTTTAAAAATACTTGAATTTTATTTAAGAAATGCATATTCTTATATAAATTTTAAATAAGTATTTGTTGTAACTAAAAGTGGCAACATTGCTCATAATTTCAGTACCTGCTTTATGTGTCTAGGGTAACCTGTTTAGTAGTTTTGTCCTTGTTTAATTACCATATATAGAAAGATGCAAATATTGTCAGAGTGTACCCGAAGATAATTTCGAACGCACTGTAGTATCGTACTAAATAATGTCAAACGTGCTTTGGTTATATGAGCGCCATTACTAGTAGCGAGTAAACAATTCGTTTTTATGTGTTTTTCAATACTTTTAGTGACAAAATAAGCTTTTAAGTTGATTAATTTAATGTCTTTGGATTATCATGGTTCGTCAGTGCCAAGTTTGTCAGAAAAACAGCCGAAATTACCAAGGCTATGTTGCCACGAGACCATCCTCACTTTTTGTAATGCATTCATTATTTTACCAGTGCGGAAATAAACGTGTTTATGAATGAATGGCCCTCTCTATTGTATAGTATTACTCTAAGGTTTACACAACTTTGTTACAATATAATGAACACAATATTACGTAAATATTACTTCAATAAAGTGCCTTTAAACTTTCTAGTAATTTTATTGCTGAAATATTTTATGAGCAATATTGATGTAATATCGATGGATCATAGGTGAGTTCTTTTTGACTGAGATCTCAGATAATCTCAGCTCACATCAGTAATGTGAGCGTTCTTTTTGTTTTACTCACTTCTAATTGAGCTGAGATTTTTCCTCCCCCTTTACCGATGCTGAATGTGTTGTAAGGGGGTATCAGTTAGGCTTGAGTCGTAAATAAAGTGGAGGGGATGAAGAAATATTTGATTTGCTTGGGTTATTTGTAGTTTAAACACACATAATCTATTTTTCTTTTTGTTGAAAATTATGGATACAATAACATTATTAGATGCTGATACGAATCTGTCGTATAGTTTAAAGCTATCCCTTGAAGATGCACAGAGGGCGAAGGAAGGTAACAACTAATAATGGAATATTAGCCATAATACAAATCTTAACTCAAAGAACTATATGAAACTAAAAATAACAAAATAAAGCGTGGTTATCAGAGATATCGAGATGGGTTATGTTTATATGTTTTGTTTCTTATTCACGTATGCGTCGACAGATCGCGCGCTTCAATTGAGATGTCGTTCTTTTTGGTGCTTACTCACATCTCTTTATCTCAGATCACCTAAACTGAAGTGATCTGAGATCAGTCAAAAAGAACGCACCTCATATGTTAGAAATGCTCAAATAATATTGTTACAACAAGGTGTAATATTGCATGTTTAGTGGGATAGGATTTGGTTAGAGAAAGAAATATATGTATTTCTATTTTTTGTTTTACAATTGAATTCTAGAAGAAAACGCTAAAGAAATAGAAGAAGATTCAATTCTAATTCACGTATCGAAACATAACGAACAAGATATCGATGAAAACGAATTCGATTTTAGTTTATCTTTGGAATCTGTACAGACACCGGTAAAAGCGAACCCCGAGAAAGAACGTAACGACGATAGTGACGACGATTTGTTGAATACTACGTTAATTCCTCAATTGGACGGCGGTTTAGATGATTCTTTAGAGGTAATATATAAAACAACGTTTACTTTATGATTAGATTCTTTAATTTTCAGGATCTTCCGTTCAAATTCCAACAAAAAAATAAATCAAAACGATTAAAAAAACTGTTTTATGTCAAATTGATTCAAAAAGGAAAAGATATGCCTGACTTGGATGCCGATTTCGCTATACAAACGAATTTTAACAGAACTAAAGTGATTCAAAATGTTAGAGTGAATAAATCATATAAAAAACCTACACTGAAGCAACTGTCGAAACTACGAATAAATGATGAAGTGAAACAATTCGAATTCAGGATTAGAACGATGAAGAGACGTGATCATTTGGCAGCTATAATAAGAAAATTACACGAAAAGGAAAATAAGATAATCTTGTATATGAGTAAAAGCGGACGAGCCAAATTCAGAATTGTATCAAAAAGCGAAGTGAAAGCTCTCCTTCCAATTAAATCAGTGGACGTGAATAAAAGTAGCAACGTTAATATAATAAGTGATATAATTGTGAAAATTGGTAATTACGTTGATCCTACGTTGCATCTTACTATCAAGTACCCGAACCATCATTGCTACCTCTACAATTATAGCAGCAGATATTTACCCGAAGTTACGAGGATTCCTAAAAAAATTTGCCGTTCGTCTAAGAAAACTAACGTTGCGAGATTCATCAAAAAACAAATGGGAAATAGGGGCACTTTCGATAAAAATATATGTTCCGCTTCGAATTTACTTGATGTTTGTGATCAGGTAAGTGTGACATTGCATCCTAGACCCTTAACATTCCTAGAAATATCTAAATGCCATTCTAGACACCTTTTAATAATGGAAACTTTCCTGGAAGATTTTCTGTGTTAATTGTAAAGAATGTTGTAGAATTTAGTTTTATAAGCTGGTTCAGATTTTAATTGTCTTCAAGGAAAGTTTCTTCTTTATTTTTTATATGTAGAGGCAGGTAAAAGAAACGATCTGTTAAAAAAACAACAAAACACTCTTTATTGCTGAATGTATAAAGTTCTCGTTGTAGCACTTCAATTAAGAACTAATAATTTTTGTTCAGTATTCATTCATTTTATTTAATTGGTTTTGGGTAACATTTAATTTTGAATATAATATGTAAGCACATCTATTTCGGGAGCTTATTTAATAATAAAGTTCAAATTCATATTTTGTAAATCGTCGATGTTTTCTTGCAACCAAACGGACATGCGGTATATATCTTTATTTTCAATTGAGAACAAGTACTACGAACAGATGGCGATGAATATAATGGTCGAAAAGTTCTCGAAGTGAAGTTGATTTTTATGCGCGTTAGTGAATAAATTATCAATCAATACTTTTTAATTAAAACCCATTGAACCCCTATTACAGTCCACTTCAAAATCGTTTTCAAAAAGGATTTCAACCCCGAAGAAGATCGTTCAAGACCTCCAGGTAAGAATACCATGTTTGACGATGTGTTTACATAGTTTTATTTCTAATTTGTAACCTTTTATTATAACCCAACGAAACAATTATGCTTTTGCATTTATATTGAGATTAAGAGAGTAAAAAGTTTGAACGAAGCCATTGCCCTGCTAAATTTGTAAGTGTACTTGTTCATTGAATTAAGGGTTATAATGAGAAAATAGTGTAATTTTAAGGAATAAGTGTAGGTTGAGAAGGTAAGCAGGGCGGGGCAATAAATACATATTGCTCGTTGCACTGTCGATGATACAAGAGAGCGGGGAAGATGGTTACGGCGTATTTATGTTAGGTGCTATGTGGATGTTCACGCGCGGAAGAGCCTTGTGATGTGAAAATGTTCTAGAAAGAAGAGATCAAAACAATTTATCCGAAGAGAAAATATGATGTGTGCTGCAGTATTGCGTACATAGTAGGTGTGATACTAATGGGTGCGTATGTTTAAGGAAATTTCGCAGGAAGGATTTAAAAAAAATCTGAACACTTATTAATTGGATCCTAGAAACTTTGTAACAATTTATACGTTTTCAGTGCTTGTTAGACACTTTTTAATAATGTAAACCTTACCAGCACTTTTGAAATACATTCTATACATCTTATAGTGACTGAAATCTTTCCAGACATTTTTCAACCGAATTCTAAACATCTTCACCTCTTAATAATTGAAATATTTCTAGACATTTTTAAAGGCATTCTAAACATCTTCTAGTCTCTTAAAGCTTTCTAGAAATTTTTAAATACATTCTAAACATCTTCTAATGATTTAAACTTTTCTAGACACCTTTTAATTGTATCTCAGACACCTTTTAATAAGTGACTGAAACCATTTTCTCAACTACATTCTAGATATATTTTAACGATTTAAACTTTTCTAGATACTTTTAAACTGCATATAAACATCTTCTAGTGATTGAAACCTTTTAAGACACATTTTTTCATTTTAAACATCTAATCATTTGAACCATTCTAGACACTTTGTAACTAGATTCTGGACATCTTCTAGTGACTGAAACCGTTCTAGATACTTTTCAATGGCATTCTAAACATCTTCTAATGATTTAAATAGTTCTAGACACCTTCTAACAGCATCGTAGATATCTTCTAATAATTAAAACCTTTCTAGACCTTTTTAACTACATCCCAGACATCTGCTACTTATTGAAAACTTTCTTTACCTTTTTGATTACATTCTTGGCGTCTTCTAGTGATTCAAGCCTTTCTAGACACCTTAAGTCCATTTCAGACACCTTTTCATAATTAAAATCTTTCTAGGCCCTTTCAACTACATTCTAGACAACTTCGACACCTTTCAATAACTGAAACATTCTAGACATATTTTAATTATTAAAACCGTTCTAGACACTTCCATAACTGAAAGATTTCTAGACCTTTTTAACTATATTCTGGATATCTTCTAATGACTCAAACCTCTCTAGATACATCTTCTAATGATTGAGATCATTCTAAACACCTTTTAACTGGAACTCTGACAACTTTTAATAATCGTAACCTTTCTAGACCTTTTTAACAATATTCTAGTGATTGAAACCTTTCTAGACACCTTTTAACGCCATTAATCAATGAAACCTTTCTAGACCTTTTGAATTACATTCTGGACATCTTCTAGTGACTGAAACCTTTCGCCACTTTCCTGACGGCCCATGTCACTTTCACTTGGTAGATATTCGCTCCCGTTATCAATAAACGGCTCCTCATCACTATAAGAGCCGTCTGTGTTCCAAATTTGTATGTGGCAGATATATCGATCATCCGTACTGATAGGGTTAATTTCCATTTAATGTTCAAGAAATTATTACTACTATATTTACTACACTTCCACTCCTTTGCAGACAACTACTAACATTTTATGAAGACCAGACGTATTGGGTAATAGCAAAACAAGGCTGTTCGATCCAAGCAGGATATACTTTCATAAACACTTGAAGCCACTTACTTTTTTTGTTGTTTTATCCTAACGTTATGTTTTTTCTTGCAGGTGGAAAAGGAAGAGTGTATAGTGAAAAAAAACAAAGAAGAAAAACAAAAGCTCGAATCTATTAAAATAGACATAGAGGAAGATAAAGTAAGAGAAAAATCTGAAGAAGACATGATATTAATGGCGGCAAAACTCAGGCAGCAACTAGAAATTCACATACGGAAACTTAAATTTCCAACAATCACAAAAACGGATGATTACTATTCGAATCCCGAACACCGATTAAGTATTTTAAATAAACTAACCTGTTTTGAAAACAAAGATGAATTCGTTGATAAGAAATCCGAAGAAAACAATAATGCCAATAACGGACAAATACTCACCAACTGTATTAGCGACATATGTAACCAACATACTATAAAAAACGAACATAAAAATACGGATGAAAGCGAATTAAAAGAATGTATTACTCCTAACATAAAAGGGAATACAAAGTGTAGCCGGTGGCAACAAAAATATGTTTCAAGTAAGTTTTAAAACGAGATAATTTTATGAAAATATTTAGCTATCTTTAAGGCATAAATCATGTAACTGTTAAGTTCAAAATCAATATTATTGACATAAATTCAACAAAATTTCTATTTAATACTTTCTTAAGCAATTTTTAATTATTGAAACCTTTCTAGACACTTTTTAACTGCATCTTAGACACCTTTTAATAGTTGAAACCTTCCTATACCTTGTTAAGTACATTCTAGACATATTTTAATGCTTTAAATCTTTTTAGACACTTTCTAACTGCATTTTAAACATCTAATAATGATTGAACCCTATCTAGACACTTTTAACAGAATTTTAAACATCTAATTGTTGAAACCTTTCTAAACACTTTCTAACTGAATTTTATACATCGTATAATGATTGAAACTTTTCTAGACCTATTTAATTACATTTTAGACATATTCTAAGGATTGATACGTTTCTATACACTTTTTAACATCTTCTAATGATTGGAAGCTTTCCAGACACTTTCAATCTACATTTTGAACATCTTATGATTGATACCTGTCTAGATATTTCTAACATTTTCTAATTATTGAAATCTTTCTAAACACTTTCTAACTGCATTTTATACATCTTACAATGATTGAAACGTTTCTAACTGCATTTTAAACATCTTCTAATGGTTGAAACCTTTCTAAACACTTTCTAACTACATTTTTTATATCTTATAATGATTGAAACCTTTCTAGACCTTTCTAAATGCTTTTTAAACATATTCTAATAATTGAAACTTTTCTAGACACTTTTTAACTGCGTTCTAAACATCTAATTATTAAAATCGTTCTAGAACTTTCTAACTGCATTTTATACATCTTACAATGATTGAAACGTTTCTAAACATTTATAACTGCATATTAAATATCTTCTAAAAATTGAAACCTTTCTAGACACTTTTTAATTGCATTCTAAACATCTAATGATTGAAACCTTTCTGGGCACTTTCTAACTGCATTTTAAATATCTTCTAATTATTGAAACCTTTGTAAACACTATCTAACTGCATTTTAAATGTCTTATAGTGATTGATACCTTTCTAGACATTTGGAACTGCATTTTAAACATCTTCTAATAATTGAAACTTTTCTAACTGCATTTTAAACATCTTCTAATCATTGAAACATTTCTAAACACTGTCTAACTTTTCAATTAAACACAGATTTTGCTTAATATTATATATTTGATTGGATGATAACAGATTTGTCTTCAACCCTTTTCTTACAATCGTATACCATAATATTCAAAGCAACAATTAGCTACTACTACTGTAATTAATATAACCTTATATTATTCTCATAGAACATAAAACTATCATGGAACATAAAACTATTATTCATAGAGGAGAAATGTTTTGCTTGCCTAACAAGTAGTATGCTCAACATTAACTGCATTTTAAATATCTTTTGATGATTGAAACACTTTCTAACTGCATTTTAAATATCTAATAGTTATTGAAACCTTTCTAAAGTCTGTCCGTCCAAGCAATGAAGTGCTCGAAAACATTATCACCGATAGTGCACGTTCACCGATCGCCCGTGGCAGTTAAATTCGATTGGCAAGGGTAAGGAGGCATGCTTATTTAGCCGATAGATTCAAAAGTATGTTTTGATCACACATAAATCGCTGTTTAGATTACTTTCTTTGTTCGATGAATAAAGTATAGACAGCTTTTAAACTACATTCTAGACATCTTCTAATGATTGAAACTTTTCTAGACGCTTTTTAACTGCTTTCTAAATATATTCTAATGACTGGAATGTTTTGACTGCTTCTTAGTCACATTTTAATAACTCAAACCTTTCAAACGCATTCTAGGCATCTTCTAATAATGGAAACCTTACTTATTGAAACCTGTCTAGAACTTGTCAACTACATTCTAGACATCTTCTGAATTGTGATAATTAAAACCTTTCTAGATCTTTTAAAACACATCTAGACCTTTTAAAACACATTCTAGACATCTTCTATTGGTTGACACCTTTCTAGACACTTTCTAACTGCAGTTTAAACATCTTTTAATGGTTGAAACCTTTCTTAACACTGAACGATGAAATAAAACAATATATTGTTTTATTTCATCGTTCAGTATGGATCTTCATCAAGTAAAAGCCTCATCTATTCAATTTCTTAACACTTCCTAACTGCATTTTAAACATTAAAACATGTCCGGATCTTGTTAGCTATATTCTAGACATCTTCTAACAATTGAAACTTTTTATCACACCTTTTAACTGCATCTCAGATACCTTTTAATAATTGAAACCTTCCCGGACCTTTTAACTGCGTTCTAAACATCTCTTAATGATTGAAACCTTTCTAGACACTTTTTAATGCATTCAAAATGGCTTCTAATAATTGAAACCCTCCTTGACATCTGTTAGCTGCATCATAGACACCTTTTAATAATTGTAACCTTCCTAGACACATTTTAACTGTAATTCATATGACTGTAAGATCCAAAATCAATATTAATGACAACTAACTTTTCGTTTTATACGTTCCTAGACCCTCTTTAATAACTGAAACCTCTCTAAATAGTTTTTAACTGCATCCCAGATGTTTAAACATTTTCTGATGTCAGAATCACCCCTTATATATATTTTTTATAGATCCAACACTTCCAACTAGAAGTTCGAAGAGACTAAAAGGTCTGCCTGCCGAGCAAGTTGCTTTATCACTAGATGGAAACGTTGACAGTGAATCTTCGGAAGAGGAAGTGTTGATGCAGAAACAAGAAAGATCCATAACACCTAGAAGGAAATCCAGGTATAACGCGTTACCGATATCGCTACAGAAATCTCAAAAATCGCCTAAAACATCAAAATCGTCCGAGCCAGGTAACGACTCTACATTTTTTTGAAAAATCAATTTATGCAGTGTGTACCTACAGGACGGATAATGCTTTTTTATTCTAATATTTAATAAAAAAAAATTACTTTAAAATTCCTATTTAAGTAGACACACTATATATATGTATATATTTAAATTGTGCATTAGATTAAATTTGAATGTTTCAGCTGTCGATTATGATCTGGTTGTTTCTGCAATAAAAACGTGAGTTTTTTTCATTTGTTTCAGTACATGGTTTAATATAGCTTTGCACATTATCATCTAAACACCCAATATAGTATAATATATCATATTTTAAAGATCTATTATAGTTCCACTTCCTTCTAAAAGTGTCAGAATGAAATTTAGTCCCTGAACAGAAACGGGGGTTGTTGGTTACTTTGTAGGAACTATGTTGCTAGTTCATATCAACCCCAGCTGTTGAGTTTTAAGAGGTTGTTTACAAAGGGTATGAAATTAAACTGCTATGATCACTCACACACTCACTTTTATTTTGTTGTTTTTATGCAACACGCCAATTAAGAACTTATTTATTCAAGTTGTATTATTTAGATTGAGTAAGTGATCAATGACATTTTTGCCTAAATAAATAAAGTTTAAATTATGGCGTTGCCCTGATTGGTTTAATGCTTACTTGCTTGTTAAAGATTTATGTTGACAGTGCAAAAAGAAATGATTTTATAATGAGTAAAGGTTTGTAGAGAATGGGCGAGAATAAGAAAAGAAACTAAGTTTAAGAATTAATTTTAGATAGGTAAGGGAACACATGTTCATTGCACTGTCGGTTTGACAAGGGGCGGTGAGAGGTGAGAGTTGGTTTCAACGTATTTATGTGTACTATCAAATTCTAGGTTAAGAATGTCACTACTGTATAATTGGTATAGGGCTGCACTTAAGTCGCTTCTCCATGGGTTTAGCCTGTATCTAGGATGGCAAATGTGACTTTAATATCAAGTTCTAGGTTAATATCCAGATATTTTACTGTATCCGAACATTATTTAGTTTGATAGACACATTTTGATCTCTCTTGTTAGTAAATAGTCTGATGAATTGTGATTTGCAGTGATTTTGTCACTTCTTAATGGATTTTGCCTACAGCTAAGTTGGTAAATGTGACAGTGGTATCAAATTCTAGGTTGGTAGTGTTACAAGTGTATAATTGGTATAGAACTGGACTTGAGTCACGTCTTCATGGGTTTAGCCTGTAGCTACGATGGCAAATGTGGCTGTATAACATTTTACGTTAATACCCAGATATTTTACTGCATCTGAACATTATTTAGTTTGATAGGCACATTTTGATCTCTTATATTAGTAAACGGTCTGGTCAACTTTGATTTCCAGTTATTTTATCGCTTCCTCATGGGTTTTGCTTACTGATAGAACGGCAAATGTGGCTGTTGTTTTTTTTCTTTTTTGGCTTTGGGAGTTGGATCCCATTCAGCCACGAATAAACAAGTAATATGACATTAAAAAGAGAAACAAAGGACATGTCGCAGCAAACATATTTACTCATATCCAAGTCACACATCATTCATTGCCCTTTACAACAGAATTCGTAGAAAACGAAGAAGAAAGGATAATAAACATGGACACTCGTTTCACGCTAAGGTGCCCGTCATAGCGACTTTACTTACAACACACAATAAAGGCAACTGTAAAGGGGTATATCAATGTTACAAAGGAAAGACAATAGGTATACTACAACTAAACTCTACCATTCTACATCTAAAATACATTTATACTGATTTCTATATTTTTCTGTTGGCACATTTAAGAAATTCCCATAATATAGTACGAACCATAGTATGTCACCGACTGAGAAATAACAGAGAAACTTGACTTTGTGGGAGAGGAACATTTTCTTTAGACAGATATCCATCAGATATCTTGTAGCTTGACTATTATGTTGACAGCTAAACATCCTATGATTAATATCATCATAACATTTATTACAATCACACAATTCGGAGTCGCTCATTTTAATTTTATAAAGGTATGCGCGTACTGTGTCATGGGTAACGAGACATCTGAAGTACATAGCGTTAATCTTTCTCATAGGATGACTATGCTCCTCAAGTCTTGTAGATGGAAGAGTGGGGTGTATTTTGCAGTACGAGTTATTGCTTCTGTTGCAGAATTGCGACCATTCTATTTCCCAATTGTGTCTCATACTCTCCTTTCTTGAGCAAATGAGAACACTCCATGGTAAACAAAGATCTTCCGATCCGGAAAGAACTGCGGCGTTTGCTAGTTGATCTACTTTTTCGTTTCAAGAGATTTGAAAGTGGCCTTTGACCCACATAAACGCTACAGACTTATTAAGTTGTCTTAATTCAACTAATATGCATAATATTTTTACGATTATACTATTGTGATATATACTTCTTGCAGAGTTTCTAATGGCTGTTAAAGCTGACTGGGAATCCGAAAGGATGACAGAGTTTTGATATCGGAGATTACTGTGTAAAGCCCAATATAGTGCATAATATATGGCCAATAGCTCTGCAGTGAAGATTGAGCAATGACAGTTTAATTTATATTGTAGTGTCGTTTCCTCGTTAGATATATATACAGCACATCACACACCTAAAGAAGATTTGGATCCGTCTGTAAATATTTTGCAAAGATTACCCAGCTTTCCAAAGTATTCTTCCATAACTGTGCAATAGCTACTTGGTACGTCGTAATTAGGTATAACTACTGTACACGAAAAAAAAGATATGCCATAAGGCACTGAAAAAGCACTTTGCTCATCTCTATTAATTGACAGGTGTGATGTATTGGGATATGCAATAGCTAAAATTGGAGAATTTTTAATTATCCACCGTTTTTCTGTTAGGTGTTTTTCTGTTAGGTTGCTTACTGATAATTGACCTATCTTCTGAAAAAGTACTTTTTGGTTATTGGATGTACATTTAAGAATAAATTTTTCTGCAAGAAATAAGCGTGGCTGTGATATAAAATTCTAGGTTATGAGTGTCAGTAGTATATAATTGGGCAAGACTGGACTCAAATCCGTTCTTCATAAATTAATACTAGCTAGTATCATGTGGCAGTAATATCAAATTCTAGGTTAATACTCGGATATTTTACTGTAACCGAATATTATTTAGTTTGATTGACACATTTTGATCTCTCTTAGTATTGGTCAGGTCAATTGTGGTTCGCATCTATTTTGTCGCTTCTTCATAGGTTTAGGATGTAGTCACAACGACAAATGAGGTTATAGTAACAAATTCTAGGTTAGGAGTGGCACTAATGTATAATAGTTATAGGACTGCACTTAATACTCTTCCTTGTGGCACTCCTTCTTTGACTATACTGAGTTTAGAATAAATTTGCTTTTTTTCTGATATGTAGGAATTTAAAAGCTGTGAATACTGTTTGAGTTCCTCGTGCCATACTTTGCTAGGGAGCCGGACAATTGCCTGACAAATGATTCCATGAATAAACAATCTTATAATTCTTTCCAATCATCACTAATTGGAAATAATTTAACAGTTGAATCCTGACTTCAAATTATGAAGATTTAATCCAAAACATCTAAAAAAAATGTAGCCGCTTACTGAGTTACAGGATGTTTTGTTTAAAAATTTAAAAACGATTTAGACTCAGTACTTTAAACCTATTTTACGTATCCATTTCATATTTGGGAGGAAGTATAGACACTGTACACCCTACTAAATTATGTTAAACAAACGTTTTTGGCTACTACCAGGGGCACGTGACTTAAATTCTACGCCACTGGTGGAATAAAAAATTTTGCACAATTTTTCGATTGTCCTATACATGTTACATAAATAATATACTCTTTCCTCATAACGATAAAGTCAATATTTCTCGAGATATTTTAAGTTAAACATGAAGCTGCACAATTTTTTAAATTTTGATGTGTAATAAATATGTCATTGTTTTGGTCCAGTGGATTGCATTGCAGATTATTTTTGTATTATATAGTCAAACCATAAATTATTGAGAGTTCAATTTAGCTTATCATGTAGACACAATAGGCTAACTAAAATAAATTGTTAACTATTTTTACAAATTAAAAACTTTCATTCGTGCTTTTGTAGGCTTAAAACTAACAGTAAGGTGTTGGCGTGTTTAAAAAGTTTTTTCATGCAGTGTGTCCCAAAAAGTTTTATACAAATGAGGAAAAATGTATCTTATATTTCAGAAAAGAAATTATTCTTGATAAAAATCTCTGCGTACCCTAAAAATTAATAATCAAATATCAATGTTTAAAAATAACGGTTGTTATACAGGGAAAATTAAAAATATTGGTGCTGTCTAAAGAGTAAAGTACATTTAAATTTAAATACATTTCAAAATGTTCCTCAAAGATGTCAAATGAGTGCTTAACAATAGAGGTGTAGATAGTACAACATCCTGGTGGATATCAGAGCTTCTCACCACTAGAGCAGAACAGAGGCAAATATAGGAAAAGAGAACATCTCCATCAGTACAACCAGAGGATATCCACAGGGGGTGTCTGGGGGAGTCCGATTTCAAATCGTTGATGAAATGCACTAAAACTGTTACAACTTAACTGCACTATTCACAGGTTTTCCTAAATCTAAACTAAAAACCGAACATTTATAACACCAACCTTGCATACATTCCAAATGATCAACTATTTTGTTGCCTTGCAAAGTAAAAAAACACAACTTGGGTTGATTAAAACAATTGAGATTTTGCCATGATAATGGCGAGTATAAGCGAAAAAACTATATTGTATCTATGTGAGAACTACTAGTCTTGCTAGTTCTGGAAGTACTGAGCTCTGTACCTGGGAAGCAACTTTTTTTAAAATCCTCTTTCGTTGGACTGGTTGTGTAATTTTTAGTCAAAATCGACCAGATCGAACAGGGGTGAAAGAAATATTACCGTTTTTGGAACTATTTATTTTAAAAGCAATAAGTGGGACGAAGTGAGAATAAGCTTTGAGCGAAATAGAGTGAAGGTCTTCTGAAAACTGTAGGTAGGTTTCTATTGTTAATGAATTTGAATGTATCTAAATTGGGTTTTATGTTGCACGTGCATATTCATCAAAAAAGTTGTGGCAAAGAGATTCGAACAGCTGGGTTGTTGAAATTTTAAAATTGTAGAATTCAATTTTTAAAGTGATTAGTAGACTTATAGCAAGTGTCTAGAACAGTGGTTCCTAACCTTTCCAATATTGCTACCCCTTTGACCTATGAGGAAAACTGATTTTACACCTCTTTTAAAATATTATCAGAAAAACCAATAAAGGCAAATACAAACAACTTTATTAATTAGAATTCCTAACATAAAACATAAAAAACTGGTGAATGTTAGCTTCAGTCACTGAAGCCAACATTCACCAGTCAACCGTTATACTGAAGCCTTCAGTGTGACGGTTGATATTGTTTTGCATTCGCAAGTTTTTTAATGTTAGGTTTAGTTTCACTTAAAGTGCATATCGAGTCATGTTCCACATTGAGACGATTTCTGGCCTCTGTTTTCATTGATACTAGAGTAGAAAAACCACTCTCACATCTGTACGGATTGGAAATGGAATTAACATTTTTAAAGCTCTGTTAGCTAATGCAGAGTATTCGGCACGTGCTTTGAGCCAAAATGTACTGAGATCGTAATTCTGAAATTCTACTTTTAAAATACTATTCTCGCGTAATCCAAGAAATTCCACTTTTGTCGCCACATCTTCGTCTCGAATAATGGCATCATCAGTAGAAAACGGTCTTAATATCCAGAAGTTGGACTGGCAAGTCCGAAATATACTGCTTCAGTGAATCTATTACAGCAGATAAATGATGAATCGATAAATGTTGAATTACGGAATTTTTGAACGTGATTTTGTTTGGTTCAGTATCTACCAATTGCTCACATAGTTGTGTAAACATCAACACATCGCCTGCTTGCACTCTGCGTTCCTAAAGTTCTAATTTACGCACAAAATTAGCAACTTTATCCTGTGCTGTTAAAAAATTCCTTGCAATGAGAGATTAAGACTGTTAATTTCAGTGAAAAAATCAGCAAGATATGCCAGCATTTCAACAAATGTTTTCTCTTTTATTTTGGAGAAAAGCTCTTTTTCTTTTTGTGTTCTCTGTTTTTCTAACAATAATCCTATCTCTTCACGGAGCTCGTACACCCTGTTCAAAACTTTTCCTCGAGATTACCAACCTACCTCTGTGAGGGGGCTATTCATCCATTATGGTCAATTTTCCAATTTTAAATATACATAAGAAAAAAGTCTTCATAAAAAATTGAAAATATAGTAAAACATAGTGATTTCAATGGGTAATGTAATTATACAAAGAGCAGAGCTGAATTTTTAATTTTGACAGTTTTTTTTAAATGTCATATCCATGTAAATGAAACATGATCCATGTAAATGAAACATGATCCATGTAAATGAAAACTTTTAATCAAAACTTAAAATACACAATTCAGGTACGAAATAAACGTTAAAAAATATTTTATGACAAAATAAAACATATTTCAATACATTTAGATTTAAAATAGAACATTTTTCCAGTTATACGTAATCCTATTAACATAAGAAATTAAACATACATTTTAAAAATAAAGTAGGTGATACAAATTATGGCAACTGTAAATATCTCTTCACTTCTTCATCTATAACTTCCTGATTAGAAATTCGGAATACACTATTATTTATAGGAATTGGTGCAGATTCAAACTTTTTAAAAATTCCTTCCCTTCGAACGAACTGTACGTCATTTGATGTGGGCCACTTGAACAGACTACCAGATCTTTCCAAGAAATTTATGCTTAGTTTATCCTTTTTTATTTGTTCAATGACTCCTAAAATAATTCAAGTTTAAAGAAGTAAATAAGATATTTTATAAAAATTACCTGGATACCATTGATCATAAAGTACTATGACCCAGTCAAATACATTTAATTCCATCTGCTTGGATTTTTGATTACTATTTGATGTTTGTAAGTCATCGTGTTCTTTATCCATAGGTGGCAATGACATAGGAAGTTCAGGAATTTCCTGAACTGTGGCAATTGATGGCAATAATTCAGGTTCTGATAATATTTCATTATCAGTAATAATTGTTGGTATTGGCATAATATATTTCGTAGTGTATTTTTCCTATAAAATAGTGTGCACACTTGGTAGCGAACTCACATGAAAAGCAACTTAAAGTATTCATTGTTAACGTAGGATGACGTTTGGACCAAGTTATTTGATGTGTTTTTCTGGTACCTTTAAATGCCTTTGGTGTTGGTGGCAACATAGTACTCCCTTCTTCAATGTTTTCGGAGTTGACCCTCTCAATAAGTATATTAGTGATTTGTTCTTCCATGTTCTTTTCAAATGAACCAAAATTATTAATATCCTTATTTGATGCAACGATTTGGTCAGCAGTTCTTTTTAAAGTTGCACCAATTCCATCCGGAGCTCCTTTACCGTGACCTGCTTCGAAATAGTTCCAAGACAATTTAGAGGGAACTGGGAACTTTTCAGATATATAATTTTAAAGAAGATAGAACATATTTTTATTTCTATATTGGGTACTCGTACTGTAGTGTATGCAGATAAGGGCATGATGTCATCACATGAGATGGTCTACCCGGACAATCACTCAACAGCTAGTTAGTATGATTTAGCCTACCGACTGTGGAGTGCGGGTCACGGAGAGATTATCAATCTTACATTGGCGACGAGGATACTGGTTAGAATATCTTGATTTGATAATTTGCGTATTGCACTAAAAATCATTGTGTGTGCTGAATAGACATAAGGCCATATAGGTAAGTGGTTATTTAATAAGAATAATGATGTGGTAAAGATTAAATTCGTATTGCATGGAAGAGACACTTTAATGAAAGTATGCTTAAATGCGTGTGCTAAAAGATTAAATTCGTATTGCACAGACAATAGAAGTAATAGATTTAATTTGTATTGCATGGAAGAGACACTCTAATGAGAGTATGCTTAAATGCGTGTGCTAAAAGATTAAATTCGTATTGCACAGACAATAGAGGCAATAGATTAAATTCGTATTGCATGGAAAATATACTCTAATGAGAGTATGCTTAAATGCGTGTGCTAAAAGATTAAATTCGTATTGCACGTATATATATGTATGTATATATATATATATATATATATATATATATATATATATATATATATATATATATATATATATATATATATGTATGTATATATGTATATGTAAAAACTCAAATGCTTATAAGTAATGATTGAAATTCGTTATTTAATTTGTAACACGAGTATATTGGCAAAGCAATGTGTAATACATTTTTTTTATCGTTGGGTGTATGTTGGCGTTGTTTATAATTGAGGAATTTAAGACAGATAGCTTTGATGACTCATCATAACAGAATAGAAATAAATACGAGGGATCCTTAAATATTTTTTTCACATGGGTAGAGATTACATTGCACATATTTGGTTACATACATGTTTAAATCCATAGATAAAAATGTTTAGATATTTATAACTTATTAAGGCACTGAAAAAAAAATAATTCATTGTACTTGTAATTGTTTTGGTAATTAGTTGAGATAGTCGAAATTCACCCATAATATTGTGTGATATACCTACGCTGAAATTTTTTTAGAGAAATGGAATTATTGGCATCTGGATTATCCTCTATATCACCATTTGATTGTGAAACAGACGATTCTGCTCTGCGTAGCAAATGGGAAAGATGGAAGAGATGTCTAGAAATTTATTTCGAAGCCGCATCAATCACTGATCCAGTAAAGAAGAAAGCTATATTACTTCATAATGGGGGAACCAGCTTGCAAGAAGTATATTTCAGTTTACCTGAGACAGATACCGAAAATGAAGAAGGCAGTATAAATGCGTACGACAGGATTATTAGAAAATTAAATGAGCATTTTGCTCCAAAACAAAGTCGTATTTATGAACGTCACATTTTCCGTTCAATCCAGCAAGAACCTAATGAGAAGTTTGACAACTTTTTACTTAAACTGAGACGTCAAGCAATTAAATGTCAGTTTGCAAATATTGAAGAACATATCATAGACCAGATCGTCGAAAAATGCAATTCCGAAAAATTAAGGCGTAGAATCTTGGAAATGGACGATTCTAAAACATTAACTGATATCACTAATGCAGCAAAATCATTAGAAACAGTACAGTCGCAAATGGGCAAATATAATTCCCCTAAATCTGACAATAATTCAATAGACATAAACAGAATCAGAGAGAATACCATCACAAATAGAGATCCTAAGCCAGGACCTTCGGGATTTCATAGGATGGAATGTTTCCGCTGTGGATTTAAAGGACATTCCGCTAGAGACGTTAACTGCCCTGCCCGCAACAAAACTTGCGTACAATGTGGCAGGATTGGTCACTTCAAAATAAAATGCAAAATACTAAAAAGCACTTTTAAAAGAAATAATAGAGAGGATAATCACCAAGCTACCATATCTAAGAAAAGGAGAGTCACAGAAACTGTGAACTTACTGGATGACAGTAACTCATCAGATGAATATATTTTCCACATGGAAGAAGACGACAAAATCAAATGCACATTAGGAGGTGTTGAAATTGACTTAGTTATAGATTCTGGAAGCAAAAGCAACATTATAAGTGAATTTACTTGGCGATTCCTGAAGGAAAAAAAGGTAAAAGTTACTAATCAAGTAAAGAAGCCAGATAAATTATTCCGATCTTACGCAAACCCAGAACCGTTGCAATTATTAGGAGCATTTGAAGCAAAAATAAGTGTGGCCTTTAATCAAGAAATAAATGCTAAGTTTTATGTCGTTAAAAAAGGCCAGACAAACTTACTAGGAAGAGAAACAGCCCTCAAATTGGGTGTGCTACGAATAGGATTGAACATACTATCGATTAAGGAAGAAACATCAAAAACCCCTTTTCCAAAGATGAAAGGAATTTCTATAGATATCCCAATAGATCATAATGTCCTTCCAGTTATTCAACCCTTACGTAGAATACCAGTGCCACTCGAAGAAAAGGTAGATAAGCAACTCAAGAAATTGATTCAGAGTGATATTATTGAACCAGTAGACGGACATTCAGAATGGATATCACCAATTGTTCCCATATTGAAATCGGATGGCGAAGTAAGAATCTGCGTAGACATGAGAAGAGCGAACCGCGCGATACTGCGAGAGAATCATCCATTGCCCACGATGAACTCATTTTTGCCCAAATTATGGAAAGCGCGTTTCTTCTCAAAGTTGGATGTGAAACAAGCTTTTCATCAAATCGAAATATCACCCAGATCGCGACACATCACCACCTTTATAACGCATAAAGGATTATTCAGATACAAAAGATTAATGTTTGGCATCTGCTGTGCCCCAGAGATATACCAGAAGGTGACAGAAAGGATGATAGCTCAATGTGAAGGTTGTTTCAACTTCATAGATGATTTTCTCGTATTTGGTGAAACAGAAGAAGAACACGATGTTCGGTTAAATAAACTGATAGAAACTTTGAAAAATAATAACGTGCTACTGAATGTCGACAAATGCACGTTCAAGGGGACAGAAGTGGAATTCCTTGGACACATTCTCACAAGAACTGGAATAAAACCATCTCCAAATAAAGTGGAAGCTATTAAGAGATTTAGGAAACCCGAAAACACCACAGAATTGAGAAGTTTTTAGGATTAATAAATTATGTAGGAAACTACGTGCCGAATTTGGCCACGATCACAGAACCTCTAAGAAGAGCACTAAAAGAAACAACTAAAGCGAATAATATAGTTTGGAACAGGGAACAACAAATGTCATTCAATAAACTTAAGAAAGAACTATCCAGTGACAAATGTTTAGGATACTATTGTCCCACAGCTAAGACACAATTAATAGCAGACGCAAGTCCAGTAGGCCTAGGTGCAATATTAATACAATGCAGCTCCTCAGGTGAACCTCGAATAATTGCTTATGGAAACAAAACATTATCAGCTAACGAAAAGAAGTTTTGTCAGACTGAAAAAGAAGCTCTTGCCTTGGTTTGGGCAGTGGAACATTTCCATATTTATTTATATGGTAAGGAATTCGAGCTAATAACTGACCATAAACCGTTACAATTTATTTTCACTCCAACATCCAAACCCTGTGCAAGAGTAGAAAGGTGGGTGCTCCGTCTACAATGTTACAATTATAAAGTTATTTACAGACCTGGGAAAAGCAATATAGCCGACCCACTTTCCAGACTTTGTGCCAACTTAGAATCGGCTGCATTTGAGGAGGATGAGCACGTTAGACAGATCGTAGAAAGTTCAACGCCAGTAGCTATTTCGCTAAGTGAAATAGAACAGTTATCAAAAAAGGACAAGGAGATACTACAAGTAAGAAAAGGTCTGTATGAAAACGTCTGGTTGGACTCCGCAAAATTTTATAAAATTTTCCAAAATGAGCTATGTTTTTCGAACAACATACTGCTGAGAGGGAACCGAATAGTTATCCCGAAGTTATTGCGTGAGAGAGTTTTGGAATTAGGCCACGAAGGTCACCCAGGTATTGTAAACATGAAAAGGAGATTGAGGACCAAAGTCTGGTGGCCAAAAATGGACCAAGACGCTGAAAAATTAGCAAGAACTTGTAAAGGTTGCACTCTCGTATCGGCACCAAGCGCACCCCAACCATTAAAAAGACGGGAATTTCCCATTCAACCATGGGCGGATGTAGCCATAGACTATTTAGGACCCTTACCCGAAGGAAAATACATTTTAGTGATCGTCGATTATTTTAGCCGATATATGGAAATAGAAACAACGAAGTCTATAACGGCAAATAACACCATTCTACTTCTTCGTAAAATTTGCACTAGACTCGGATATCCATATTCAATAACTGCAGATAATGGACCGCAATTTGGAAGGAGCGCAGAATTCAAAAATTTTTGCAAAGACAATAATGTTAAATTATTCACTACTGTACCCTATTGACCGCAACAAAATGGGGAAGTCGAGCGTCAGAACAGAAGTCTCGTAAATCGACTAAAAATCAGCAAAGCACTTGAAAATGATTGGCAGCTGGATCTTCAAGATTATTTATTGATGTATCATAACACACCGCACCCTAGCACAGGAAAAACTCCTGCAGAATTATTTTTTGGACGAAAACTAAAAGACAAACTTCCGATGATCCCTGACTTTAACATAGAGGAAGAGGTACGAGATAAAGATAGCCTGGAGAAACAAAAAGGAAAAGATTACGCGGATAGACGGAGAAACGCTAGAGATAGCGAAATAATGGAAGGAGATACAGTTATTCTTAAACGTATGCGGAAGGAGAACAAATTAGACCCAACATTTGACTCCACACCACATACGGTTATTTCAAAAAAGGTTGGAGACGTAACAGCAACAAACAATGTTACCGGGGAAGAGGTAAGGCGAAATGTGCTCCACATGAGACGAGTTGGGAAGGAATGGAAAATATTGGAGAATGACCAATGAGAACTTTGCGCATATCAACGTACTTAGTTCACAGTTGTTATGCTGAACAAGTTTATGTTCCTCAAGAATATATTTATCTTGTGGTAATAATACCTAATTCTTAGTTATGTAAAAAAAAAATGTTTCCCATTTTTCAATTGACATGTTAAATAAATATTTCTTGGTAAAGTTTGGTGTTTCAATTCTTAAATGAAAGGAAGGGATGTAGTGTATGCAGATAAGGGCATGATGTCATCACATGAGATGGTCTACCCGGACAATCACTCAACAGCTAGTTAGTATGATTTAGCCTACCGACTGTGGAGTGCGGGTCACGGAGAGATTATCAATCTTACACGTACCATCAGATAAAAAGTGAATTGTATTAACTCCTTTATAGATGTCTAAATAATATTTCATAATTGGGCACAATTTTGCAATAATTGCTGATGCATTATGACAAAGGGAAGAAGAAATTGTACAGAAACCTTGTTTCTTTGAAGCAGTATACATCATTCCAGTATGTAATGTGATTTGTTCATGAGATGCCTCAAAATGAACTGATTGAATTTCAGTTCCATATTTGCATGAATAATTCTCTGAAAAGTCGATATGTAAAATAATTTCATTATTAGATAATTTGTTTCTCAGGTCTTTGAAAATTGAGTATTGGTGAGTAATATTTAGTGAATGATTTAATATTTTTGGAAGACTGCTATTAAATACAGAAATAATTTCCCCAACAGTAGAACTAAGTACCTGCTTCGAGGTAATCTGAACTGTTATTTCTTTTTTTGTTTTAACACTGATCCTGTTCTTTTTTTTAAAATCCACTGTTTGTATCTAATAACTTTATTCCACATATCGTTTTCTACTTTGAACATTACTTTGTTGGTGATACAGACGCAAAATTTTCTTTCCAAACATTTTTCATTAAATTTACTACAACATATCGTCTTTAAAACATCATCTAAATTCTTCTCCTTCAGAATTTTAAATTTATTTAGATAATACGATAGCAAATTGAAATTTTCATGAAGCACACAAAGACATGTATCTCTACTAGATACTTTTGGAGGAATAACCCAGAAAGGACGCAGCTTACAAAACGCTGCATAAGAAATTTGAAAATTATGTTTATTAATAAAGTCACCATAAAGTGTTTTTAACGAACCGTTCAAATAAGGTACTTGCTTCTTAATTCCTCTTTAATTGTGTCTGGACACTGCCTTAAAACTTCATCACTGATAAAGAATTTATGGACAGTAAATCTCAGTTTCCCAAATTTGCTTATTCTTTTACGATCATATTTGATCAACGTGGATTTTTTTCTTCCTACAGAGCTCATTTTAAAAGACAGGAAAGGACGCGCATATTTGAGAAGTCGATATTTTTTAACAGTTTTCCCTTGATTACTTTGCTGAATATCTGTTTTGATTTTTTATTTCGCAGTTTATTGAAATTTTCACTCAATTCTTTGCTTAGAACCTCCCCGAAGAGAATTTTCTGTTTAATTTGATTGCTAACTTTATAATTTTTAAGCATTATTTCAACTTTAGTTTTAGGTGGTTCATCTTTGAGTAATATTAGTTTCCTTTTTGTTCTAAAATATCGGGTTTTATATCTAGACAAAGCAGTGCGCAAGTTTGTGTTTTCAGCTTGTATCTTTTTAATTTTTCTGTAACAAGTAGCCCGGTCTCTTCGAACAATTTTACGCCCTCTCAGTTTTTGATAAGATATATTCCTACTTAGAATAGCGAACCTTGTGCTTCCGATTTCTGATATGTTACTGTCATTATCGTAAACAATAGGCGTCGAAGAGCCCGCTACACAATCTCTATCAAACTCACTTAATGGAGTTTCATTCAAAATATGTTCTAAGGATTTTTTCTTTTGTAGGTATCGTATTGAATTTTTTCTCCATTGTTGTCTTTTCATCCTCTGTTCTCTGGGTGTAAGATTATTTATTAATTTGATAATTCCTCTGATTTTATTTCTTTCATACCTCTCATGTTCATCTCGTTTGTGGATAGCATTTCTAATCGGATCACATTTAATATTTTCCCTTCGTCGCTTTTCACATTCCCTTTTTCGTGTAACCTTTCTTGCTCTGACATTTTCTTACTTCGTCCCATTTTTTGACTTTTTTTCTGTAAAAAAATTGAAGAAAATCATTAACGTGGTTGTTATTCATTTACGGGGATATAAACGACCACGTTAATGAAATTTAAAATAAGCCACGTTAATGAAATTTAGACGTAAAATTGTTGGTGTGCTTATAACCCATTAATAACACAAAAAATATATATGACGTTTAAAATTAATTGTTTTCTACTGCAACAAACTGATGAATTTATAATTTTAATATAACTGATGGTATTCATATAACTGCCATGTTAATGAATCCTAATAAGTGTACTCACCGAAATCAGCACGATGTGCTCACTATTGCCACTAAACGTAAACTGTGATCTGAATTCGCTTGGTTTACATAAAAATGGCGGTACTGGATACACTCTTATACATTGTTGCCGTATTTTTAAAAAAGTTACCAAATCAGTTTTAATCTGTTTTGTACATTTCCACGTTAATCAAGAAACAAGTCTGTTACAATATTTAGTGTTGTACAAAAGATCAATAAAAAATATCTAAGATATGTGAATCAAATAAATATGGTGCCCTATATTCACTGTATTTAGAAGACTTAATATAGTTATTTCAGTTGCATTGAATTTTCGTATAACGTTTAGTAAAGTTAGAAAATCGTGACTAGTTACATCCACGTAAATGATAATTAACAACAAAAAATTATATTTTAGTTGTGAATTTTTTTTTCTTTTTATATTGGTGGAGACAGTTTGATCTTATTGTTTACCCTTTATATGCAATGAAAATATAAATAAAATTGTTAAGTGTTGTTCAGAAATCGCTAGTTTCATAAAGTTGCCCGTAACGGAAGAATTGTCCTGGTACAAAAGAGATTTAAATTTTGCATCAACTTAATTGCATACTATTTTGAAAATTCTCGAGTTTGTAGCACTGCCAATAATATGGTTCACAATTTTTACTACGTCGCCCAACGTGCTTAGCAAAGTGGAAGCGTCTTAACGGGCAAAGCGTAACGGTGTATGAGACAACGATAGGATAAAAATTGAGGAGCAACTTGTTTGGAAAGGGCTTGAAATCCAGAACGAACACCCATCATCGAAGGCCAACCAGCTTTCACCATTCCAGTCCGTTTTCCTCAATAAATTGTTTTAGCGTTTGGAATACGTCTTCGCCGCGCGTAGTGGTAGGCAAAGATTTGCAGAGCAGATATTCTTCTTTTACATGGTCATCTTTAATATAATGAGTAAATACCAGCAATAGTGAAAACAAAGCTACATCCTTAGACTCATCTAATTGCAGCGCAAACATATCACTCTCTTTAATTTCATCAATAACGGTTTTCAAAATATCGTTACTCATGTCAGAAATGCGACTTTGAATTGTTGTATTTGACAGTGATATTTGTTTAATCGTAGCCACATGTTGTTCGCCAGTAACGAGCGATACAGTATCACATAAACAAGGTTTGATAAGTTTCTCTCCAATAGTATGCGGTTATTTGTTCATAAGAATGCGATAAGAAATTTGAAATGAAGCTTGGAGACACGATTCGTTTGACTTTTGCATATTTCCTGTGGAATCCATTCGCGAAGCTTTCAGAACGCTCTCTTTTCTCTTAAATATATATATATATATATATATATATATATATATATATATATATATATATATATATATTACCTGCAAACTCTTTAACTCTTTGTAAACTTTCTCGAAATGTTCTTTTAATTTGCTCGGTTTCATGCTCTCTGGAATAAACACTTTATTACCTATAACACACTGAGGCTTTTCTATATTTCTATCCACAGTATTCGTGAAACCCAATTGTAAAAATGCTACTTTATATGAGCGCTTAGTCCCGGATGTAGAAGCCATGTCAACTAAAACAATCGTAAAATATATTAAGTACAAAATATTACGGATAATATAAAATTACTTTTATAAATTATCACTCGTAACAATTTAAACAAGAAACAATTAATAAAATTGATATTGTTTGTTTTCTAAGTACGTAGGTATGCAATGCGAAACAATGAATACGCGATCGTCCACTCAAGTTCAAACTGCTCCTACACGGCAAGGCACGCGTGGTGAAGCTGGCGGCGCTGTTGGTCCGGCCCCCTTCCTCGCCTCTTTCACCGCCCGCTTGCAACCAACATCGCGAAGCGACGAACGAGTGCTAGATAGAATGTAGCTAGAACGAGAACAAACACGTGCGGTACTATGCAGTGCTCTGTAACTTTTTCTGTATTTTTTTTCTTGGCTTTATGGCATAGCCCATGCAGCCAGACACTAAGTAGGTAAAATGTTTGAATGATCATGTAAAATTGATCTAAATATGTAAACCTGCAGACAATTTTATAATTAAATGTGACAATGTGTTGATGCCTATTATACCTATCTAACAAGAATATCCCAAAAAAATTTTTTCCCTAACACAAAGGATTAAGTTACATAGGTCCCTCTCTTCTCACCCAGGGGTCTGTCAGGACATTTTTTAAAACAACAAATACAAGGTAGACCACGGTAAGGTAAATAATACAGTAGGATAGACATTTAGGAATGCAAGATTATCTAATGACTACAATTTAATATTTGTGTCAGTAACAAAACTCATAAGGCAGTCGTATATATATTTTTTATTTGTAGATAATAGATACAAAATATTGTAAGGAGTTCCAACTTTTAAATTTAGAAGTTTTTGTATCAATTTTTCAGTTTGATTTTTGTATCTATTGCAATTGAAGAATATGTGGTCTAAGTCGGACGTGACATTGATATTGGTTTTACGTAAATGTGCAGGATAGCTGGCATGTCCAAACTTCATACGACTAATGGTGGTTATGTATTTCCTTGGGCGCTGATAATCTTCGAACCAGCATCGTTTTTCGATGTTTGGTAATAGCTGTGTGTAGCGAGTAGGTTTAGTGTTACAATATTCCCTGTATCGTTTATTCCAGTTTATGTACATTTTAGTTCGTTAGGTTAATGCTTTCGTCCAATGTTAGCCAGCAGGTCGTTTCTTCGCCTGTTATTATGCTCTGTTTTGCCAGTTCGTCCACTTTTTCATTATATACAATTCCGGTGTGGGCTTTGACCCAAACAAAAATTATTCGTCGATTTTCATTGAGTTTTGCCAGATTTATTTTAATTTTTGTTATATATGGATTATTATACTCTGAATTTTAAACTATTTAGGACAGCAAGTGAATCAGTAAAAATTAGAGATTTTTCAATATTGTTTTGAATTGTATATTCTATTGCTTTTAATATAGCTATAGATTCTGCACTGAAAATGGATGTGTGTTTTTCGAGTTGGTAACAGTGTTGTATTTGTTGGGGTATTACAATTGCGGCACTGGTCCCTTGATTATTTTTTGAAGCATCAGTATATATTGGTGTGTAGTTTTTATATGTACTTGTGATTTGTTTGACTACTGCATTGTTTAGAGCTGTAACTTCTGAATATTCCGGGATTATTATTGTCACATCTAGTAGAAGTTCCGTGAGATCTACAGAAATGTTGGTAGGATTGAAATCACTTGTCCAATGCACAACCTCAAAGCTTTATTTTGTAAGACATCCAGCTTCCGTATCACCTTGCTTGCGCAGCCATATAATGTGCTGCCACAGTCTATAATTGATCTTATGTATGCCTTGTAGAACGTTAGAGCAGTTTGAGGGTTTGCACCCCACCATGTTTTCATTATAGATTTGAGAAAGTTTAGTCCTTTACTTGCTTTTACTAGAATTTCCTCTATGTGTGTTTTAAATGTCAACTTCTGTCAAGTGTAATACCAAGATATTTAAATTCGTTAGCTAGAGGGAACCGAATATTTCCCAATGCTATTGTGGGGGTATTTAAAATGTTATGTCTAGTAAAGATTACGTACTGTGATTTGTTTGGAGAAATGTCCAATCCATGTTTCTCTAAATAATTGAAGAGTGGTGTTATAGCTGCATTAAATAAAGTTAAGCACAGTTCAAATCTTTTCGAATGTATGTAGATGGCAAAGTAGTCTGCATACTGGATAATATTAGCGTTGGATGTAATCGCGTGAATCTTTATAGTGTAAATATTGAATAGTAATGGTGCTAATACAGAGCCTTGTGGTAGACCTCTGTTGGCTACTCGACTTTTTAACAGGGTTCCATTCTGTTGTCGAACTGTTACGGATCTATTTACATACAGTTTGCAAATAATATTTGCTATTTCTACAGGTACCTGCAGATCGATTAATTTTACGCGTAATATTTGCCATTCTACACAGTCATAAGCGGATTTTATATCGAGGAATAGTGTAATAAGATATTCTTTTGCGAGACATGCTTGTACTTCTGTAACAATATGTGCCGCTGCGTCATAAGTTCCGTAGTTTTTTTTATATCCATATTGAGTGGAAGGGAGGACATTTATATGATTTAACCACCATTCTAGACGACTTTTTACTAATCTTTCGAAAACATTTAAAACACTAGGTAGTAACTATATGGGCCGATAAGAGTCAGCATCCTCTGGATCTTTGCCATGTTTTAAAATAGGTAGGACTACAATATTTTTCCATTAAGTGATACCAGCCAGACAGCCAAATGTCGTTAAATATTTGTTTAAAATTTGCTTGGCATTTAGAGGTAAGCATGGGATATCGAATTTCGTCGTAACCTGCAGATGTATTTTTCCTATTTTGAAGTGCATAATCTATTTCCTTCAGGTTAATAGGTGTTGAAAAAATGTAATGATTATTTTTGGACTGTTTGAGTGTCTCTAGATTGTGACTGATGTCATCGAGTGGCATAGGTGGTGCAATTTTATCAAGGAAGTCCTCCTGCCATGCAGTACTGTAATTTTTTTCACACTACTTACTTTTCTTAACATTCTTTTTGCCTGGTTCCAGAGTTCCGTCACAGATTTGTCTTTATTAAGTTTTGAGCACCATCTCATCCAACTGTCCTTGGCTTTGTCTTTTAATAGTTTCTTTACTCGTGCTATTTCTTGTAATAGTTTCTTTACTCGTGCTATTTCTTGTTTGCAAAGTGTGTAGTTCTCCACGGTACTTTGATTTTTATAATTCATTAATTTTTGTTTACGCTGAGTGATTGCGGCGTCGCATTCAAGATCCCACCAAGGAGGTACATTTTTTTTTGTGTTTGAAGAGTTTGTTAACCGGGATTGCCACGTCGGCAGCCATATTAATTCATTGGATAAGAGGATCATATTTTTCTTCCGTAGTATGCATTCTTCGGCAGTTTTGGGTAAAAAAAGTATCAGCTGCGTCCTGGTATAATTTCCAGTTGGCTTTACGCAAGTTCCATTTAGTTTTTGGGAGATAATCTTCATAAAAGTGAATGTTTTTGTTTACTTCTATTATAATAGGGAAGTGATCTAATCCCATAACGTCCGCAAGTGTGTGCCATCGGCAGTTGAGCGCCAGATCAGGCGTGGAGAGCGAGATATCTATTGTAGATTGATTGTTATTATTAATAAATCGCGTGGGCTGCCCAGTATTTAAAATTACAATATCACTATCGTCCAAAGCTTCTTTGATTTATTTACTTTTGGGGTTATTTTTATAAGAGCCCCAAAACTCGTGAACTGCGTTGAAATCTCCACCTATTATACTGTTTGAATCCGGTAAGCCAATCACATTCTGCCAGTCAGTGCAATTTGTGTTTCGGTGCGCAATAAAGTGAAAAACAGTTGAAATTTACATCCTTAGAGTTTAATATTTGAATACCAAAAATTAAGATTCCAGGTACGAAATTTTGTTGAATGTTGATTTCCTTAAAAGAGTAAATATTTTTAATTAAGATTGCAACACCTGCATATCCATCAACCCTGTCCCTCCGGATTATATCATAACCCCTAAACGAAATTTGTCTGCTGGGCTTAAACCATGTCTCAGATATAAGTGCTATGTCTATATAATTTTCGTCTAAACGTTTCACCAAACTTAATTTATATGAAACTGCAGATTTAGCGTTCCATTGCAAAATTTTAAAGTTACTTTTGGCCTTATTCGCCATTGTAATAAATGTTGCTAATTTTGTTTTTTACAATTGTTGGATTTCTTTTTTTTAATTCATCGAATGAGCTTACATCATCTAGTACACTTTGAAAGACATTAAAAAATAATTTTACAATTTCATTGACATTCTGTTCATATGTTGATTTATCAAAAGGAGGGAGGGGACGTTCGGACCCGAATGTGAAAGGAAACATGGGTTCTTCTGGTATAGGGGAGGAAACTTTTTTCTTTTGTTGGGTGGTGTTGGTTCGGTGTGTTGTTGAGAATGGGATGGCATTGCTCTGGTTTGGTTGGATGTGGATGGTTCTATGGGTATATACGTTCTGTATGTATTACCAGGATTTCGGTTTGTTTGTTGTGTTAGTGGTGGAAAGGATTCGGTGTTTTCCGTGTCTAATATCAGATACTTGTTATTTGTAATTATATTTGCGTAGGAATTTTTGAGACCAGTTTTTGCTTCTAAAAAATTTAAATTTTGTGCTGCCATGTGTTTTTTTATTTTGTTGCTCAACAACTTCAGGTCATACTTTGGGAATTGATTTGTGTTTATCGCTTTTGCAGTGTAGACAAAAACTTTCTTATGGATCCCTACAACTGTGCCCTTTTTCTTTTTCTTTAGAGCAATTAATACAGAGTGTTTTTGTACTTCGACAATTTTTTGCAACATGACCATGCTCTAAACATTTAAAGCATTGTATGACTGGGTAGCATGTTCCCTTCAAATGTTAATAGGACCATTTGCCGAGGTACAAAACAGTTTCGTTATTAATGCCTATTTTTCTCTAGAATCTATTGACTTCGGTTATTGTTACAGGGGAAATTATGTTTTCAAAAAGATAATCGTCTTTGAATATTGTGTCAACATTTCTTATTATTCCCTTTCGTTGCAACAAGTTATTAGGTATACATGCTGTTAACTGTTCCTCAATTAATCTTTCATCAGTTACTAATCTATTCGCGTCTTTTATAGTTTTCAATTCTATTCTTACTCTGTTTTTACTTATACTTACTATGCTGATGATGTTTGGAATTTTTAGTTTTTTATATAAAATGTGGCCTACCTTCATTGGATTTATTTTACTTATTCCTTCCTCTTCCCTGTTTGTTTTTTCGATGAATACACATACCTTGTCAGAGTAGAACTGAGCTTTTTGGATATTGAATAATTTCTTGGTTGGCTCCTTTTCCATGTTTTTGTCATTTCCGAGATTATCCGAGTTGTTTGGTTTATTTCCATCCAATTCCATTTCATTTGAATATCCCCCTCCGTCAGGGGGATCGTTTTTACTCATTTTAATTTAGTTGTTTGTATTTTCACCAACAAATTTTTGGTTATTTCGCACCTCTATCAATAGACAATTAATAAGTATAGTTTTTACACTAACCGGTTTGTTTACAACAAATATCTATCGATACGCACTTGCTGATAGACCGATTCGAACTGTTCTGTATTTTTTACTATCCTAATAATTGGGTTCTTTGTTACCCCTGTAAAATAGCCGATTTATCCCCGCAGGTGTAGTTACTCCCCAGCTTAGGAACCACTGGTCAAGAAAGATGCGATGGTCGTTAATGGCAATAGACGTGTTTGTGTGTACGCAGTAGACGAGTTCGTTCGATGTTGATGTTGCATGTCGGTGGGGTGGTTTTCAAACAATTACAACAAGTAAATGGAGGAAAAGGAAAAAAAAACTGATAACAACAAAACATCAGAGACCCTCAATTTTATCAACCACAGAACTGTAACCGACAGACTACTATACTTCAAAGCTTGTTCCGTTCTTTGGAAAATCTATTAATAAAAGATAAAAAAATTAGTATAAGAATTTTCTAGAGAGAGTAATTAAAACTTTATAGCCAAAGAAAAATAATTTAGCAGTAGGAAAAATAAATTAAGATAACTGGTACATACCTATTATAAATAGCTCTGATTCAAAATGGTGGTGGATAAAAGTACATATACAAACTCCCTTAAAACAGGTTTAAGTCCGACACACCAAAAATATCTGTTTAAACGAAAACAACGATAGTCAAACTTTTCAATGTGGAGTGGTTGATTATCCAAAAATTTAAAGCCAATTTAGGGCTACGCACCGTCTATTACCACACGCCATTAAGAAAGCGCCACATATGTGTCTTCTGCCTTCGCACGAAACATTTGTTAGGTACTACCTAGTATTATGCCTCTAGGTTGCCATTTTAATAGATTGATTCTACTAATTAGGTACCTTGACCTAAAGTGGTATTGGATGTATCAAAATTAATATTAACGTATATAAATAAATAATAATAATTAGAATACAATAATTATAACAAAGAAGAAAAATATAAGTTTTGTAAAAATGTATTCCCTAAGAAAGGTCTAAACTGCAGCCACTTGGTGCACAATATACTATTTCCCCATTTGTATAAAACTTTTTGGGGCACTGTATATTTTATAAATTTGTTTGTAATTTTACATTTTAAAATTTTTGTTTGTAGCATCACTAACAATTATGAAGAAAAATATTGCACTTTTTTCCCATTATGTCCTTTAGTTGTCAATTTATTGCATTAATAATTAAAATATCAGTAAAAAGCTTGCTCATAAACAATTATATAAACTTTTATCGTTAAATTAAATGTATTTATTTAATTTTAGCAATGAAAAGAAACCGGATGCAATAAAAGAATCTAGTAATACCCTAATGGAGGTAAAAAGGCAACTTTTTAAAAAAAAATCCGAATCTGCTTTACATTCAACGTTAATAGAAGAAAAATTAATTTGTAGATACGAATCCTTAAACAGCCCAAACAACATCATAGACACAGATACATCAAACTCCAGCGCATTGTTCAGTACTGAAAGCGATAACTACGAAACGTCTTTCTACAATACAAAATTACTAACGACAGCCGAAAAGTACGATAAAGAAACCAGTTACAAACCAAAAGAAGGTTGTTCTAAAATACTGACTCCACAAAATGACATACTTTCAACTGGAAGTTCGAATTCGGAATATTTAACACCCTATCAACACCCCAATATTGAAATAAATCATATTATCATAATAAGACCAACATTAATAGCACCTACAATAAAAGAAGTATTGAATACTATAGATATACATAGTGTTAAATACCAAGAACCGTTTTATAGTAACGTAGAAGACTCAACAGGAAACATGGAAGTTAGTTTCAATATTTTAAAGATAAATACCAAAACCACGATAAATTTACAAGAATTCGAGTCGAATATTAACAGTTTAAACGTTATACGTAAAGAAAAATTAGAAAAAATGAATATTAATAAAAATAAAATGAATTCTGTGATACTGAGTTATTGTAAAAATAGAGATTGTATTATAACACCAGTAAAACCACCTCCTACTTTAAAATCGGTTAAAAATTGGTTAATAGTAAAAACAAAACCGGTTTATACCCCGGAAATGAGGAGAGAAAAAATTATAATACATTTACCCACAAGTCCTGGTGGTAACGATGACAACGACGACAATGATATGGAGTTATCTCTAACCTTAACCCCAAATTCTACCCAATCGACAGAAAGTTCGATCGCCAGTCCAACGTTCAGAGAAAATTATAAAAAACGTAAAAAACAAATCTTCTACAGGCTTAAAGAGTCTTTGAGTTCGATACAAAATTCCGGAGAAATCACGGGCTTAACCGTAAACGCCAGCATGGATAGATCCGTACAGGATTTAAAAACCGCTAGAGCTATCATAGAACACCAAAATTTAACCATATTAGCCATGGAGTTGCATATACGTACCAGGGGCGATTTAAAACCGGATCCGAAATTCGATTCAATCCGAGCGGTATTTTATTCAGTATTAAACGATGTACCAGAGCCTAACCTCAAAGGTCGTCATCGCAACGGTATAATAGCCGTTAATAGCGTACCGTTTAATACCACTACGGTACCGATTTTAAACGGTACCGGCATAAACTGCGATATTATCAATTATGTAGATTCAGAGGAAGATTTGATACAAGAATTTATAAAATTTGTGGATTATTGGGACCCGGATATATTCGCCGGCTACGAAATCCAATTGTTGTCGTGGGGCTACCTTATCGAAAGAGGTTATGTTTTAAATACTAATATAAAACCGTTGTTGGCGAGAACGAAGGACGTTAGGACGACGCAACGAGACGACGACGATTCTTCTGAACTCAGATTACCCGGTAGGATTGTTTTGGACGTTTGGAGACTTATGAGACACGAGATAAGTTTGCAGAGTTACACTTTCGAATCTATAGCGTATCACATATTGAGGAAAAGGTTTGCTAAATATTCTTTTAAGGATCTTTCGTTTTGGTGGGATCACAGGACGCACTTGTACAGATACAGAACCGTTAAATATTATATAATTAGGGTGGTCGCTATCTTGGAGCTGTTCGACAAGTTGGACTTTTTAGGAAGAACAAGCGAGTTGGCAAGGTGTGTATTTATTTGTAGTAAAAATATTTATCTCCATCTCTACCCCCATATCCCCCTCCCCCCTTCTCTCCCTCTCTCTCCCCCTTCCCCCCCTCTCTCTCTAATCTTCGATTGACTGTGTCTGTCTCCCTGTCTCACTCTGTCTATCTTTCTGACTGCATCTCTGTCTGCATAACTCTCTGTTTGTTTCTTTGTCTGTTTGACTCTCTGTTTATCTTTCTATTTGTCCGTATCTCTGCCTGCCAATCTGTTTGACTCTCTATCTGCTGACTATTTGTGTTGAAATAATCTAAATATTTTCAATATTAGTTCCTTAGCCGGACGTGTGGACGCAGCATAAGATTGATAAAGAATATTAGTATTAAATGTTGTATAAAGTTTTATGATAGTCAATTGATTTATGCAGTTCTGTGCTGAGTAGTTGAAGTTCAGATGTATTTAATACGAAGAAGAATAAAAAGTGTGTCCTGAATAATCCTGTTTAAAATTATTATTGTCCTATTTAATTATCATAAACTTGGTTTGCTTATTTCCTAGCACTATTCAGTTTGTCTCCATGTTTTTCTGTCTTTCTGAGCATCACTCTGTTTATCTGACTATATGTTTGCCTTCATTATTTGTGTCTTTGTCTTTCTTTTAGTCAGTCTGTATATCTGTCTGCCAATCTGTTTGACTTCCTGTCTGTGATTCTCCTTTTGTTTGCCTTGCTGACTGACTCTCTGATCGCTGTCCGCCTTTCTGACTGTCTCTCTGTATGTCTTTCTGACTGTCCCTCTGTCTGTTTGACTATCTGTTGGTTTATATTTGTCTCTTTGTCTGTCTCCTTTTTTGTCAGTTTGTCTCTGTCTGACGCACTGTTTGTTTATCTTTCTGACTTTCTGTTTGTCTTGCTGACTGCCTCTGTGTGTATTTATCTGACTGACTGTTTCGTTGTCTTTATGTCTCTTTTTTTCAGTTCGTGTTTCTGACTGTCTGTCTCCCTGTCTGACTTTCTTTCTGCCAATCTATTTGACTCTCTGTCTGTCTCTACGTTCGTCTGTCTATCTGATTCTCTGTTCGTTTGTCTCTTTATATGTCTGTCTTTTTGTCTATCTCTCTTTTCTATGTCTATCTTTCTGACTGTCTCTCTATTTGTTTGTATTTACATTTGTCTCTTTATCTATCTTTCTATTTGTCTACCTCTCATTTGTTCTGCCCGTCCTTTTGACTGTCTGACTCTCTTTCCGCAAATCTGCCTGTCTTTGTGATTGTGTCTCTATTTGACAGATTCTCTACGTCTCTATGTTTGTCTCTCTTTCTGACTGTTTCTCTGTCTACCTGATTCTCTGTTATATTTGCCTGTGTTTCTATTTGTCTATGTATCTTTTTCTATGACTGTCTTTCTGTCTGTATGACTCTGTTTTTTTCTTTATATTTATCTGTTTGTCTATTTATCCGTCTTTCTGTATGTCTATCTCTCAGAGAGTCTATGTCTGAGTTTCTGAGTGCCCGTCTCTCTTGCTGCCAATCTGTTTGTTTGACTCTCTACTGTCTGTCTCACTCTGTTTTTCTCTCTCATTGTGTCTCTGTCTGACATAGTGTCAGTGTGTTGTCTGTCTTTCTCACTGTCTCTATTTTTGTCTGATTATCTGTTTGTTATATTTGTTGTTTATCTACTTACCTGTCTCTCTTTTTCTCTGACTCTATGCAAATCTGTTTGACACTCTGTCTCTGTATTTTTGATTGTGTATCTGTCTGACAGATTATCTGAGTGTTTTCCTGTCTGATTCTCTGTTTATTTGTCTTTATTTTTGTTTATTTCCCTTTGTGTCTGTCTATCTTTCTAAGTGTCTCTCTGTCTATATGACTCTTTATTTGTCAATCTTTCTATTTATCTATCTCTCTTTTTTCTGGCTGTTTTTCTGACTGTCTCTGTTTTTTCTGTTTTTTTCATATTTGTCTGTTTATTGTCTTTATATCTGTCTATCTTTATGTCTATCTCTCTTTTTATCTGTTTGTCTATCTTACTGTCTCTCTGTCTGTCCGTGTTTGTATTTGTCTATCTCTCTTTTTCTCTGCTTGTCTTTCTGACTGTCTGACTCTCTTTCTTCAAATATGTTTGACTTTCTACCTGTCTCTCTGTTTGTCTTTCTGATTGTGTGTGTATGACAAATTCTCTGTTTTTTTCTTTATATTTGTCAGTCTATTGCCTTTTTATCTATCTGTCTTTCTATATGTCGATCTCTTTTGTGTATCTCATTGTCTCTCTTTATGTCTATCTATTTTTATCTACCCGTCTATCTGTCATGACTGTCTGATTGTCTATTTGCCTATCTCTCTCTTAACAGACCCTCTGTATGTTTATTTGTCTGTATATTCGTCTGTCTCTCTGTGTGTAAGTCTGTCTCACAGTTCGTCTTTCTGACTGTCTGTCTGACAGACTCTTTGTCTGTCTATCTCACTTTCTGTTTGTCTGCCTATCTGTGTGTGTGCGCCTCACTCTCTGTTTTGTCTGTCTTTCAGACTGTCTCTGTGTGTGTATGCACTTCACAGTCTGTTTGTCTGTCTGTCTTTCAGACTGTTTCTCTGTCTGTGCGCGCTTCACTCTATGTTTGTCTTTCTGATTATCTGTCTATCTCACTCTTCTTTTCTCCCTCTCTCCTCTTTCTCTAGTTAATTATTATTATTAATTACTAGTTAAAAGAAGCGTTTTAAAAATGAATAATAAACATTTTTTTAGGTTATTCGGTATACAATTTTTCGAAGTACTATCGCGAGGTACTCAATTCAGAGTGGAGTCTATGATGCTCAGATTAGCGAAACCGCTCAATTTCATACCGGTATCACCTTCAGTTCAACAAAGGGCACACATGAAAGCGCCCGAATACATTCCTTTAGTTATGGAACCGGAATCTAAATTATACAACGATCCAGTTATAGTATTGGATTTTCAAAGTTTGTATCCATCGATAATAATAGCTTACAATTATTGTTTCACCACTTGTATCGGACGAGTTGAATGTCTAGGAAGAAACGGTCCATTTGAATTTGGCGCAGCCCAACTGAAAGTTTCTAGAAGCCGATTAAGGAAATTACTCGATAGGTAAGAGAAGTGCTACTTCAAAAACAAACAAAACGTGTATTTTTTTTAGAAATCAATTAAATTTCTCACCCTGTGGTGTTGGATTTGTAAAGAAGGAAGTCAGAGATGGTATCTTGCCTAGAATGTTGAGAGAAATATTAGATACAAGACTTATGGTAAAAAATTCCATGAAAGAGAATCCGAATGATAAAATATTACAAAAAGCACTCCATAATCGACAGTTGGGCTTGAAACTTATTGCAAATGTCACCTACGGTTACACATCGGCCAATTTCAGTGGAAGAATGCCTTCAGTGGAAGTGGGAGATAGTGTTGTTAGTAAAGGTAAAGCTTCTTAATGTTATCCCCCCTATTTTCACTATTAGTATGATTTCCACATAACTTTTTTAAATTTTCAAGGTAGAGAAACCCTACAAAGAGCAATCCAAATGGTGGATAACACTCCAGGATGGGGCGCAAGGGTGGTATACGGCGACACGGATTCCTTATTCGTCTTGGTACCTGGAAGAACGAGAGAACACGCTTTCAAAATCGGACAGGAAATAGCAGAAGCCGTAACGAATGACAATCCCGATCCTATGAAACTAAAATTGGAAAAGGTTTACCAACCCTGTATACTACAAACGAAAAAACGTTACGTCGGATATATGTACGAAAGTCCAGACCAAAAGGAACCCGTTTATCAAGCCAAGGGTATTGAAACGGTCAGGAGGGACGGATGTCCCGCAGTTAGTAAGGTAGACATTCTTAAAATGTGATATTTAGGGTGTTATTTAAATAAATATCTTTCAGATGTTGGAAAAATGTTTACGTATCCTTTTCGAAACCAAAGATGTTAGTTTGGTGAAGAAATACGTTTTGAAGCAGTTCAACAAGATAGTAGCTGGTCGTGTTAGCATTCAAGATTTAACTTTCGCCAAAGAGTATCGAGGAGCTTCCGGATATCGACCTGGAGCTTGTGTTCCAGCTTTAGAACTTACTAAGTGAGTAAATAAACTAATATATGGCAAAAATTATGCTCAATATGAAATATAAAAGTTGATTTTCTCTCGAACCGATAAATCGATTTCGATAATTTGTTTTAACTGTAACTTTTTTCTTTGGTAATGTCACTGTTATAGAATTTTTTCAGATTTTGGTTTTAGGCTTATACAGGGTGCAAAAATTAAATTTGAAAATACCCTGCAGGGAACGTTAGCAATAACAACAGATGCATGATAAATTATGATATAACCTCATATTTTCCGATCATTTTGTTTGTTGAATTCCTCAGATATCTGTAATATCAAAGAAAATATACAGTTTTATACTAGAACGTTTTACCACATCAAGGAAACTTTTGACACAACTCAGTACAGTTCATAATATTCAACCAAGCATTGATAATAATAATAATAACTTTATTCACAATAAATAAGTATAATGGTTACAATCATAAATAGCAAATAAGAGAATAAAGTAAAAATGAACGATAAGTACAGGAGTACTTGTTTCGTGATTACCATGTGCTTATAAAAATATAAATATATAAATAAATGTAAATACAAAATATAAATATATATAAATAAATGCAAGTACAAAATTGTAAAATATAATTAGATGTAAATACGAAAGTACAAAATATAAATATACATAAATAAATGCAGATACAAAAGTACAATATAAATGTCATATGAATCTCAACTTAAACATGTACACACATAGCCAGCAAATTAAATGTTAATAATTAAATATTTGCCTACAAGCGTGGTTACACGCTCACAGATACCAATACACTTTCACTACCATATTACACATTCACATGCAGGCATACACAATTAGGAATCAAACGGAATGCTGATGCTGACCCGTTGTGATTGACTTGTGTGGTCAAGAAAAGAGGATAATCTTGATTAGGATAGTATATTAAAATTCCGTTACTATGTGAACGTTAATTGTATTCTCTTAATTTACTATGTTATCTATAAAGTTTCTTGTTTTATCTAATATAAATGATTTTAACTTTCATTTATAGATTGACTTGCTATATATATACTTTTCAAGGTTGCCGGTATAGTGTTGTACATCTTTACACACATATACGAATACACCCATTGAGATTTGAACTTTTTAACTATAACTGGATAACTGAATAAGTTACAATTTCGAGTCGTATACTGATGATTACGAGGTTCCTCTTTATTACTGCTAAAGTGATATTTGACGTTGGTACAGTAATAATAGAGCTGCCTTAGGTTGAGAATTTGTGATTCCTGGTACAGACTATCAGATGAGGATCTGTAATGTTTCTCCATTATTAGTCGTGAAAATCTTCTTTGTAAGACTTGTAATGGAAGTATATGCACTTGCAGAGCCGAACCCCAAACTGTAATGGCGTACCTAATATGAGTATCCACAAGCGCGTAGTATAACTTTTTCAATTGCGGTAAGGGTAAGCAGTTTCTAAGGCGTTTAAATTTACATAATATGAATTGTAATTTTCTAATAACATATTTTATATGACAGTCCCATTTGAGATTAGTATCTAAGTATACTCCCAAGTATTTAATATTTGTTGTACCCTCTATTTCATTATTTGCAAAAGATATTTTTTGAAAGGGAGTGCTGCCAGAAGCGTTGCAACTGAAAGGTAAGAATGTAGCTTTTTCTAAATTTATTGTCAAAAACTTATAATCGAACCAGTCGTCATAAAATATTATGGTATCATTTGCATAACCTAGAATGTCTCCTACCGTGTTTAGACTAAATAGTTCATTTGTATAAAGAATCAATAAAACTGGTCCCAGTACGGTACCTTGTGGGACTACACATTTCATTGTTTTCTTTGTACTTAATTCGTTCTCGATTTTAACCAGTTCTTTTCTATTAGTAAGATAACTATTGAAACGTTTTAGACAATTACCTCTTATCCCGTTTGCTTCTAACGTTTTGAGCAGGAAAGAATGGTCAACCGTGTCAAAGGTCGATAAAAACGCAAAGACAAGGTGTACCTGTTCGAGTGAATTGTGTACTTTCTTAGTTAATTCCAATATCGCATCCTCAGTAGTTGTATTTTCTCTGAATCCAAATTGTTTCATTGAGATACATTTGTACTTATAAATGAAATTGTTCAATCTTTTTTAATAATTTTTTCGACTATTTTAGTTCAATGAGATATTAAAGATATGGGTCTATATTTGGTTGTTATTGCTTTATTTCCTTTTTTATAAATTGGACAGACCACTGCTTCTTTAAATTGCTCTGGCCAATATCCAGTGTCAAAACTCATATTTATATTTATAATATATTTCAACGGATTAGAAATGTGTTAAGCAATGTACTTTATAAAATCTACATTCCATCGTTACCAACGGGTTTTTTAATTTTTTTTAGTTGTTCTATAATGTCTACAATCTCAGTGGTATCAGTTTGAGTTAATTGTATAGAGTTAGGTAAACTATATGTACAAGGAGTGAAGTTTGGATTTTTATTTATTTTTTGTGATAATCTCGGACACATGTTCACAAATTTATTGTTAAATTCATTTGCTATATCCAACGTCAGTTAAATTTTCTCTCTTCTCGTTTTTTATGGTAGGTATCTATTTTCGCTGTTTTTTGCTTTTTGCCAGTTATTTCTTCAACAATAGCCCATAATGTTTTAGGACTATTCGCATCACTTTCAATACAGTTTTTGTAATAATTTTATTTTTGTAATCAAATTTGCCAGCCTATTCCTCGAAGTATGATATCGATGTTTCACCTCTAAGTTATTAGGATTTTGCAAAGTTTTTTTATGGACTTCACTTAATAGGGAATCTGTCATCCATGGTGCAATTTTCATAGATTTCTTTTTAGTTTTTTTTATATCTAGTACAGTTTTGGATTATATTGTTGATTATTTTGTGTAACATATCTATGGCAGTATCAGGGTTATTTTGTGAGTATACAGGATTCCAATTAATTTCTCGGATATAATCAATGAATGTTTTGCACGTTTTGTTCTTTTTTTTTGTTATTATGTACTATCTGTAAAATAAATGTCGAATGATCTGTTATATTTGTAGGATCTTTTATAGTATTTCAGGAATTTTAGGTTTGATGTATATGTGATCTAAGCATGCTTTTCCTCTTGTATCTATGTTGACCATAGGCATATATCCGTATTCATGCAATGTATTATTATATTCTACAGTATCATTGTTATGTTGCAATATATTGATATCTCCAATAATATGTGTGCATATGTGTTACCGTCAAATTCAGATTCAAAGTAAGTTTGAAGGCTTTGTACATATTTATTAATGACTATAGAAGGTGGCTAATAGCAGTTACGTTGATACTACTTTTATTGAATTTTATAATTATTTTCAAAAACTTAAATTCATCTATTTGTAGTATTTTGTGGTTGAAATCATAGTTTTCTTTAATAAACATGATTGTACTGTCATTTTGATTATAATCCCCATGATTATATAGGATTGAATATCCAGACAGGTTATATAAGTCTGGATTATGTAGATGCCAAATCTCTGTCAGTATTATTAAGTCAAATTCTAATTCTGTTCCTTCTATAAAGATTTTTAATTCGTCTATGTTTTTATCAATGCTACGAATGTTATTGTGTAGTATTTTGAAATTTATATTCTCATTGTTTACTTGTACTATTTGATTACACTCATATCCGTTATTTAGCCTATATGTTTCGATTGTTTCAACCTCAAAATCGCGTATATATTGATCCATTATTGTTGCGTTTAATATATAGTAGTAATATTTAATTTCAAATTAAACAAATAAATCAAAACAACCAGCACCACACCCAAATGAAAACGAAAAAACAGTCAACCAAAAAACAAACATACGAACCAAAGACAGCAGTCAGGGATATGTTATCTATTTGTTCTAGATCATAGGCGAGTTCTTGTTGCTTGCGAAGTTGAAATATGTTTGGTATTCACGCTTGGTATGCCTTTCTTAATAACTTTACTGTCCGCCTTTTCCTTAGTTGACTTTGAAGTGCATGTACCTTGCAGTCCCTTACTTTTATTCTCTATTGGTGTACACGACTTATGACTGTTGATAATATTAGTTGACATACTTGGGGTTGACGGGGCACTACTTGGTTTAGTAAATTTCGCTGTTTGATTATCATTCAATACCTCAATAGTATGGGGGATTTGATTGATATATAGCTTAGATCCTCTAATATAGCAATTATTAGTGGTAATCTCCCTCGCCTTTTTTAAATGTTCCAGTAATATTTTTTTCTCTTCTTGCTGATATCTTGTTAAATTCGGTGAAATTGATATTTTAGTACCATTTAGCCGTCTTCCTTTTTTAAGTAGGGATAACTTAGTAATTTGGGAGTGGAATTCAATCTTGGGGGGACTGTTTGTCACCTGTCCCAGATGGTAAAAGTTATTGATATCCGTTGCAGATATCTGTGCATCTAATAATTTATCAATTTCTACACACAAAACAGTCGCACAGACCTCTGTTCGAGGTATATTCAAGCCAAAAATCATCAAATTATTTTTCTTTACTTCACGTTCTAGCTTTTCTATTTGTAATTATAATTCATTATTTTCTTCCTCGATCTTTTTAACTTTTATTCTTAGGTCTTCTGTTTTTAACAAACTCCTAGCTTCACTAGCTACGATAATCTTTGAGCTCCTGCTTAGTATTTATTATCTCTTGATATAGAATTTCTAACGTTATTTGCGGAGTGTCTTCACGATCACTCAAAATTTTGTCGTGTATGGTCACCTTTATTTGTAGGAAAACTTGTTTATGCGTTTTGGTATTATGAAGCAGGTAATATTTTTTGGTTAAATTCATCCATTTCTCCAGTAATATACAAAATCGGTTTATTATTGCTATTCCCAGTTTTCCTCAGATGTTATATCGATGATAGTAAGGTTTTTAGAATTTTTTGACGGCTATGTACCAGTTGTTATGAATAAATATTTATGACATAGTGGCAACATGTTTAAACCTAATGACACCCACACACTGAATGTGAATTGATACTGTGAGGAGACATATTTCTTATAACAATTTAATTGTCAGTGTTGAAGCGACGAGCCCTAGATTAATGCGTTGAAGGGCAACGACGTCTATAGACGTTATTGCCAATGTGGGCTCTGTGACACTTTAATTTAACGACGTCTATGGACGTCTTTTATAATACCTCGACATCAACTTCTACGGACGCCGGATTTGAATGGTAAATCGGTAAAGTGTCATATCAAGCACACTAATTTGACTCTGTGTATTTGATGTGAGAGGTGGGGATAGTTAGAACATGGCGTCGTAACGGTTCGTGCGGTGCACCTCTGCGGGTCTCTGGCATTTACTATTTCAGTCGGTAATCGGAATGCAACACGTGGTATGGCGTTAGCGTAATAAAAATTAGTAGTCAGATGATTTTTCTCGTATTTTTTCCTATTTTTGATCAATAACAATTATTGTTTCGACGTGCTAAATATCTATTGAGGTATGTACTATAAATTATGCTAATTTTTAAGTGCTTAAGTATTTATAAAAGCGTTTTTTTAGTAATGGACGAGCGCGAAGAACCACAACTTTTAGAGTGGTATGAAGAATCAACCGATGATGATTTGAAGATCGCGTCTGAACATGACCCCATATAGCGATGAGGGAGTGTTTGGCGGTGATGCTGACTACGTGTCTTCTGCGTCATCTAGCAACGATAGTGACGAAAGAGAATTTATTGCCAGATGAAACCATCGAAGCAGAAGTGCCCGTAAACGATGAGGAATTAGCTATAGAGGAATATCAAATAACAGAACAAGACATGAACGAGAATGATAATTGTGAAAAGGTAACATCTAATATCCCCAATTTTCAATTTAATGTAACTCAATCTGGTGTAAAAATTGATGGTGTAGAACATATATCGCCAATCAATGTTTTTGAACAGATATGGGACCGTAATATTATGGATTTTATGCTGACAAGCACTAATAATTATGGTACATATCTGTACCATACAAATCGTCCCAAAACTCGTCATAGTAGGTTTTGTGAGTTCAAACCGATTTCAGAAAAAGAGCTTAGAATTTTTTTTGGTTCATGTCTTTTTCAAGCACATCTAAAAGTACCTGTGATCAGGCAATTATTCATACACAATCCTTTATACTATCATCCAATTTTTTACACTGTATGAGTGGCCGTCGATTTAAACAAATACTTCGATGCTTGAGCTCTAATTCGAATGATAATGATCCAAATGATCGCCTTAGAAAAGTGAGAGGTCTTTTGATTTAATTATAAAAAATATTAACTCGGTATTTTCTCCTTCGGAAGCTTTATCCTTACACGAGTTCATGTTTCTATTTAGAGGCCGCCTTGTGTTTAGGCAATACATCAAAAATAAAAAATCCAAATACGGTATAAAGTTCTACGAGCTCACTTTCCACAATGGGTATATATTAAATTTAGAGATTTACCAAGGAATAGATCAAGAACAATCGAATCAAGAATACAATTCTAAGGCAGAAGAACTTGTTTTCAGACTTATGGGACCGTACCTCAACAAAGGTCACCACATTTACATGGATAATTTCTACAATAGCGTCTCCTTGTCTTCAAAGCTATTGCGGCATAAAACTCATTTTATGGGAACTCTGAGAACAATCAGACGAGGCAATCCTTCAATAGTTATCAAAAAAAAATTGCGTAAGGGTGAGCATATTTGGCGAAAAAAAAGACCGTGAGCGTTTATGTCAGCAAATGGAAAGACAAACGCGAAGTTGTTGCGATAACGACTGGATACAAGCCAGTTATAGTTACAGTGAGAAACAAATATGGTATCGAAAAGGAAAAGCTGTTTACAATAGACACATGTCTGGAATCGATAAAAGCGACCAAATACTAAGCTATTATAGTTACCCACGTAAAACAATTCGTTGGTACAAAAAGGTGATTTTTCGATTCTTGGACATTGCAATGTGGAATTCATATTTCTTATACACAAAAAGTGTGAGAAAAATTAAGTTTATCGAATTCAGAGAATCTGTTATTTGATCTCAACTTCAAATGGAAGATATTGAAGATGGCAGAAAATGTGTCGAACAAAATCCTATAAAAGGAAGAAGAACTGCTCCTAGCCCAAATCAGCACTTTTTGGAAAATATTCCAGTTCCTCAAGATTATAAAAAACCCAATTTATTTCTAAAATGTAGGGAATGCACGAAAAACAAAGTGAGGCGAGAAACGAGATACAGGTGTGAAACTTGTCAAGATAAGCCCCCACTTTGTCCTGCGCCTTGTTTTAAATTGTGGCATCAAGAATAACACTTTGTTAATACATATATGCGTTTTATAAAACATATGTACATTTTTGATAATCATTATTTCATTTAATTATTGTTATTTTTCATTTTTATTTTGTATTTGATAACATATTATCCATTTTTCTAAGTTTCATAGTTTTAAAATAAATAATATATTTACATGTTTTACTCAAATCGACAACGTCTATGGACGTCTACGTCACAAATAGTATAGAAAAATGTCTAGTATGTGACAGCGACATCTATAGCCGTTTTTGTATTTTTTATATTATTCTGCTCTTTTTTAGAAGTCAAATAACATATATGTATGTATAAGTAAGTAAGTATATAGCCGTCTTTGTATTTTTTATATTATTCAGCTCTTTTTTAGATGTCAAATAACATATTTGTATAAGTTTTACTATAATATTGCAATAGTGTCACACAAAGCATCTCTACCTATTCACATATGTCCGTCAACGTGTTAAATGCAGCCCACCGCAGAGCTAGACTGCAATTCGCCAGGGAGCATGTAAACTGGTCTATTGAGGACTAGGAACACATACTATTTACAGACGAATCAAGGTTTTGTCTATACAGCTGCGATAGACGTGTAAGAGTAATTCGCCGGCCAGGTGAGCATTATGCACAGTGCAGCATATGTCAAACAACTTTATTTAATGGGAGCTCTGTGATGTTTTGGGCTGAAATTTCCTTAACAGCTCGGATGGATATCGTACCCTTACGTGGGGGTTCTTTAAATAGTGAAAGGTATATTAGTCACATTTTGTCTGAGCACGTTGTCCCTTTCGTTCCATACATTGGGAATAATTTTTTACTAATGCACAATAATGCAAGACCTCATGTAGCACTCATCGTCAATAAATATTTACATGAAGTAAATATTTGAACTCTAAATTGGCCACCGCGCAGGCCCGATTTGAATCCTATAGAGAACTTATGGGATATTATTGGTAGGGCACCGAGACAGCATCAACCCCCTCCTGTTAACCTGCAAGATGTCCAGATAATGGTTACCGACATTTGGAATGGTCTTCCAAAATCAAATACCTAATTTAATATCGAGTATGTCGAGGCGATGTGAAGCAGTTATTAGAAGTAAAAGTGGAAACACTCGCTACTAATGTACTTTTTTTTTGCTATTTATTGTTAGTGTTATTCTTAGTTTAATATTGTGTGGTCAAAATGTTATTTTAATTTAAAAAACATGTTTGGATATTAAACTGTATGGTTTCTTTCATTTTACAGATATCTGAGAAATTCAAAAAACAAAATGCTTGGAAAACATGAGGCTATAGCAAAATTTCATCATGCATCCGTTGGGTGTCTCAAATGTAACGTAAAAAACTATTCTTATTTTTGCACCCTGTATAAATCTAAAAAATCTATCACAGTGCCATTACCAAAGAAAAAACTACAGTTCAAAAAAAATTATGGCAATCGATTTATAGGTTTGAGAGAAAATCGACTTTGAAATTGAGCATAATTTTTGGTTGTGTGTTATTTTTGCTCGGCAGTGTATATTGCTATTTTGTATTCCTTCTCTTTTAAGTCCCCTTGTCAGGACTCTTATAGAGTGAGCCAGAACATTGGCCCCCTGTTCAGCTACTTTTCATGGATAGATCAATGGAAATGTATTGTGAAACATAATTATTTATTCCTCTATATTTTGCTCAATGAGTAAGGATCCACTACCCTCTCACACATTTATTTCCATAGGGTGAGCCAAACTATTGGTCCCCATGCCAGGGAGAGACCAGTGGGAAACATAATTATTTGTAACTGTATATCTTGCTCTATTAGTATAGTGGGGTATTCACTAACAGACTTTACAAGAGGTTTGACCTTATATCTTTATGTGTGTGTCCATATGACGTCGCAAGCCCATGTGATCTCATTTTGTCTACGCGGGCACATACATGTCCGAACGTGAATGCTCCCGCAGGTGCCTGTTCCACAGACACAGGAGCGACAGCAGCCAGTGCAGACGTCCATTTAATTATTATATGACAAATTGTGGAGGTTTTTTCAGAATGAGTCTCCAGTATAATTTTTCCTAGTAGTTGAGGTGATATCGCACAAGTGAATTTCATGTCTGCATATGTTCTTTTTTTTCTTTAGGTGTCATCTTCGTCCTGAAGGTTGCCAATCATCAGTGGCGTAGCAAAGGGGGGCGGCGGGAGCGGATCGCACCGGGTGTCACCTTTTTTGGGGTGACACCCACCCGGTCTCTCAACTTTAAGAACAATGTACAAACAAAAAAATAAATCGCTAGCACAAAAATTTCTTTTTCGGGGATTCCTCCACTAGCAAAGGCTCAGCTCTATGTATAATTCGGGGATTCCCGCAAAAGAGCCTGACGCTGTCGTGGGGGATTCCCCGTCCCATACTCGCGATCTTTGACGTCTCAGTTGCAACATTTCTCATTTGTTTCGTGAAGTGTGTTGTGTTTGGTTGGCGCGAATTGTTAAACGTGTATTATTCTATAGTGATAGATAATAAAAAGAAAAAAAAATATATTTTAGAAACTTAAATGCTGTTTTGTGAAGATTAAAAAGATTGATTCATATCGAATATTTTACAGGTAAGATAATTTTATAAATTAATTTCCTAGTACTTCTATGGACGAAACCTATAGGGTTAATGCAAAAAGGGCTAATGTCGTATCAGTCATTTTTGCGTGAGTACGTATGGACTGGCACCATAAAGTCAACCTGGGCTAATACGTCATAATACTTTTAACAGAATTTTTATCTGATTATAACATAGATAATATATTTCCTTATGAACTAATATTATTATAATATAAGTCAGGTGATTTTATCTACTTTCATATTTTAATTTCATTTTATGTATGTTTTGCACAATAATAAATTGAAATTTACACTTCGACAAGTACGCGACTATGAATGATTTCGTTATTCGAACGAATGAAACCAAATTTACTAATAACTTTATTCGAAAGCGAAATTAGTAATTTACTAATCTTGTTATTCGGATAATTTTACTAATTAGTCTAATTAATTAATTTCAATTTTTTTTAATAAAGTTTTTAGTAAATTCGTTTCATATAGCTTAACTAGTTTATGAGAAAATACTCTCACATTATAGACCATAACAACTGGATTTTTGTTTTAGTATAAGAAACAAACATCAAGTGAAAAATGCCCCGGGGAGCGCATATATCCAAAAGAAAAAGTGGATTTCAGCAAAGAAAAGCCAAACAGGCTAGAATGGATGTAGCTCAGAGTATGTCTGGATCGATTTTTAAGTATGTTACAAAAACTGATGACAGCCCAAGTTCATCAAAAGAAACTGATTTTCACCTTGATGCAAATGCAAGAGATGTTCTTCTTCTGGTTTTTTGACCTCTTGCTTTACAGCATCTGGCCAATGCAAGAGATGATTTAGATAATATCAGCCCATCTTCAGGAAGCAACATTGACAGTACAGAATTAATTAACACAAACGAAGAAGATGCTGAAAAATGGAAGTGGAAGCATCTTTTGACTAGATTACTGGATATAACTTTATTTCTGGCTAAACAAAACTTGGCATTTCATGGACATGATGAAGGACAAGACTCTAAAAATAAAGGCAATTTTTTGGAATTAGTAAAACTATTGTCGAAGTATGATGTAGTGTTGAAAGAACACATGATGAAATTGGAGGAAGATAAAACTTCAAAAGTATCATATTTGTCGCCAGATATACAGAATAAATTCATTAATGTTCTATCAAACCGTGGAAGTCAAAGAAGCATTACTTGGATTTTTTCCTTTGCAAGGAAAAAAGCTGCTGATCTAAGCGATGAAATTCTTGACAAGCTTAAGACAGCCGATTTAGATATTATGACGTTCTCAAGGCTATGACAATGCTGCTGTTATGAGCGGTGTGCACGGAGGAGTACAGTCCATTATGAAAACAAAAAACAATAAAGCAATTTTTATTGGTTGTATTGATCACTCGATTAATTTGTGTGGTCAACATTCATTTGCCCAAAATGTATCATACGTTACATTTTTTGGAACGGTAAAGACGATTTTTTCTTTTTTTTCCGCCTCCACTAGCAATTGGGAAGTGCTTATGAAACACAGCAAATTATCTGTTAAAAGACTCTCAACAACGCGTTGGAGTGCTCATCACCGTGCACTAAAAGCACTAGCAGAGAATTTTGAAGGACTTGTAGACGCAATTGAGGAGTTGTGTGATGGACGAGAAAATGTAAACACTAGAGGTGCTGCACAAAACCTCATGCCTGCTGTGTGCAATTACACTTTTTTATGTTATATTTTCTTCTGGTATGATGTTCTTCGGGCACAGATTGCATTGCAAAGTAAAGGCTTGACTGTTGACGAAACTGCTACAAAAATAGAGGCACTTCGTTTTTATATCGAAGAAAAACGGAATCGCATTGTGGAAGAGGCAATAGACATTGCAACAAAAAATCAGAAGACTACGGTATTCCAACAGAAAAACGACTTCGGCGTAAAAAACGGATGGTTGGGGAGATGGCCAGCGATGCAGGACTCTGAAAGAGGAACTTCAAAAATATATGTTGGAATGTCTTGACCGATTCAGAGTTGAACTAAAAAACAAGATCGAAGTCTCTTCAAGATGTAGCTTCATTGTTCGAGATCGTACAAACTAATGCTTTGCTTTTGGCGAATACTGAAGAACTGAAATTAGCTACATCTAAATTTACTGATTTTTATGATGAGGTCTCAGAAACCGAATTACTTTTGGAGATACCAAGACTGCGAAGACACTTGAAAGCAGCTAATGTTACGGTTACTGATTGGGTCTCTCTAGATTTTTTAAAGTTTATTGTAGAATTGGATTTTACAGAATCTCTCTTCCAAATCTTATGATTGCACTGAAATTGTTCATGACGGTTTGCGTGTCCGTAGCTTCATGTGAGAGGAGTTTTCGTAAATTAAAATTAATAAAAAACTATTTGCGGGCAACAATGACCCAATCGCGGCTTAGCAATCTTGGTATATTAGCCATCGAACACGAGGCAATACAAAATATAAATTTCGATGAAGTTATTGCTGAGTTTGCGGCTGTCAAAGCTAGACAGAAGAAATTTTAATTGTATAACAATTCCTTTCTGTCTTAGTAGTGTGTTTTATTATTTCTTCAATATTATAAATAATAAATGATCCATGTCCTTTATCATATAAAATTTATTGCTTTTTACTTTCAATGGAGTGACACCACCAACTTCCGCACCGGGTGCCACCCAAGGTAGCTACGCCACTGCATCAGGGCTATACGTATTTTTGAGACAGCAAACCTGAACAATTGATTGTTACAATTGTACCATTCTCGTAGATTTTTCAACAATGAATTTCGTCTTCTTCCGACAGATCTTTTTCCTGCAATTTTCCCTTGCATAATAATTTGTAGTAATTGTTATCTTCCTCCTCGTAATGTGTCCCAGGTATTGCAATTTTCGCCCTTTAATTGTCAATATGACTTCTTTGTTTTTGTTCATCATTCTTAAAACCTCCACATTTGTGATTTTCTCTATCCCATAAAGCAGAACTGACAGCATGTAACACCTCATGAGAACTTTTATTTCAAGACTCAGATCTCTTCCACATAAGATTCGTTTTTTTCTGGTGAATATAACTCTACCTTTGTCTATTTTTATTTTGCATTTTTCAGAGCTATCGTTGTTTTCGTTGATGACAGTACCTAGATAGTTCTATTTGCTGACACGCTCGATAATTGATTACGTATACGTAAATTTGGGACGTTTTGATTTTGATATTACCATAAATTTTATTTTTGATGGCATATGCTCTACCTGTAGCTAAATATGTCAGCATAGCAATTAATTGTTCTCTTGCAGACACTGACTGTCTCATTTTGGTACTTTGTTTTGTAATTTGGAACTCGATCAATTATAATGAAAACTGAAATGGTTCTATGTTCATGCGTAAGTAATTGTAGAGGTCTTCGTTTTCCAATTTCTAATTTTTTAAGTAAATTGATATGACTATATTTATTTCTATTTTTGAACCAGTTTTTGGTCCAAATTATTATCTTTTCATCTAACATTATTAACGTAGCTCCAGACATGCTCCTCCTAAGGAACCTCTCCCTCTCTTAGGCACATTTTACTCACATAGGGTGAGTCAGAACATTGGCACTCTTCAGCTGTTTTTCAGGGATAAATCATTGGAAAATTATTGGGAAACATAATTATTTATACCTCTATATCTTGCTCAATGAGTAAGGAACCACTACCCTCTCTATGACACACATTTATTTCCATAGGGTGAGCCTGAAGATTAACCCCCTTATCAGATGTTTTTCAAAGTTAAATCAATGGGAAATTATTGGGAGACATTATCATTTATAACTGTATATCTTGCTCCATGAGTAAGCATCCACTACCCTCTCCAAGACTCACATATATTCTTATAGGATGAGCTAGAACATTATTTGTCCCCCTTTCAGCTGCTTTTCGGGGATAAATCAATGAAAATTTACTGGGAAAAATAATTATTTGTACCTGTAAATCTTGCTCAATGAGTAAGGAAACACTACCTTCTCTAAGTCACACATATATTCTTATAGGGTGAGCCAGAACATTGGCTAATTTTTTGCCTTATGTTGTATGTTTCTTAGATTGTAAAGACTTTTGGATTAAGTGCATTTTTAAATACTAAACTGCAAAAGATTTCAAGAGCATATTTAAAAGGGACAACACAAAGAGAGTTTACCTATATAATTGAGAAATTACCCTAAGTAGGAGTAACTAAAGACTGTAAACAGCTTTGAAAAATATTTCTACATTAACACATCAGAATTTAATCTCAGAACCTATTCGGACACCTTGTATGCTCCCACATGAAATTTTTTCAGTGAGAAGTGCTCCTCTATTTCATCTTGGGTCTTTATCTTATCCACATTATCGTGGCACGTCCTCCTTTATTTTCCTCTCTTTTATTTTTATGGTTATTTTAGGAAATGGACATCTGTCGATCCAAGAAACGAACCAAGGAGCGGTGAACGTGTTCCGTATATTATCGTTAACGGACCACCGGGTTTACCTTTGATACGTTTAGTTAAAAGTCCCAGAGATTTGATCGATGACAGTTCGTTGAAACCTAACGTGGAATATTACATAACCAGAGTGATAATACCGCCTCTTAATCGATGTTTCAGTTTATTAGGCGCAGATATGAGTGTCTGGTAGGTAATCTTCAATTTGTCAAAGTTTGTGCAGTGACAAATGATGTTCTTCTACTTTTCAAGGTATAATCAAATGCCCAGAAAGAAGGTTCAGTATTTACCCGGTTCAGTGTCGCCTAAGAAGAAAAGTACCATTTCTCAATATTTTTCCACTTCTAGTTGCGCATCTTGTGAAGAACAAACTCAGAAAGGTATATGTGAAAAATGTATGGGTCGACCACAGAGCACTGTGGTCACTCTTATGGAAAAAATGAGAAAATGGGAAAGGAATTATCGTAATATAATAATGGTAAGTGTAAACCATGGTTTTTTGGACTGAGAAGGTATTGAAAGATTGAATAATTGATTATTTTCTATCCTCCCATATAAAGAGTGGATTTTCCTATCGAAGCCCATTGTTCCCTTCACTTAAGGAGGGGGGCTAATTTTAAAAAAAATATTTGACCCCTTTTCCCCTATTGGATTTTCATAACACATAAACTGATTTATTTGTTTGTCAGGTTTGTCAGACTTGCACATCATCTGTAGCGGATATAAGTTGCATATCTCTAGATTGTCCCACATATTACAGAAGAATTCAAACTACTCGTGATGAACATCAAACTACGTACATTCGACAGTTATTATCTTCTAGTGATTTAACTTTTTGATATTTTGTGTCTTTAATACAATTTTTAAAATGTTTCAGTATTTTAATAATGTTATTAATTAGTGTTTTAAAAAAATTTATACCCAAAAAAATGTCTGCTGTCTTATCATTATTTCAAGATTGGTAATTTGATAAATAAATTTATTTAATTAACTTTTGAAAATAATAATTACTAATAATAATACTTAATCAGTCAAAAAGTAATCCTATTATATTTTTGACTTTCTTAAAAAAATTATAATAAAATAAATAAATTTATACATTGTGTCCACTTCGCAGCATATGGAAAACTTTTTTATTATTAATATCATGAATAAAGGTTCATAAAAAGTTCTGCGTGCTATAAAACCTAAAATGCAGCCATCAGATATTAAAATTTTTCAGTCGTGTATGAGTTACCTTAAAAAATATGAATTTTGTTCAAAACTAAGTACCTTCATTTTTCAGGCATTAGTGATTTGATAAAAAAGATGTTATTCAGCACTTTATTCATGTTAAGTTATAAAATATCCACAAAATGCAGCAACATTATTAGATACTAGTTTACAATTTTAAATAAATTTTGTTGATAACTATTTTCGATATTAGAAAAAATAAAGGTACTTTTTACATTTGAGCAAAATTCATATTTTTTTAAATACCTCGTATACGACTTAAAGATTTCAATATCTGATGGCCGCATTTTAGATTTTACAATATATGCAGAACTTTTTATGAAGAATAACTTTTCGTAATATTAATAATATTACCCATATGAATGAACAAAAGTTCAGTTTACAAAAGTATCACTCAAAGTTCGATAAATATTTTAATTGTGGAGTTGTATCAGTCTTAACTAAACATTCAAATATTTTTCTTTATTCATTATACCACTGCTCTGCTAAATTTTCCTTTACTGAAAGTTTAACCAAATTCCGTATCCAGTATAAAAATGTCTGAGTGATAAAAAGTAATTCAAGAAAGCAGATTGCTAATTCTAGTTGCCGTCCATTAAATTAGTTTATACTAATAAAGCCAATATATGTTTGTTGACATACAAAGTGAATATAATTGTTTTTTTTATTTATTTTTAATCATCGTTATTTTGTTGTAATAGTTTTGTTAATATCAATGAATGTGTTATTTTAATTTATCCAATTTTATTAAAACATTGTTATGAACATTTAGAAATATATATTGATTTTATAGACTTTTTTAATATAAACCTTCAAGCACAATCAGCCTTTGATAAAGTGTAATATCAAGAAAGGATCCTGTACATATATTGTCCTAAAGTACAAAATCAAACATTTGGTAATAATGCATAATTGCAAATCATTAATAAAATATATTGTTTATAACTAATAATTGTTTAATTAAGTATAGCTGAAATGCAGTAACAAAGATGGTTTACTTAAGGAGGATCTTGTAAACATCTACATCAATCGTTATTATTATTATTAATAATGTTTAATAAACTTCAAAACACATTCGGTATTGTCGATATGCTATTTTTGTTATAAAACAAATTTCTTTGTCACCTAAGAATATGACAAATAAAGAAGTGAAGTAAGAAGTTCATCTTTAACGTCCATGCCCTGTATCCCAGCATCACAAAAGTCTGGCATGATGGTTTGTTATTCAAAATCAAAAACTCTTCCCACATTCAGATCTGGCTCATACAGAGAAGCCCTCAAATATTTCGTAGTCCACCTAGATACTAAGCTTAAGGGGAGAGAACACATAACCTGTATTCTGAAATACACATCAGTATACTGACAGGAGATAATGACGACTTGAATTGACGCCATACTGATGGTTTGTTTCGAAATATATTAGTCAGCGCGTTGACGTCATATATCGACGCCATATTGAAAATAGATCTCGTGTAATACGAGCCGTGTTTGTTTACAACGCTTATGCTCCCAACGTTATACTCAGTGACATAGAAACCCAAATGTTAAGTTATACTCAGTGACATGGAAACCCAAACACTCAGTGAACATTAACTGGGGTTATTGAGTTGAGTATTTGCAGCTTCGTTATATTTATTTTTTTGTAGCTGGTTCGTATCAACCCCAGCTATTTACATATCTACATACAGGAAGAAGTAACGACGGTACTGTACAGACTCAAACAAGGCCAGTGTCCAATTATAGAACACCAAATGGTCAAGAGTTGGAAAATAGAAGAGGGTCATGACGACAACTCCTTGTTTGAGATACCATCAGATAAAACCACTCCTGTTTTCATTTTCAGCAGGCACTTTCGGTTTGTCGTATCGGAAAGGAAGGACTGGAAGGGAGGCCCCCCAATTAAAGCAGACCATATCTGATATACTGATGGCTTCAAGACCAACAAGGGAGTCGGAGCCGGTATCTGTGGAGACAGAGCAAGGGTGAAAGATCTATAAGCCTCGAACAGTACGCCATGGGGTCTTTGGTGGAAATCGCCGCGGTAGTTCACTGTGCTATGCGAATAAAACAAAAAGAAGTCAAGAGTAAAAACGTTGTTATTTATTCGGACAGCCAAGCGGCCTTAAAGGCAATCAGCTTCCAGAAGATCAGTTCCAAACTGGCCAGAGACTGTATACACGCACTAGAGGAAGTGGGCGTGTCTAACAAACTTACAGTAGCCTGCATACCAGGCCATGATGGCCGCCTAGGAAATGATAGGGCCGATGATTTAGGCAAAACAGGGTCCGTCACAGAGATGATATGCCCAGAACCATTCTCAGCAAGCCCCTTTAAAACAGCTATCAAGAACTGGATATGCAGATAGCTTCAGAGTTGGTGGCTGCAAACACAAGGACAACGATAGGCAAAGCAGTTCATTAAACCCTGCTCGCCCAAGTTTACATCAGACGTACTAAGCCACAGCCGCAAGGTTGTAAGGGTAACGGTAAAGCTCGATCCCCTAGTATGTATACGTATTTTTTCTTGGTATCCTCGCTTAGAAAACAGATGTTTAGATGCTCCATTTTTTATTAATTCTATGCTCTTTCAAGTAAATGGTTAAAAAATATAGCATTGCATTTAAAGATTCAAAAAAAAGTTGAAAAATTAATAATTGCTCAAATACGCTCCCTAGAGATCGTTACAAATGATACTAAATTTGATAACATCCATAAAGCGGCAATACAAACTATTTTATTGAGTCGGCTTCCCCACTCACCCCTACCAGTTATTTTAAAATATTGACGAAAAAATACAGGAGCAAACTTGAGTAAAATGATCCGAAAATTAGGAATATTTCAATTTTGGGGACTATCACTTTGCATTTATGATAGAAAAATGATGGTTTTGTGTCATTATTATGAACTACGCCCTCTAGCGGAGACGGAGAGAGGATACTATTAACGTGCTTACTACGAACGTGTAGGAATCAGACAGTTTGGAAAACGTTGCCAAATCTAGTAAAATTTCTTCATTTAATAAAATTTGTTCGTCAACTTTGATGGAAATAAAAATATTCAGCATGGATAGTAAAATGTATTACGTCAGTAGATGAGCTAGGCCGGTACGTGGGCGGAAATGGCCCAAAATGCATTTTAGAGATAACCTACCCTCGCAAACGACACGTCATGCGCATCTGCACCTGGTAACCTTCCGAAAAATAGCTTAACCGACCCTCCGGCATTGTGAAGGAAAGATGGTATGTAGTATGGATAAGGGGTGAAATCCTGCGTGAGCCATAAGTGCATTATCATCTAACTTTATTATTAATGGTCGAATTGAAGTGAGATAATCGGTATTATGAAGAAGAGGTGATATGGAGTATAGACAAGAGGTAATGTTCCGCCATAACGGCATTTGTATCTAACTTTGTTATTCATTGCCGGATTGAAATGAGACAAACGAATTATGACGGAAAGGCAGTATGGGGTATGGACAAGATGCACAATCCTGCGTGCCCGTAATGGCATTAGCACATTGTAACGAGGTTTTTTTTGTTAATAATTATTTTAAGTCTCCGAATATACTTTTATTTAAATAATCCGTTGTACCCTCGGACTTCTATGTAGAAATTATTTTGATAGAAAATATTCATTCCGGATTTTAATTTAAAATTTTGACCGTGATACGATTGTAGAATTTATGTTTCCCCACTACCGCGGAATACAGAGTAAGAAGCGCGCAAGTCGAACTAACCGAGAGAGGTGGAAAGCAGTCTGAAACCAGGAAGGTTCGAGTGACGAGACGAGATTAGGGTTTTAAGCCCTCATTAGGGTTGCCCCAATCTTAACTAAAGAATTATTAAGGTTAGCTATGGTTACCAGTGGATATATTAACCATTATGTAATTAACCTTTACCCAAAAAGTCGATTGTTACTAGTGTTCTTGAGAGAAAATATAAGGTGACAAAATTATCAAAGACTACAACAAGTTATTACTAAAATATAATGTTCACAGTATACTGAAATAAACTATCCGAATAATATCGTAGGTCTACTGGTTATTCATAGTCACAAAAAAATATCAAACTAGTTTCTTTTGAGAAATACTGGAGTACAAAAATAAATAAATAATCGCTGCTTATATAAGGCGTTATCGCCGATGATTACCCGTGCTAAATAAAAGAATTACAGTGATTAAACTATATCTAGAGAAAAATAAGAACTATACCTCGGGGAATAGCATGGGGTTCTTTGTATTATTGTTTCATTGGTCATATACTTAAGTCAAATCCGTGAATAGGTGCCACCGAATTATAGAAACTATAATGCTGAAGGCGATCGTAAAAAAAATTTATAGAAGTAGCCAAAATGCGGAAAAATATATGTACACAACTAACGTATAAATAAATAAATAGTCCAACTAGTACAGGCCAATCGTTTATTGCGAATAAGGAAATCGGCAATACGAAGCTCCTGTTACACAAAGAAAATAAGTAAAATATCAATTACCAATACAAAAATATTGTAGGTATAAAACAAAAGAGTAATCAATTTAGTAGGAGTTATAGCGTGGTAAGATCATACCAGCTTTACATGTATGTACCTTGTATCTATAAGTACCACAAGCCGAATAATGATCTAAAACATTGTAAATACTTTTCAATGCTTTGATATGGGATTTCAGCCCAAATTAAGCCGCAAATGTTCAATTGTACTAACATATAAATTAATATTAGTAGATATAACCAATATAAAATCAGTTAATAATCACGAGTGATAATGAGAATCATAAAACGATAACATAAGTCGTTATTGAGAGGTGAATCAGCAAAACGAAGTTCTCTGTTATACTTGCTGGATGGCACGTTTTGGGTTCCAACCAAACGTCCACAAGGTCACAATCGGGAGTAGATATCTGGTAAGTCTTCAGGGATCGTCTCGGCCGGGAATAATTTCTGCTAGTATATAGCAGGTCGAACCAGGTGTGAAATCGAGTACAAAATCCAATCTCGATAATCAAGATCAAGGAGAGAAAATAATCAATCTCACCATGTACAAAGTTGTAATTTGTGAAAATTAAAAATAACACCTCAATTTATCAATGAGGGTTCTCAAAATTCCAATATCCAGCCACGTGGAATTAATCAATCAAAAGCCTCCACCAATAGGCATACAAAATGGTGAATTCTTGCAGGTGTTGAAAGAAAGTTGGTTCGATCTTAGTGAATCGTGGTTCAAGTGCAAAATAATATCCCTTAACGGCGGAAAATCGACTTCCAAACTAATTGCTTCCTCAAAATAGTCGGATTTCCAAACAATTTGTGCAAATTCTATCCCCTAATTAGGGTAAATGAGAATGAAACCAAGAAAATAACTCGCATAAATCACCGAACCCTTTTCGTTCTTCAAACCATACAATACACACCTTCCTTCTCGTCGTTGCCAAAGAAAAGATGGCTTCAAAACCAATGATACTAACAATATCAAAAGTTTTTAAAATTCGAAATATCCAAAAGTCCGTTAATAAAAATTATTAAAATCTAGGCTTTAAATTATTCCAGTTGGTAAACATGTATTTCTCGAGCACAATGGAGAAACAAACGAAGTACGTCCAAATTTCCTACATTCTCCTTCCTTATCGCCTCTTTAATAAATAATTATACATGTTGTGAAAAAGCAAGACCGTTCTTGTAGTGAAGCAATTTCGGCGAGTCGGAGATTAATACCAGCCGTGTAGAAGGGATACGAGTTTTACCGATCACCGAAACATTTTTAGATTTATTAGCTATACAGAATGTTCCAAAATATTAAGTAGTCCACAACAGTCAATAAGAGAATGCATATTAAAAAAGAAAATTAAGACGAACCATAATTACCTACAGGAAATGAATGTGCAATGTTATTTTTATTGGCCACTGGGATTTATTAAAATACCAATTTAAAATTTGTTTAATTATTCTTAAATTAAAGAATGTATTCAAGAAATAATGTAAGTAAGAATTTTATTCTAAATTCAGACCATAACAAGTGGTATCCGGTCCAAGTTGCGACGCCAGCGACAGAACAACGCTCCGTCCGTAAATCTATTTACAAATTGTAGTCCGTTTCTTTTTGTATTTTTTTGGAGTATTTTTTTTCCCGTTTTAAAAGTTGAAGCAATAACTGCGAAGGTAAGAATTTTTGGAAATGATAATGTAAATAAAGGTGGTAAATAATATAACTAAAAATTGTACATTTAAATCTTGAAAATATTTTCTTGGGTATTTATTTCCGATTTCCAAATTTGCGTTTCGGTTGAAATATTGAAGACTTCCAGGCGCCTAGCCAGGGCTCTTTGACATTTTAATTAGAGGACGTTAAATCTCATTAGAATTGGAATCTTGAGGACTTCCAGGCGCCTTGCCAGGGCTCTTTGACATTTAAATTCATGGATCCAAACCATTAGTATTTATTCCCGATTTCCAAACTTGCGTTTCGGTTGAAATATTGAAGACTTCCAAGCGCCTAGTCAGGGCTCTTTGATATTTCAATTCGTGGACGTAAACTCCCGCTCGAATTGAAATCTTGAGGACTTCCAGGCGCCTAGCCAGGGCTCTTTGTTATTTTAATTCACGGATCCAAACCGATAGTATTCATTCCTGATTTCCAAACCTGCGTTTCGGTTGAAATATTGAAGACTTCCAGGCGCCTAGCCAGGGCTCCTTGACATGTTAATTCACGAATCCCAACTGTTGCTATTCATTTCCGATTTCCAAACTTGTGTTTCGGTTGGAATATCGAGGACTTCCAGGCGCCTAGCCAGGGCTCTTTGATATTTTAATTCGAGGACGTACCACGTTCCGTGTTTGAACGCTGCCAACAGGAGTACATGACTCAATTATCGGAAATAGTGCAGCGTACTGGTCAGAGACAATATCAAGCGACTCCAAAGCTCTAACATGAGCTTTCAAACAGTCGTACAGCTCGTACATCTTCATTTCTTGTTTATTCGAAACCAATTGCAATAAAGCTCGAACGTAGTGCTCAATCAACAAGTCCGAGCGGCCACAACGATCCTTCAATGCTACCAGTACTTTTGAATAGTTTTTGGCTGATGACGGAAATCTCTCTCCAAGCGATCTTGCTGTAGACCCAGGAGCAGTATCTTGTATCAAGTACTGGAACTTATCTTCATCAGAGAGATCGCTATCTACGTCAATACTAGAAAAATGTGACCAAACGGTGATCCACTGGGAGATGTCGCCATTAAACTGTCTCAGCTGGAGCTTAGGCAACCTATTCTTAACCCTCATATCACTACCCTTTTCACTGGACACAATTGTGGGTCCAGGCCTTATCAAGGATTCAACTCTACACTTGATGGTGTGATATTTCAGCTTATACTCGTCACAGCTTTCCTCGTCAGTAGGGCTTTATCAAATTCAGCTAGGGCTGACTCTAAAAGTTCCGCCTAAAACCTCTGATTGATCTCAGCAAGTTCAAAATATTTACCTTCTAGGAGTTTGAATTGACCATTTACCTCAAACACATCGACGTTCACCTCTGAAAGAAGCAGCAACAGCCCTTTGCACATCTTCGTGAAGGTAGCACGAATCACTCCACGTTTCGCCGAAGTTGAAGACATAATTATTGACGAAACTCTTCACTGACGAACGCATACTTCAAGGGGCTTCTCACACACAGACACTTGCCACACTATGTCCTGTCGCGGTCACCAAAAATGTAAAACATTTAACACAGTGGGCAAGGAGAGTGAAATGATACGATCGAACAACGATTCAAAACTTTAAAAAGGCAAAATTTACTCAAAACACTATTAACTGTGGCAATATCAAATAAAACTATAACTGACCATGAAGACAGTTTAAAAAAATCATGACATGTCATTCTTGAGCTGTCAACTTCATTCTCCTTCAACGGTTCCTATTTCGTCCACGATGCGCTAACATAGCTCACAGTTTCCAACAATAACCTTAAATATCTTAAAATCCTGACATTAATAGCCAATAATTCTAACCTGGAATCGAATATTTAATTAGATTACCTTGACGATATTAGTGTTATAATTGTAGCGTAGTTCCAACTATTTGCCCAATTTATAGGAAATTATAATGGTTTTTAAATAAAGAAGTTCTGATTTTTATTTTTGACTTTTAATACCAAAACATTCATGTAAACTATGACTACAAGATACAGGATCAGTAGGAAATTATCAAGTCACACCACTTCTAACACTTCCCCTGGATCTTTGATCCCCAATTTTTTCAAATGATCATTCAAAACATTTGCTGATATGATCTTGGTGAATTGGTCAGCTAGGTTATTCTTTGACTCCACATATTTCAGAATTATTTTCGTCTGTTCTATCAAATCTCTGATATAAAATAGTCTCAAGTCTATGTGTTTGGATCTATCAGATGTTGTGTTGTTTTCTGCTAATTTTATTGATCCTTGATTGTCTACAAATATGAGAAATGGTTCAGCAAAAACATTCTCCATGTGGATTTCATGAACTAGCTTCTTCAAAAACATGAATTCTTTAGAGACTTCACTAAGTGCAACGAATTCAGATTCGACAGTGCTGAGAGCAACACAATTCTGTTTTCTGCTACACCAACTGAAGGCTCCTCCTGCGAGAACAAATACATATCCGCTGAATGATTTCCTATCCATTGAATTTGAAGCCCAGTCTGCATCTGTGAAAGCTTCGACTGTTCTCTCTGTCTTCTTATATTCAATACCATACGCTTTGGTCCTATTCAAATATCTCAGCATATGTTTTATTCCCATCCAGTGATGCTTGGTAGGATTTTGGTTGAACTGACTCATGAAAGTTGCTGTGAATATCATATCAGGCCTGGTCGTTACACTTAAATATAGAATGCTTCCAATACACTTTTGATATAACATTCGTTCGTCTTCGCTAAGTAATTCATCGTCATTCATGCAAAACTTTTCCCCAATAGGTAAAGGTGTAGCTGCACTTTTTGCTTGTAACATGTTCATTTCTTTCAATAGCTCTACAGCATATAAAGTCTGGTTCAACATAATTGAATTTTCGTCTCTGGTCACTTTTATGGACAATACGTTCCTTACTTCCCCTGGTTCTTTGATATTAAACCGTTTCTTGAACTCAGCCTTCAAATTCATTATGTTCTTGTGGTTTCCATATATCAGTATATCATCAACGTACACAGTGATGATGAGGTTTCCTTTCCCCTTATAATAGACACATGGATCAGATATGGATCTGAAGAAACCTGTGCTTTTAATGAACTGATCTAGTGTCCTATTCCGCATAAGACCCGATTGATGTAGGCCATATATGCTCTTATTCAACTTACAAACCAGTTCTTTCTTTCCATCTGAATAATTCTCTGGTAAATTAGGAAACTTCAATTTCAGTTTATCGAACAACTGGAAATATCCATCCGGTATTTCCATATAAACTGTTTCGTCTAAGTCAGCTGAAAGATATGCTGCAGTAATGTCTATATGATGTACAGACCACTTCTTCTCAACTGCTATGGCAAAAAGTAACCTCATACATTTTTTCTGTACAACTGGTGAGTATGTCTGTTCGAAATCAATACCTGACATTTGAGTGTTACCCAAAGCCACAACTCTTGCTCGGTATCTTTCGACTACTCCATCAACGTTGTTTTTGGACTTGAAAACCCATTTCGTTTTAATGATTCTCCTATTTTATGGTTTTTCCACAAAAATCCAAGTTTCATTCCTGAGAAGATTCTCGAATTCCTCGATGACGGCTTCTTTCCGTGAAATTTTGTTATCCCCGTTCAATGCTTCTCTTAAATTGCGAGGATCTCGCCTGTTCAAAATTGCTTGGTTGCTTGAATTTGAATTTTCGCCAACTTCGAATTGTGTCATCCATTCAGGTTTTCGTATTGTTCTTCCTGATCTTGTTTTGATTTCTGTATCTCTATATTCTTCTGCATTATTTCCTGATATATCCTCATTTGTAGTTTTATCTTCTCCTATTGTTTCATCATTATCTTCCCCTTCGACTGTACTGCTTTCTGTTTGATTTTGCTCTGTTACTTCTTCATTAGAAGAATGATTTCTCATTGCGAATATATCCGTTCCACGAACATGAAAATCGTTATGAAATATATCTCCTTTGGAAGGGTCATCTTGATGATTCAGCAAAGGGAATACCTCTTCCTCGAATTTGACATCGCGGCTGATGACAATTTTATCATTCATAGGATTCCACAATCGATACCCCTTAGAATTGTTGTCATAGCCCACGAAGATACTCGAAATACCTTTTGGAGCCAATTTACTTCGTCTAAATTTATTGATTGTCCATACTCTACAACCAAATACTTTTAAATGGGATAGGTCAATTTTCATATTTGGTTTCCATTTTTCTATTGGACTGCATCCGTCATTCGCTATAGTGTGACTTATGTTTCTAATATAACAAGATGTTGCTACTGCTTCTGACCAAAATTTATGTGGAATACCAGATTCTATCAATAAACATCTAGCTGCATCAAATAATGTTTGATTTAATTTTTCGGCAACGCCATTTTGTTGAGGTGTGCCTGGTATTGTGAGTTGGTGACTGATACCATTTTGTTCCATATAACGAATGAATTCTCGAGACAAATATTCACCCCCATTGTCGCTTCTCAAACTTCTTCTTTCCATGAATATTCTCAACTTTAGTTTCTTATTTCTTGAAATTTTCGAACACTTCATCTTTCGATTTCATGAAGGCAATTTCGCAATATCTTGAATAATCGTCAATGAACGTCACTATATATTTATTACCTCCATTCGAAATAGGATAGATAGGACCTACGACGTCTGTATGTATGAGGTTCAAAGGAGATGTCTCTCGATTTGAACAACCTTTTGGAAAAGGAGTCCTTTTCAACTTCCCCTGGTAGAATATTTCACAGTTTAGTTTTTCGGCGTCAATGTCATTTGAAATTGTCACATCTATTTTTCCATACATCTTCTTTACACTAGATATATTTAAATGTGCCAATCGTCTATGCCATAGTTGACATTCTTTCGAAATCGCTGTATTCGTCATTTTGTTGCCACATGGTTTGATCGTGTCCAAGTGATGTCTCTCTTTGACAAAATGTAAGGCTCCAATTTTGGTTGAGATCGCAATGACGTCTCCATTCGGTGTCATAATTTTCGAAGAATTGTTTTCGAAAACTATCCTCGTTCGGCTGCTAAACTCCAAGATAGCAAATTCGTCTCCAACTCGGGTACATATAGAACGTTTAATAAAGTAGGTTGATCCATTTTCGTCTGATAATTTCATGTTCACATCTTCAAAACCGGTACAGACGAGCATTCCTCCACCTGCTACCTAAATTTTAGTTTCATGATGAACAACATTTTGAAATTTTTCCATTAAACTCGTCATATGATTTGTCGATCCAATATCCATATATTTCTTTCAGTCCTTTTATTTGCCATATAAGATGAACGATGATGATCAGTTAAATCAGGAGTAGATTTGATGGCACTAAACGCAAAATTGGAATTTGAGGGACCTGCTTCTTCTTTCGTCAATAACGGTTTTTCTTTTCCGACGGATAGAACAATTTTTTCCAATATGTCCAATTTCCAAACATCGGAAACACCTCAGAAATTCGTGCGAACGAGAGGACTTCGTCTGATTTGAATTTTGTGCATGGACCTACCTACCTTCTTCCTTAAAATTATTAGTATTGGTTTGTCTATTGTGTTTATAGTTTCTTCCGTACTTTCTTCTTACTGTCAGTGCTTTTCCTTCGTCTTCATCTTCTACATGTGTTTTCTATCCTCCGTTCTTCCTCCAACAATTTTGATTTCAGAGAGGCCATATTCAAATCATCATTGTCTGCTCTGAGGTTTCTTGCGAGATACTCGTACTGGCTTGGTAAACCGAGTACCGTGAAACCAGCTTGAATTTTTTCATTGAAATCATACCCTGCACATTTGACTTTATGATAGAGGCTATTACGTCTCGTTAAATACTCATGGAATGATTCGTTCTGATTCTTAGTAGTATTTACGAAATCCGTCAAGAGTAGCAACCCATGCCAAGTATCATATTTTGTGTGTAAGCTTTCCAACGTCTCCCATACTTCTTTTGCCGTCTTGCACTCCATAACATCGTCGAGACTATCATTTCCAATCAGCAGATATAATATCGACTTCGCACTGTGATCAGTCTTTTTATTTTTGGGTTCTTGAATTTGGTATCATTGAAACCAGGATCTATAGCATTCCACAAATTCTTCACCTCCAGAATCCCCTGTGCGCGCAACGACCAATATCGATAATTCTCTGGATTAAGCTTTTCGATTTTTAGATCTTCCATCTTCGAATCAGATTCTTCGTCGTTTTTTTTAGTAGGAAAAGTTCGTCGTCTGCTTTTACCTCGATTAAAAGTACGAATCGTGTCGTCTGCTGAGAACTTTCAAAACTTTATAATCCAAATCGTCCTGGGTCCATAACCTGTTATAGTTGTAGCGTAGTTCCAACTATTTGCCCAATTTATAGAAAATTATAATGGTTTTTAAATAAAGAAGTTCTGACTTTTATTTTTGACTTTTAATCAATAATACCAAAACATTCATGTAAACTATGACAACAAGATACAGGATCAGTAGGAAATTATCAAGTCAAACCACTTCTAACAATTAGTTACTACACTTGAAATCGAATTATAAAGTAGGTAAAGGATGAAGCTGTATCCTAGAATCCTTGTTGCTGCTAAATAACTGTCAAAATAATTTTAAATATTTGATTTGTCAAATACGTTCCACCATAATTCGAATTCGTAAAAAAATACGAGATGCAATCGGAACGTAGACGAAGAACCAAAGTTCTCAGCAGCAATCAAATTTATAACTCGATGACTATCGATACAACCGATAAAGCTACGAGAAGAGTAATCGCTCCTTACGTGAAAATAGTTCGAAAATCCGAAAAGACGCCGGAAAAAGAACAAGAAAATGAAAAATTCAATTTCTACATTCAAAACAAACCGAGCGTACTGCTACACGATTTAACCTCATTTCTATCGGACAGCGTTGATTTGGTTTTATTATTACACGAAACTGCTGATGTTCTAAAGACTACCACCAACGCGGCAGGTAAGCTTGAATCTGTATTAACGAATTATCATGTGTTTTTCCATTTTAAAATGACTTAAACAACTACAAACAAAAAATAATTAATTTCGCTTTCTAATATGGTCGATCTTATACCGTATATGCCCGAATATAAGACCCTTTTTTGTAAAATAATATCTTAAAAATTGCCGGCGTCTTGTATGCTCACCGCGGCTTGTATTCGAGCAAATTTGTGCGTTTCTTTGTAATAGGTACATATAGGAAATCTGGCAACTATATACTATATTTCGAAACACTTTTACTTTCTTTTAGATAGAAAATGAAAAGCGTTATTCTGTGACAACACTGACTGAAACAGTTTTACCAAAAATTTCAAGTTTTACATAACCATAACCCGAGTCCGGATGGTTGCAATGTTACAAAGAAAACAAAAGTTCATTATATTGCAATATTGCCAGATTAACTTAAGGTGTGGCTTGTATTCGAGCATTTTGTAGTGCGGCTTGCGGCTTGGAATAAGGTCATGAAATGTTTTCTGAAAACTAGGGTGCCTCTTGTAATTGCGCTCGTCTTATATTTGGGCGTATACGGTAGTTGTATTTGCACAGTTGATACATATTTCATTTATTCTGGGAAGATAATGAACAAAATATTTAAGGTGTTACATTGTATATGGTGGATTCAGCTTCAGAAGAAATTTACCAAAGCCAAAGGAATTTCCAAGGTGAAAGACATAAGGTAAATTGGAAAATACAGAAGGGTAGTATTGTGGCGGCTTACGTGGCGTATAAAAGGGAATATTTGATGGTAGATGATATCTTAGGTGATGATAGATTTCCTGCTGGAGTGGGATATCAAGGTACTAACTAGTTCATAATATTAGTCCAGGGAATGAAGGGTTTTACCTCCGATTTCGTTCACGGTGAATGGATTTTCATGAAAATTAGACAGAAGGTAGAAAATAGCTTAAGAAACAAAATCCATATAGTGTCAAGGTGTGTTTTTGCTCAGGGGATGGAAGCTACCCTTACTAGAGGATGAAAAATATAATGTTGAAAATAACCGCAGAAATCGATAGGGGGATAAATTCTAAACACAAAGTTCTATTATATAGGGTTTCCAGAAACTCTCCTGCCAAACGGAAACTACAATTACTAGAGGGGATTTTAAGTCGATTTAGCTCAAATTACCTTAATCCGAAAATGCTTCCTAAGGGAGCTACAGCCCTTTGAAGAAGACGTCCTCATATAAGTTTTCTTCAAATTTCTCAAAAATACCGTTACTTAAAATATTCAAACTTGGTATAATCAATAAACAGTTACAAACCAGTCGTTTGCTGTAAATAATTTTTTTCCAGATCCATCACAGGCGTGTCAGTTGGGGGGGACCAACAGGTATTTTTATTACAAAAATTGTATTTTCAAGTACCTATCCGACACCGAAAATGGAAAATTCAAGACAATTTTCATAAAAAATGTTCTCTTCTTTCAAATAGATATCACGAACCGTGTTCGAGAAAAATACATTTAAACTTTTTATGTTTCTTACATAAAATCATGTCGGATTATAATCTGTAATATCAAGTTGGCTTTGAAAAATCAACAAATTGTACAGATACTGGTAACAAAAGTCTTAAGTATTAAGTTGCTTACATTGTTTTGGAAATTTTAAATTAATTTTATTTCGTGAGGGTATAAAACAACAATCAACATTAAAAAAAACAAAGTTACAGATAATTACCAACAGAAATAAGAGAATTAATTTTACAACAGATGCTCTACATGACGACCATTTGTCTGAATACACAAATTTATTCTTTTCTCTAAAGATCGTCTAATTTTTGCAAAAATTCCTGCATTATTTGTAATTTCATTACAAGCGTTTTGAATTCATTGCCACAGCTGATTACGGGTTTCTATTGGAACAGCATGGACTAATGATTTTAAATAACCCCAAATACAAAAATCACAGGTGTTTAAATCGGGAGATCTTGGGGGCCAATTAACTGGACCACCTCTTCCAATCCATTTATCGTAATAGTTATTGTCGAGATTAATTTATTATTCTTTTATTTATTACTATTTAACTTACCTTTGACTGCTAACAATTATGAAATTTATGCATGAAATACTCCTACTCTCAGTTGGGTTCAGGGGCGCTTGGAATAAATTGGAGGAATCAACATATATGTATTTATATATAAATTTAATAAATAAATTGTTTATAGAGAATGTTGACATGTGTATTTCGATTCAATCTTATAATTAAATTATTTATTTAAAAACATTTTATTTTAATTGAAGAAATAAAATTGTGTGACGCCGCTGGCGTTCCTATTGTATGCTGAAATATTTAGATTCAACCTTGAAGAGAAATAGCGCTTACGCAGAGCGGTCTTCCGTTATACAGCTTACAGTATTAAAACGTTAAACGTTGAGAAACATTGAAATGATTGAATTACAGGTTATATGTTATTTACACTTGTTTAAAGCAAGAAAAGATTTTATGGTAACAGAAAAAGAAAAGATGAATTACATATATGAAAATTACAACTATAAACTAGAAAGGTGTTTTAGAAATCTCTTACAAGCTAATATTTACATTGATAGACATTGAAAACAGGTGAGTAATTTTTGTTATACTCTATATTAAATTATACTATATTAAATTTTTTTAATTTGTCCTTTGAATTGTTTATTTATGGCCTTTAATTTTATTTGTTTGTTTATTAAATGATCATTTTATTTTATTGTTTGTCTTTTGGACCCAAAGAAATAATTTCACTAACCTGTAGTTTTGAGAGTTGATAACCTCAAAATGTCCTTACCTTTAGCGTCCTTGTGCACTGCCGCGAATCACCAAATTGTCCATATTTCTTTAGGAAGACTCGTTCTGGATCGGGAAAACTAACGTGGAATGTTGGTGGGGTCTCTGGTTGTAAACTGCTTTATAAACGTGAGCCAAATACTTAATTTTTATTGAAATTTTGTAGAGCCCCAAACATGGAGTTGCTCCTTCTTACCTTCTCACCACCACTCACTTGTTTTTTATAAACAAACTTACTTCAACCGGATGCTCATATACCACTTGATAATTAATAAGGCATTTTATAGGACTAATTTGAAATTATTATAAAATTATAAACAATATATGGTGTACAGTAATGAAAACCACAGGACATTTATATAAATAATGAAGTGATTTAGAACAAGTAATAATGACAATCGATCGTTATGAACAAAATATATTTTCACCCTCTCAAAATAAAAAGCACACCTCAGGCGCATATGGATTTTGATCTGAGGGTAAAATATACTTAATTCCAAATTTTCGTAAAAATCCATTCACCGTGAACGAAATCGGACGTCATACCCTATTTTTCGTTTCATTCCCTGGACTATATCTTATTTTTAAAGTCAATTGAAGAATTGACTTTAGTTATACCTACTATACTTTTACTACCTTTATAGGCGATTTAGTGAAATCGGTTCTTTGCGTCCCTATAGTAACACCAGATGGCAATTGCTCAGCGGTGATTGAACTATATAGAGAAATTATGCAAATACCATTTAATAAAGACGATCTGAAGATTTCTATTGTAGTTACTGGTTGGGTAGGGGCGGCTATACACCAAAATCATCTTAGATTGACGTTACAAAGGCAACAGGAACTTAACGATTATCTGTTAGATTTAACAAAGTGCTATTTTGCTGAAACTGTAGCTATTGAAAAGATGATTACTGAAATTGTGGTAAGTATATCTTTCATTTTGGTTTAATATGAATCTAAAGTTACATAATAGAACCAGTTGATGCACCCAGCACATCACTTAACCGTATGTAACGAGGCTATTCGTTTTCAACCATTTTTTTAAATACTTTACTTGAAAATATTTTTTATCTCTTTAATAACAAAAATTTCGTACTGCATAATATTTTCCATACATTCACAGTAAATTAAAATTTCCATGTTTTCGGCCAGGACCGCAAAATTTTTGAACTTTTTAAGATGCTTCCATTAAAACTTCTATAATTCCGAAAATATAGAAGATGACGATTTCATTCTTTCACTATTCGATAAAGGAAAGGTGCATCCAAATCACTCACTATATTTGGTTTCTTCCATTTAATATTTGTGGAAAATATACAGGGTTAAAGTTTTGGAGTAAATTTTATTGTAAAAAAATACCCTAACTAAAATTTGTAGTAACTATGTCTATGCAATGGAAATATTGAATTTGGTGAAAATTTAAAGAGGAGTGTTCATAATATTATTAAAATAATCTAGCAACTTTCCATCGATAATAGAAACAGAGTTATAAAACAGTTGAACTTTTTTTAAATAAATTCCGATGAAATTTTGGATAGGTGAGTTTTTTCATACGAGGATTCCAAAAAAATTTGCAGCTCGTAAAAAAATTATTTCTGGTGAAAAATTTATGAAAATGGGATTTTCCGGGAAACTGTACATCAGATTTTGCTCATTTACGAACCTTAGCCTTAGTTTTTACGTTCTGAACCAACATATAAAATTTCATTTAAAAAGAAGTTGGTTGCGTTTTTAAGTTATCGTGTTGACAGACCGACCGACATTTTTTTAAAACAGGTTTTTTGGATTCAGAAACATATGAAACGTGTAGATCCACTCGAATTTCGAAACGTCAAAATCACTTCATTATAACACTTCCCTTATATGTATACATACAGGGTGCGGCACAGGAAACGAAACAGATCGCATATCTTGAAGACAAATTTTTCTTGGAGAAAATGCAAAAAGAGGTCGATTTTTATTTCAAGAGGGACATCTTTCGATCATATCCTCAACTATCCTACATCCCTCCCCTCCCTCTGTCACTATTACCAATAAAATTGAAATAGGGAAAGTACTAAGTGTGACACATCATTCAAAAGGTAATTTTATAAGGAATTTGACACTGTGACATGTGATAGTTCAAATAAGCGTATTTTCATGTGAAAACCACATTCAACAATGTAATGCATAATTACCTTTGGAATAAAATTTAACTTACTACGCCTATGTTTTCGTAAAATAAAAATAAATATTTTTGTTTCTATAACTACCAGGTACGTTTTTTAGTTTAGCGTCATTGATACTTCAAGTCTATAGCGAGGAAAACATTTCTATTCAGGAGAGAGTAGACATTGTTGAATGTTATTTAAAAAATAACGAATGTGCTAACACTGCCTGTACAATTTTCAATGAGCGACACCCTAACAAACAGGTTAAACGTACGTACGTTTTGGAAGTTATTTCAAAATTTCGACAAATAGGATCTCTTCAAAATAAAAAACGGCAGATTCAAAATATAGTAAGAAACGAAGCGGTAGAGGTAGCCGTTTTAGGACAAGTTGTTGCAGATCCAACTCTTAGGACAAGAAAGCTTGCAGAATTACCTGGAGTAAGTCAACGTATCGTCGGGCGAATTTTGAAAGCCAACAAATTCCATTCCTATAAAATTCATTTAGTTCAGGAACTTAACGAAGAAGATTTTGATCGCCGCGTGCGAATTTGTGAAATCATGAGCGAGCTTGCTATTCAAGATCCACATGTTCTTTATAACATTTGTTTTTTTCGGATGAATGCAGTTTTTTTGTTAACGGGACTGTCAATCGACATAACTGTCGATACTGGTCAGATTCCAATCCAAGAGTATTTCAAGAAACGCATACTCAACACCCAGAAAAGTTAAACGTTTGGGCTGATATATTTGACGATAGTATTTTATCGTATTTTTTTTACCCGGCAATTTAACTGGGGGTATGTATTTGGAATTACTCGAAAACACCGTTGATCCAATGTTAATAGACATAATAGAAAACGATAACCGATACCTTGAAAATCACCTAATGTTTCAACAGGACGGGGCTCCTCCACATTTTGCTGCAGCGGTTCGTCAGTACTTAAATGAAAGCTTTCCTTGTCGTTGTATTGGACGAAGAGGATTTATTGAATGGCCCCCACGATCTCCTGATCTGAGAAGTAAAATATACGCCACTCAGCCAGGTTCCTTAGAAGAGTTACGTGAACGTATTATTACCGAATGTCGTCAAATAACTCCAGAAATGCTCCAAAACGTCAAACAAATATTCGAGAATAATTTATATTCGTGTATGGAAGTTAATGGACAACACTTTCAGCATTTACATTGAAGTTCTCTGTATCTGTAAAAGTTGGAAGAGTGGGTGACCCCACAGCTCTTAGGCCACAATTGGCCAATTGTGCATCCTTCTGAGGTTCAAAACTTCCTTCTAGCTCGTCATCCAGCCAACTTCTTTGAAGTAGGCGATAACGTCGCCTGCATTAAGTTCCCTCATACTGGCGTGTGTTAGCCTGTGCTCGCCGAATACATAAAACCTAAGATATGAAAGAGTGTCTGACATTCGCAAAGAATGTGTTCGACAGTCTCATCTTATTCACATCCTCTACAAAGTGGGGTGTTACACAGATCCAGTCCGTGGAGGTGTTTTTGTAGGTGGTAGTAACCAGTAAGAATACCCGTGGCTGTTCGTAGGTTCCGCCTGTTCATAGTCACGTATTTTTTGGCTACTTTGCTGTCCGGATATTGTAGCAGTTCCTTGGCAAGCCTGCAGCCTTCTACGTTGCCCCATCTACCCTTAGACTTATTAAGGGAGTGTTCCTTTAATAGGTCGGCCGTCGCTGCTGCCGATAGACCAATGAAAGTGCCAGGTCCCAAGATTTTGTGGGAGGCTGCCTTCCTGGCTAGCGAGTCTGCAATACGGGTTCCTTTGATTTCTCATGGCCCTTAATCCAGCCTAAAGTGACCGTGTTGTTGATACAGGTTTCGATTAAGGCCATGTGTTTGTCTACTGTCCGTAAGGATGTATATACTATTACCTGTGGCTTTCGTTTTGGTAATTTCTTTTGCAGCGATGTAGATAGCAGTGAGCTCTGTTTGAGCAACATTTGCATTGCAACCCATTGCCCATTTTATGTTTAGATTCAGGGGTCTGGAGAAAATTCAACATCCTGAGCCCACGTTTGATTTAGACCCATCTGTGAAGATGCGGATTGCGCCTTCTTCCAATGGGCCTTGTGCGTTGTTTTTAAAGATTACCTTGTAGGGCCCGTTGAAGGCATATCGCGGTGGAATCGAGTCCGTATTGGCCTGCAGCAGTGGGACCTCCCTGAGGGCCTCATGCCACAAGTTACGTCTCAGTTTACCGGATCCTACATCAGGTTGTATACCGGTAGAGCGTAGACGTGTCATGGTCATCAAAACAACCTCCTTGATGTATATGTCAAGGGGAGTGAGACCGAGGATTACCTCCATAGCTCTTGTTGGTGTGGTTCTCATGCCTCCTGTTGTGTTGAGGCTGGTTTGCTTTAGCTCCACAGGCAATCGCGCCGTACGTTAGCATAGGTCTGATGATGGCAGTGTAGATCCAGGCAGCAACCCGAGGTGACATTCCCCAGGTGCGGCCGATGGTTCTACGACACTGCTCATAAGAAATATATGCTTTTTCAACTCTGTTTTCTAAGTGAGGGTTCCACGTTAACTTATTGTCAAAGGTAACCCCTAAATATTTCACCTCTGAAGAGAAATTAAGTTTGGTATCTAGGAGCTTTGGAGCTTGATGTTTTGCAAGCTTCCTTTTTTTCGTGAAAAGAACCATCTTCGTCATTTTTGGATTTACTGACAGCGAATGGTCTCTGCACCATTGTTCTATGATATTGATGAGGGCCTCTTGCATTGAAGCGCAGAGTGTCTCCTCGAATGTTCCTGTTAGCAGAATCACTAGGTCATCTGCTATTGTGTAGAAGTTGCTATCGTTGAGGTGGCTGATCAAGGAGTCTAAGACCATGTTCCACAGTAGTGGCGAGAGCACCCCTCCCTGTGGACAACCTTTTACAACCAAGCCTCTGATGGTTACATCATCCACATTGATTTTTATTGCTCTGTTTGAGAGCATGTTATATATCCAGCCATTTATGGTTTGGGGGATATTCTTGTTGGAAAGTGCATTTGTTATTTTAGGAAAAGAGGTTCTATCAAATGCTCCTTCTATGTCTATGAATACACCCATGGTGGATTCCTTATTTTCCAACGATCTCTCGATGCGGCCCGCTACGAGATGAAGAGCCGAATCGGTGGATTTCCCTGGAGTGTATGCATGTTGATTTGGATGCAGTGGATTTCGTGTTATCACCACATCTCTTATGTATCGTTCGCACAGCCTCTCCAAAGTCTTCATTGAAAACGATGTGAGGCTAATGGGTCGATATGCTTTTGGGATGGAATGGTCCATTCTTCCTGGAGTTTTAAACAGGAGATTTAAGAGGAGGGAAAAGTTGAGAGGCTTCGAAGTAAGAATAGTCATGGAATGCCATTGCTTCATTAATGTTTTTTTGCCTATTAAATTCTTTGCAAGAGCGGTCAAAACCTAGATGCTGTCCAGAGCAATAAAAACAATCTAAGGAATTTGAACATGGGTCAGAATGGATTGTTCCACATCTACTACACCTTTTGGCACTGCGGCAAGAGTTGGCAGAGTGTCCGAATCTAAGGCAATTTTTGCATTGAGTAACAGGAGCAATATATTTATCAACCTGGACTGGAACTGAAAAAATTTCTAGATCCTTGGGGCATGGACGTCCCTCAAAGGTTACAAGAATTGTTGTGGAGGGAACATATTCATAAGATCCGTCATCTTTGGTTATTCTGCGGTTAAGTCTTCTAGCACCAATCACTTTTTTATTTTGCAAATAAGCTTCTTGAATAATATCATCTGGGGTAATAGAGAGTCCTACGTTTTTGACAATGCCTCTCGAGGTGAGAAGGCGTTGTGGTATGTAAGCACAATATCCTTCCCTTCTGAAAGCTTGGTTCATTAGGAAAGAATTAGCATCACGAGAAGTTTTGAAGGTAATTCCTATTTTGCTGGAACCTTTCTTTTGGATATTTTTAATGTTTTGGATGTTCAGTTTTCGTATAATTTTTCCAACATCCATAGGATGAATACTAGGGGGAGTGCCGCTACTTTTAATGGGTTCTACTATAACTAAATGGGGCCCAAAATCGATATCAGAGTACTTCAATCTTCTCCCTTTAGAAGCCTTAACGCGTTGTTCCAATATTAAAATTTCCTTTATGACTTCGGGATCGTTTTGAAAACAGATTTTAGTGGAAGCGAGTTCATCTTCCAAGTTTTTAATGTCTTTTTCTAATAGAGGAGAGAGTTGGTGCAAAGAATTTATTAAGTTTTTGGAAGATGGTGATAAAGCATTATGTAGGGAATCTGAGGAAGAGTTATTGGGGGCCTCATCCCCCATCTTGATGGTGGAAACTTAGACTAAAGCGTTTTTTGTAGAACAAGTGGCAAAAAAAATTAAGTTAGGTTAACTTACGGAGAATTATTCACAAATCACTGAAGTGCAGTCAATATAATGTCACTTAACTAAAAAACCAATGAATCGTCACTAAAAATAAAACTAACTAAACTTAATTAAATTCACAATCGACCAATTCGTGCAGTATTATCTCAAAAGGAATTCTTTTTTTTTTTTTTTTTCCAAAAAAAATGTTTTTCTCTTTAAAAAATGGCAAATACAATAAAACTCTGTCAAGTGTCTAATATACTGATCCATTTGTTATTGTTTTACTCCTGACATTTTGATGTCGTTAGTAACCTTCCAAGCGAATAGATGGCGTTAAAAATGCAGTTTAGCAGTGGCTATAAAAGATCGCAGGGCATGTTTCGGAGCGATCTTTAACTGGTGTCGATGAACGCGACCCATCTTTGTCTGTCAGCTTTCGAGATCGCTACATGCAGCCAACGTTTATAAAGAGAAGGTTGTCTGGTAACTCTGAGCCAATGAGAATCAAGCAGAAAAAGCGCGGGAGTGACGTCAGCCTGGGTGCCATATTTGAATTTTATTATTGGGACGAGTATTCGCTCGTTAAAATACCACTTGTAACTAGAACACTGAAATAATATAAAACTACTTCTGATAGGTTTTGGTTTTAAAAAACAATATATTCTCAAACAAACACATATTTTTTGCAGCATTTGTTAATTTAAGTACATATATTCAAATGAAAAAAACTCAAATATACTATGTACATATTAATAACCCAATCTTTATCTCTATTTGTGTTACTTTATACGTTTTTTTTTGTTTTCAGAGAATAAAATGTATTATATTTTATTTGTATTGTAACATATTATTACAAATACACTTCTTTATTATTAAAAACTATAAAAATACATATATGTGTTATCTGATGTAAGAAATAAAACCAATAATTTGCACCACAACACTTTATTTACCGAAAATACGATCAATATTATTAATATACAAAAATAGCGACTTGCTTATAACAAAACTGTTGAGAGAATGTAGCATGAATGTAGATAAAACAAATAATATACAATCTTATCTATCTACTTACTACTTTTAATGTAAGAAACCAATATTATTCTAACATATGTAACAAAAATAGTACACAACATAGGCAAGCCATTTTTCTCTTTCTTTCATAACTTAAGCTGGATACTTTAAAAGTTACTTATATTTGGTATTGAAAGAAACTAATTTTACCTTAAAAACCTATATACAAAAAAGTTTATTAACATTAAAAGGTAAAAAATAAGTGATATATGACAATCACTAAATTCATTTGACAATTTTTTTCATTTTTTTTATCAATTTATTCCCTTTTTCTTTTGATAAGGGAGATTTTCTCTTTTTTTGTTTTTCTTCAGCTTCTTTTAAATTTAAAAATTTTATTCTGACAAATATTCTTTGTCGACTAAATCTGGGATCTCCACTAACACAACAGTAGCAAAGAATATACAGCGATAATATTCTGTGACGATAGTTCCAGTTGCATTCACAACAATACAGTTGAGTCTACTTCTTTTGTCTGTACTCTATAATACACAAAATACAAAAAGAACAACAATAAATACTAATAAAGGAACAAAAACCCGATATAAATAATAATATGCACTCCTACCTATAAATTCATACAGCCTTGTCAAAGCTGGCACCCACAGTGACGTAACGATCCCCTCTTCCGTCTACCCCGCCGAGTAGTTATCAAGCAACCTTCTCTCTCTATAAACGTTGACATGCAGCCATGTTGTCGCTGCTTTCCATCGCGGCAATTTGTGACATGTCGCTACTTTTATTCGCGGCGATTTGTGAGTTGTAGCGACTTTTTTGAGACGCGGGAATTTCAAAATTCGGTCACGTGACCAGATTTGTCGCTGAAACCGAGCGACGAGCGATAGCATGAGGTTACACCTTTTTGAATGATGTGTCACAGTACCTACTTTCCCTATTTAAATTTTATTGGTAATAGTGACAGAGGGGAGAGGAGGGATGTAGGATAGTTGAGAAGATGATCGAAAAATGTCCCCTTGAAATAAAAATCGACCTCTTCTTGATTTTCTCCAAAAAAAATTTGTCTTCAAGATATGCGATCTGTTTCATTTTCGGTGTCGCACCCTGTATATTACATTTACTATACATAAGGTGAAGGAAAAAAACTATATCTTTAAATATCCGTTTCTGCAAGGCCTGCGCCATATTTTGGCATGTTGCAAACATACAAATTGTTTACAATTTTGACAATAAAATCTAGATTTTTTTTACATTCTACACAATATTTTCTTGTTGCTTCCGGAAAATTCATTTGTGTTTAAGAATTTGTAGATGTACCTGCATTATCTTGCCTGCGCTGACGTATCTCTAGAGGTACCTATATTGGTCAGTAAAAACCGACGATTTAAATTGTCGTCTACTAATTGTAAAACTATTTGTTTCAAAAATTGGATGATTTGATGTAAATATTACTTGACTGTTTATACCTGCTATGCATAGCAGGGAGTAAAAAATTACCATTGACCAGCGTCTTATATTTCGAGAAACGTTATATGTTGAGCAAATTTGATCGACTGTGTCAACACCATCTTTCATGCAATTGTAATCCATGATTATTTCTGGCTTATATTTGGTACGACTGCTTGGATCTATTTGATCACTGTGATGTATACTTGAAAGAAGAATCACATTTTTGCCTTTTCTGGGAACATATAAAACAAATATGTCATAGACTCTTTCCACTAAGATGATACTGGTCTGTTTCGTATCTATGATTTCTAGAAAAAGTTGACGTTTATTCTTTCTAATCGTGAATTCACTAGTGCAAAAATTTTTAACCCATATTTATTGGGTTTAGAGGGTATATCGACGGTTTACTGCCAAAACAAGGTAACTCTACTTTTACTCAATTCGGAGTTAAGTACTCCATTGGATTAAAAAATGTTCGAAAAACATACTGACAAAATCTGACAACTCCAAACAAACTGTTAAGGTATGCAAAACAAGTGGTCTAAAAACCCAACTCCATTTTTACAACTTTTAGTCTGCTAAAACGAGATGCGTACAGTTGGATCTCAAAATAGAAAAGTATTTTATCATTTGAAATCTTCTAGTTCTACCAAAAAAATACAAAAGTCCGTTAGCTTGTTTTTGCTGTAAGAAAAAATTTTATAAGTATATTTTTATCATGCGAAACTAAGACATCTGCCAGATATCTGGTTTTCGCTGTACTGTCTTAGGAAAAATACACAATCTTCATCACATTCAGTAAAATAATTGGCACTTAGTTTATTTTGGCAGTATAAAATTCGGAAATACACACGTGATTCTGTATCAGCTGTTCGGATTTGTCCAAAGTTTTTGTATAAACATAACCTAAAATTTTGAGTTGAGGCGTGCACTTAGTGTCGGAGTGTGAAAAATTTGAGATTTTTTAGTAGTTATATTAATTTAAAAATGTCTTCTCGTAGTTCGTGTATGTTGAAAATGGTGTTTGAACCTAATAATGGTAAGTGTATTATTATTAAATGAGATGTTTACATTCAACATTGTTTTTTATTTCGTTTGTTAGAAGACAAAAAATTCCGGTAAATAACTCACATAATAAGCCCAGTACCTCGAAAGAATGCTCTACTAATAGTACTAATATAGAGGAAACCGCTTTATCCAATCTAGAGCCCGAACAAGAGCGTGTACGTACTGAATTGGCAGCAATTTAAGACGATTCCGATTGCTCGATAAAAGACGAAGGTTATGTGCCAGGATCAGACAGTTCTTCAAAAGAAGGTATATTTTTTTATTATCTAATTTTGACGTTTTGTTTTTCAAAATAATATTATGAAGTAAGTTCTAACTCGTTACCCTTATTTTTGTAGATAAAAATGGTAATTTACATAATACTTTGCTGAAAGATCTGACATCTAGAACACGCTGGAAAAAATGTGATCCGAGTAAATGGAAGAAGAATATTAAAAAACGCCAAAAATTAGAGACTAAGGCTCCTAAACCCATTGATTGTTCTAACTATCGCTTCAAATGCACAGATAAGTTAAATCAAGTTGCAAGAAATATGATATATGACAACTATTGGTCAACCGACTTTAATCGGCGAAAGGATTTCATCCTAAGCAGGGTTGAGAGCCATGCACCTGAACGAAGAAGATCAACTCCAGGAAGTACTAAGAAGCTGCGACTGGATTCTAAACGCTACTTTTTTTAATATGACAATATTAGGAGCAGAGTCTGCAGGGATTTTTTATAAGTAAAGAAGTCGTTGAACATGCCTTCAAATTTAAAGGTGAAGGAGGCTTGTTTGCCAGCAATGATCAAAGAGGTAAAAAGGTACCCTACAATAAAACAAAGGATTCTGATATAAAGATGGTGAAAAATCATATCCAAAGCTTTCCTGTGATGGAATCTCACTACACGCGGAAATGTACGAAGAGGCAATATCTTGATAGCAAGTTAAGTATTGCAAAAATGCATAACTTGTATAAGAAGATGTGCAAGAAAGATAATCTGAAGCCGGTATCTCTAATAACATACAGAAGAATATTCTGCACGAATTACAATTTGTCTTTTTTTACCCCCAAAAAAGACCAATGTCAGACTTGTACACAATATGAGACAGCTGATTTAGAAAAAAAGGAAAAACTTAAAAAAAAATTACGAGAGTCACATTGTGCGGAAAAACGATTGCTACACAGCCAAATTGGAAGATAAAGAGAGAGCCCATCGAGAAGTTAACTTCGTCTGCTGCACTTTTGACCTTCAATGCGTACTGCAGATTCCAAGTAGTGATGTTATTCCAATGTACTACAGCCGCAAAATTTGCACATGTAATTTAGCAGTGTATGAATTATCCATACTCAATAATGCATATTGCTTCTCATGGACTGAACTAAATGGAAAAAGGGGAAGCCTCAAAATTGGTACGTGTCTCTTGAGGTATGTAGGTAAACTCCCTTCGGCTGTAACAGAACTCTCTCTCTTCTCTGATACCTGCAGCGGGCAGAACCGTAATCAAAATATTAGTGCCTTGTTGTTGTATTTGGTTCAAAGAAATCCCAACTTATCTGTGATAGAACAAAAATTCCTAGAGAGTGGACACAGCTATATGGAGGTAGATAGCATAGCGTTATCGAAAAGACAAAAAAATATGTTCCAGTTTACACTATGCATGACTGGCTAAATATTTTCCGTATGGCAAGGACGTCTAGGTCAAATAAAAAGCCGTTTACCGTAAAAGAGCTTAAGTATAAGGACTTATTCGATTTGGAAGAGCTTTGAGCTTTCAAAACTAATAATGAGAAATAAAACCAAAAACGCTAACTGGGAAAAGTCAGCTGGCTGAAAATAAAATGCCTGAAATATTTGAAAGCCAAACCAGGTATTATTTTATACAGGTATGATCATAAATCCGATTATAAAGAGATAAACGTTTTTGGTAAAGGCCGCCCTATTAATCTGACTGAGATCGACTTAAAAAATGCATAATGTAAACCTCGACCTATCAGTGTTCAAAAGAAGCAGGATTTGCTGATGCTCTGCAAATCAGGGATCATCCCGGATGAATTTCATCAGTATTATAAGTCGTTACCAACGTCTAAGAACATGGAAGATGGTATTCCTGAACCCGAGGATAGTGATGTTCAAAGTGATATGGAGGACGAATAATTTTGTCCTGCCAAAAAAAGTCAAGTGCTATAAACTTTTTTTTTACTGAAAAAAATAAATTGTTTTTATGTTTAGGAACTTTTATAAGGAATGTTTCTTTTGTTTTGTTACTTGCTTTGATTTTGTTCAATTAATAAATCATTTTTAAGCTGTGACGATTTTTCATTTCAATTTAAATTTTTTAACGAAGATTTCTCAAAATTTCAAATTATGGAGTTACCTTGTTTTGGCAGTAACCCGACGCTATATTGCCTAAACGAGAACTACCCCTAAAACCCCCTAATTTTTTGTCTATGGAAACATTGTGTCCTATGAATGGTATAGTGTGTTTTACAATTTTCAAGAAATAAGGAGAAAACTGAACGAATTGGTGCAGGTTTATCAATTTTTTCTTTCGTCCCTTGTTTCCGCATTATCAAAGCGAATATGTAAAAGGAAATGTTTGCTTACTCATAGTCAGCCAAAAAAAATTAATACCTGTACCTGTCCTATCCCATAGTTCATCTAGACTTAGTCTAGAGTTTTTCAGTATACCGGCTATGTAGAAAATACCTATAACTGCACGAATTTCAATGTTGTCAGTCTGTCTACATGCTCGCTCTCTGGTATAATTTTCAGCAACAGTAGCTATATGTTTATTTGTGTTTTCAACGATTATGTCTAATATATAATCTCCTATAAACAAATTCCAGCTTTCAATAGGTGTCATTCCTCCTTTAGTCCCAGGGAGAAAAGACACTATATTTCTGGCATAAGTTCTTACTATTTGATTTGGACAATGTCTTTAGCAATATGTAATTCCATTATTAATGCTTTGCTTACTTGAATTAAATTCCGCGCATACAACCCCCCCCCCCACATGAAAATCGAGAATATGTAGTTTTTTAGTATTCGCACTCTCAACTTTAAACTTAAGTCCCGGCTACATAATACATGTTTTGGTATAGTCGTTTCTTTTATTAATGTTTATCCCTAAGTAGTTATAATTTTCCACCCTGTCTATCTCTTCATTATTTATATAAAGACAGGCCTTGTCGGCCGGATTTTTCTTATTATCATAAATTTCATTTTTTTCGTGTTAAGAGTTAATCCATATTTTTTGCTCGCATCTGCCACTTTGGTCAGTATTCTCTGTAGGTCATTTGTTTAAAATACCTTGCCCATCTATCTAGTTTATCCTTTGTGTCTTCCAGTAGCTGGTCTTCTTCGTCTTTGCAATAATTCGTTCTTGTTGTCATGTTTTGTCTTTATTTATTCACCCCTCTATCGACATTTTTACTCTCTTTATTATCTTACCCCTCAGGGGGGCTGAGAGGTAAGTATTACTTCCTCAATGAGGGCACGGGCTTGACACTCCCGAGGTACCCCAGTCACGTTTGTGTCGTCCTGTATTTGTCCTTAAATGTTAGCAATCTCAAGGTGTGAGACACCGTGCCGATGGATGCATGGCTCTGCCGAGTGAGTCGTAAACGGTTCCTCCAGATACCGGGCATCCTCTGGATGAAACTTAGCCTTATCGAGGTATCCAGGCTCTGCTTCGATGGACCGAATAATTCCTAGGCTACTCGTGGGATCAATATATGAGCTTATTTTCTTAATACCCCCCTTTACACCCAATATTTTATGAAAAGTACTATATAATCACCAGAAAAGAAGACAGTTTTGAGAAAGTATCACCTTTCACAATCCATAAATCACTTACCTCTTTGATAGGAGAAACTCAAAATACGAAATAACTAAGAAATGGAACACTACTGGTAGAAGTTAAGAATCAAGCACAATCTGAGAAAACAAAATTAATTAACAAGTTAAACGATATGGAAGTTACAGTCGAACCCCATAGAACACTAAACGTAGTAAAAAGAGTTATCACCTGCAGAGATTTATTGAACTGTGATACAGAAGAAATACTGGAGAATTTGCAACCCCAAGGTGTGATAGAAGTTAAAAGACTAAATACCAAAATAGATGGGAAAATAGCGTCATCAGCTACCTTATTATTAACCTTCAAAACCTTAAAACTACCTGAAAAAATCAAAGCTGGATACATAAACATAAGGGTCCGCCCTTACATACCAAACCCCCTCCGCTGTTTTAACTTTCAAAGGTTTGGGCATACATAGGATAACTGCAGAAATCAAGCCATCTCCCCAGATGCGGAAAAGCATCATCTCATGAAGAAAATCCATGCAATCCGCCCCCTCAATGTGTTAATTGTCTAGAAGAATATTCTCCGCGGTACAAAGGATGCCAAATATTCAAAATGGAACTTAATATACAAAAAATCAGAGTAACAGAAAAAATACCATACTTTGAAGCAAAAAAAAGATACAAACTACAAAATCCAGCTTTCGACACTACCTTTTCAGAAATCTTAAGGAAAAAACCAGACAGTAATAAAACCGCTATTTCTTCAACCCCATCCCAGACCCCTAAACCCAACCCCCTAACATCGTCCCTAAAAACCAATAACCCTTCCCGACAATCCCAACAAACCAACCCACCTCCCTTCCAACCCGTTAAAATCCCACCGAAAATTAATCACCACAAAAAACAAAATCCACCTCCTCCAAAAAATTTCTCAACTACTACCTCTAGCAGCAAAATCACAAGCCAAACAATTGACAAACATATTACCTTAAACAGAGAAAAATCCTCTTCCTCTTTATCCTCGAAAAGTACTTCTTCCAGTCGCAACAGCTCTAAAGATCGTAAACTAAATAAACCCAATAAAAATGAATAAGTTAAGCCATTGGAATATAAACGGTGTTAAAAATCACTCAGAAGAACTCAAACTACTTACCAATACACACCATCCCCAGGTACTTTCCATTCAAGAAACCAATCTTAAAACCACTGACCAACTTAAAATAGCAGGTTTCAATATAGAGAGAAGAGACCGCACTGATTTCCTTAGAGCCTCGGGAGGCGTAGCTCTACTCATAAAAGAAAATTATCCTCAACCTCAACACCAACTTAGAGGCTCTTGCGGTCACCATCGTCGGAAATATAGAAACTACTATTTGTACTCTCTACCTTCCTCCATCAGCTAAAATGAACGCAAATTGCATCACAAATATAATACATCAGTTACCATCCCCAATAATCCTGACCGGAGATTTGAACGCCCACAACACCATATGGGGTTCAACACATACAGACCAACGAGGCAGAATTATAGAAAATATAATCGAAAATGAAAATCTTCATATATTTAACGATAACTCTCCCACCTATATATCTTCATCTACATCCTCACTTTCATGTTTAGACATTACACTATGTTCCCAAATTTTCTCAACAAATTATCAATGGAGCACCCTAGATGATACACATGGGAGCGATCACTTCCCGGTCCTCCTAGAAAAATTACTATGGGAAAACTCTCCTAATCCATGTATATGATTAAATCACAAAAAAAACAGACTGGGAAAAATTTAACCTTGTTATTACCTTGTGATTGACTTAATATATGTTAATAGGAAAAAGAAGAAGATGTGATATTACAAATATTGAAGCTTAGATATTAGAGAGTTATCGGTAACCCAAATAACGTCAGGCCATATTAGAGCATTTGTTATTTTGACATTTAACGTATGCGCGAGTCGATTCTTAAGACAACGTCCCTAAATAACGTTACCGCCGAGCGTTATTTACGGAGCCTAACGACAGGCCGTATTTTAAATAGCGCTTAATAGTTAACTATCCGGACACGCGCAGAGTTTTCTATGTTAAAGTTAAAGTTGTTTGTTGTGGATTTACCACATAAACTCTCTGTTTTGAGTATATAGTAATATGTCTGAAAGGGAACCAAAAAGATTAAGGTTTGGACCAGAGGACGACATGGCTCTCCCCAAAGAGTTTTTTAATTTAAACCCGTTGGAAGACCCAGAAAAATAGGAAACAATCCAATCCAACATACACGTCATAACTAGAAAATAGTTTTTAATAAGAACTCTAAAAGATCATTTGTTCCGTTTATTAGAAATGTGGTTGAAAACAGACAAAGGAAACCAGATAATGTAGGTATTCAAATAATTTTCATGAATAATTATATACTTATAATAGTATATTATTCATTCTCATATGCGTATTAAATTTTATGTGTAGGTCTGGAGTGGAAGAAATAATTTGTGAGAGACCAGCTTCTACAAGAAGTAAGCGATCTTTGTAATAATGCTAATGTTAAGCCTACTACAAAAAAAGAGGAAAATTAGCAAAGAAAAACAAATTCAGGAACTAGGAATATCAGCAAGAGATGAGTGTGCAAGAACCCAGAGTTTGAAGCAAAAGAATGTATGTACTGAGCCTGAAAATAATGAGAATGCCCCTTCTTCTTCTTGTGATCATGATTATTACTGTAAATGCAACAGTAGACTACAGTTTTTTTATCTCAATTTAGACACCAAAATAAAATTTTGAATTTTAAAATAAAATTAGTTTATGATCAAATAATGATTATTCAAGATACTTAACAGTTATATCAAAATATGTTTATGACTTTATGGAATACGCGTTTTATTTATTTATTTTTTTAGTACTTCCTATAATAGAAAATGAAGTAGGGATTTCAAATGATAAGTAAGAACGTATACAATAACCAACAATAACAATAAACCAAGGTTATCTAGTCGCACTATCGAATAGCGCATAGCGCGAGTAAAGCGTCGCTTCCGATAACTGTTAAATAAATTTGAAATACCGCGTGACGTGAAACCAATACGGCAGTACGTTAATAACGTTCACATGCGCAATTCATTTCACCGATATCTCTCTATTATTGGCTAATAATATCTAAGCTTCAATATTTGTAATATCACATCTTCTTCTTTTTTCTATTAAGATATATTAAGTCAATCACAAATTAGGTCACTTCTTGATCTAGCTAAAAATAAGTACTAAACATCAGGTAGGTATCAAATGAAATGTAACTTCTGTCATTCTGGCGATGATATTCAGTTATCGAAACAATTGTCAATTTTTTAGAATTTTCAACATTTTTCATTATATTGTGGAATTAGCTAGAAACGTTGAGTTTCATTTAAAACACTAATATGAGTAGATTCCACGAAGTAAGGGTCGAGATAGTTAATTCCTAACTATTATTTCTTAACCTAATCTTTCTTGGATTCTGTTGTTTTTTAACACTACACGCACTTCATCACTTTATGGTTTGATTTGACTGTCGTTTGTCCCAAGATTTTGAGTTTAATTACGAAGCGAAAGTTAAAAACGACTTAATCACATCTTACCTTCTTCAATATTCAAGGTATTATCTACAATTAATCAAAACATATATAAAAACTCAGCTTTTGTAGGCCTTCGTTGCTCTAAAAACTGAATCAAAACAAAAAATATGTAGCTATATCCATGTATGTGACTGGCGGAGCTGCTTGGATGGAAGAGTTTCTGTCATGCACATTTTTTGTAAAAGGATCAACATTATTTATTCGCTTCAATTTGAAAAGAGATAAGTTAAATAAATAAACATGAGAAATGTAAACAAATGGCAACTGGGCATTTTTTAAACATACCATTCACCCATATCTCGATTTTCCTGTTTTTAAATATTCACTCTGCATCTCGAAAAGTATTTTATAACAAAATAAAGTGTAAATAACTCGAAAATATTTTAAATAAACTTAAACACAAAAATCTTCACAAATTTAATGCTCACCTTGACACTCTTTGCCCACAGACGCCATATCGAATCACATGGTTTGAAGAGCATGAAGCCATATACATATAAATAAATATTTATTACGTATATGCCTGAAGCTGACAAGCTAGGCATATATTCACGGGTGTATACGTTTAAGATCTCTATGCTAGGCAACCAAACATACAACGTTGCATATTTTTCACTAAGTTTAACGTTTAAAGATAAATAGATCGAAACTATAATTAGACAAATATTGAGGTGAGTAGAAAGAAGTTTTTTATTTTTGGGATTTACTTGTATTTCAAATATTTATTTATAGTTTTAATAGAAAAAAAAATAGTAAAAACATCAGTCTTTGTTTCCTTTATTTTTTTAATTGAACACAACAATCAATTTGTTAAAAATATTTAGCGTATACGTTAATATTGTATTCTAAACCATGATTTTTGGTTGACTGAAATTCGAATTTGACGAAATTGTGGTTGATACCACCGTCTTTGATTTCAACCGTCGATCCTTTCTCGGTTTCCTTTTGACTTAATACTTGAATGCAGTAGATTCTCTTGTCTCCGTAATATTCAGCCTTAAACAAAACGTTCGAATATAAAAAAAAAGAATTAAAAGTAGTCATATTTCAATAAAAACGGAAGATCTGACAACGATGTATAGAATCATAAGATCGGTCATTTTTTATATAAAGCTAGCACAAGCCGTTTTCGGAATAAATCGAGTTTCATACTCGCTCTGTATAGTATAGAGGAAACGAAAAAAAAAAAGAATTTAGTTACGTAGAAATTTAAAACGATCGAATAAGTTTCTAATCAAAATGCAACACACAATACTCAAGTTCCATACTATTAGAAGTTCAGAAATATTTTGATTTCTTTTCTGAATAAAAAGATAATATTGATTTTATCGTTTACACAATTGAATATGTTTTTAATAAAATATAGGTATACTTACAGTTGTCGATCTTGAGGACACAAAAAGCCTAGTTTTGTGAACGTGTTTTTGGAAAACCAAATCTGATGCCACTGCATTTAAACAATTTCCATCTCGGATTTCGAATTGTGCGTAAGCGTCAGATAATTGAAAAACCACGAAAAAACAGAAAAACGCCAACAAAACTTGCTTCATGATGAACTTTTTTCTGCACTGAATATAATTTAATACTTAAATGTTATTTACGATGTGTAATATATACTGATCGATAATGTGTGAAGTCAACGTGTTGACATTCCAAAATATTTCGTAGAATCAGTGGCGTAACATCTTTAAGTAACAATAAGTATTTTTCACAGTAAATACCAAGAACTAATGTTTTGATACATTTACTAATAAAGTAGTTTGAGTTTGGAAAAAACTATATTTAAATTTCGCTACTTATCGAAAATATAATCAGTGACATAGAAACCCAGTAAATATTATTTTATTTCAAAAATATTTCATGTACATGTTTATCATAAAAGTTAAAATGCATTAGAATTTGAGATCTATCATAGTTTAATAACATCCCTGTTTTTATTCAATTATTTTTTCGCTGTCATTACTGGCCCATTCCGATATCATAATACAGAATATATTCGAGTACACTGAGGTTTTAAACGTTGCCTTATAAGAATTCACAAGTGTTTATCGTGTCTAGAGTGCGAATAAATGCAAATTATCGGCAGCTAATTGAGTTATCGAGAGAGGTCGATCTTCTAGTCACGTTTCATCTACTTCAATTCCAGTCAGTTTAAACTTCAATTTTCCAGGCACTTTAACACAAATTCCAGAGACTAACATAGATAAACAAAATCCCTAATTCAACAAAAATGTTCAGTTTTACAAACACCGCACTTCAGATATACAGCGTGATTAATTACTAATTAGAAATAATTTAACAGTAGAACCCTGACTTCAAGTTATGAAGTTTAACCCAAACACCTAAATAAAATGTAGCTGCTTACTGAGTTACTGGGTCTTTTGTTTATAAATTTAAAAACGATTTGTGCTCAGTACTTTAAAACTGTTTTACTTATCCATTTCATATCTGGCAGAAAGTGTAGACATTATACACATTACTAAATTATGTTAGACAAACGTTTCTGCCTACGCCAGAGGTGTACGACGGGGGCAAGTGACTGGTTAATCGTTCCTAAATTCTACGCCACTGGGACCGAACCTTTGCCGGATAATCGAAAACATGGATAATCCAAAAACCTCATTTTTAATTTTTTTAAAATTTATTTAGACAAATACATACGTCAAGGAAACAAAAGAAACTTACATGTAACAAAAAATAAAAGTTTCAATATTTATACATAATACTACGTACATATATGAACTGTAATTACGTGAATAAAATCAGTTAAAAAAATAAGTAATTTTTGTTTGTTTCTGGGCTTCGCAAATTCTACCCCTTATAATTTCCTTCATTTAACTAAGATGAAGTAGATGAATGTCATCAGTTTCAATCTGTTCTTCAAAATAAGCGATTAGTGCATTTACTGCATCTCCTGCTTCTCGATGGCTTGATTTGACGAAAGTATTTTCATCGTCATCACTATTTTTGTCAGAACTTTCTGCAGAGGTCTGGTTATTTAGATAATCTTCATCCATAATCTGATACCCTTTTTCTTCGTGATCACATTCTATCCATTCTTTTATCTTTTCGTTGTCTATTTCTTCCAAGCCTTTGATTTGTGATGCTATAGATGCCATGTTTTCGATTGATAACTCACCTTCATTTAAGTGATTATCATCTTCAGTATCTTCTTGATCTGCTACATCTTCTAAGGTCATTATTTTATCAAATGCTTTTTTAATGTTAGTCTCTTTCACTTCACTCCACGCGCGAACTACAATATAAATTCCTTCTTTTAAATTCAGACGTTTCCAAAATCCCATAAAGTCACAATCTTTCAACAATTGAAGCATAAGGTATTTCCAATAAACCTTCTTCATGCTCTCTATAACACCTTGGTCCATTGGCTGGGCAATAGGTGTCACATACGGAGGAAAATATGCTACAAATATGCTTTCATCTGCTGACTTTAGTTGCTCTACATCGGGATGCGATGGAGCATTATCCAGTAACAGTTTTAACTTGTGGTATACATTTTTCGAAAAACCACTTTTTAAAAATCGATCTGTCCAAGTGGCCTTTTGATGGTAATAATCAACTGGCAGTCTTTTTACATTTTTAAAAGCACTCAGATTTTTTGATTTTCCAATGACAGCTAACCTAAGCTTATGAGTTCCTGTTGCATTAGCACAACATAACGCAGTCAAACGGTCTTTGCTTACCTTGAAAACTTAAAAAATACATATTATATAACTTAAAAAATCAAAGAGTACAAAAAGAATAACTTGGTGCACTAGTTTCTGAACTAGCAGCGCAAGTGTTCTTTTCGGCATTTCTTTCCAATAAAGTCCGGTTTCGTCTCCTTAAACACTTGCTCGGGTTTTAGGTCATGCTCCGTTATAAGATTATCTAAATCATAGCAAAATTCTACCATAGCTACATCATCCGCGCTCAATTTCTCCACTTTAATAGCGAATTGTCGTATTCCATGACGTTTTTAAAATCTGTATAGCCAACCGGAAGATGCAGAGAAGTTTCCTTTAACTTCAAACTGCTCATGAAACTTTTGGGCTTGCTTAGTACTCATAGATCCTGATATTGGAACCTCTTCCGATCTTTTTTGTAAGAGCCATTTGGTGATAGCATCATCAAGTTTTGGAAAAGTAGATCCTTTTAGTGACTTCCTGTCAGAAACAGCTTTTGCATTGTCAGCTTTAGCTACAAATCTCTGTAATTCGGCTTTCTTCTTCACAATGTCGCGAACCTTCTGTTTTCCAATGTTATATGTTTTAGCCAGTAGAATAACACCTTTGTTTTTTCAAATTGTTTTACAATTTCCATTTTTTGTTCTATAATTAAAACATTGCGTTTACGGTTTTCGTGAGCACCGGAGCGCTGCATTTTATGCGTTTGTTTACGTTCAACTAACGAGTCGATCGAAGTTGAGAAGTTGACGAAAATAATAAGTAATAAAGTAAACGTATACATTAGGGATTCCCCGAGACGAACACATGCGCGGTGCGTTCAGAGTTTACGCGCCGACCTCTGCCCGACAGCCACGGATAATCCGCGCACGGATGATCAATTTAAAATTCCGCACGGAAAATCTGCCGCCCAGTTAAAGTGCGCACGGATAATCGGGGATATTCTGTATTTTGCTATCAAACTTGGTATCTTCGCAAGTGTATGCACATTAACACTTTCTTCATTTATAATTGACAAAAAATATATTATGATTCGGTTTTAAGTTGACGTATTGTCGAAAGGGTTCACTTCGTCGCAAAGTTTGTCTGTAACTGTAAAAACTCGCCGTTTATGTTTTTGAGTCTGGAATGGTTGTTATAAGCATGTCGCCTTGTTCAACAATATCTTGGGTCGTTATTTTACGTAGTTCTACTCTTCGACAAGCCTCAGCAATTCCAATAATTAAACAGAGCTGTAATAATATAACAATAAATACATCAGCAAAATAAATTAAAACATTTTACCTTGTGCAAAAGATAAGTTTCATCTAAGGCATCACGAAAAAATCTGTTTATCGACTAAATACTCTAGATTTTCTCGCTTTGTACCTAGCGCTTTGTTTTTTCAAAAATGCATTGAGTTTCGGAAATTTGGATATGTTAACGTTTTCCTTAACGGTTAATGTGGATTTTAGCAAAGAGCATATTGACCATAGCGCCAGCTTTACTGGAAAAATAGGCCAGAAGAATATTTTCTGGGAGATTCTTGACATTATGTTTCTGGCGCCAACAATATGTTGTATTGTTCTTCAGGGAAAATTCTTGATTTTTAGGGTAGTAAATCCTTTGTGGCCGTAGTTGTCAATTCCCGTAGCTCCGGAGGAGTGTTACTGATATCCATATCGCTATCACTATCCATTCTGGATTATTATGATCACTAATATTGATACCACGATCTTATTCGCACGTAAAATCTAGCGGATTTCTTAAATAATTAATTTGACAACTGCACATGACAGTTATTGTAACAGTGCCTATGTTTTTTTAAATCGTGGAAATGCGGTTTAGTTGCTATGAAAACTAAGCTAATTTGGACACTAATGGGCAAAGTTACCATTCCTCCACAAGATGCACGAAAATATTGCAGTCTGATCACTTTATCTCTCCTATGAACCATAAAGAAATTAACAGATTTATGGACCGTTGATGTTTTGGACACTGAAAATCCTGAAGACGTGAAATCTAAGCAAGAACAAGAAATTCTCAACAATTTTCAGAAAACACGAAAGCTAGATGGAAGATATAAAGTCACGATGTCAAGGGTTCAAGGACACAAACCACTACCAGACTTCACGAACGTTGCTAAAAAAAGACTCGACAACCTCATGAACAAGTTTGACAAATATAACTACTACAATTGGTACGACCAAGTTTTCAAAGAATGGTTGCAAGAAAGCATCATCGAAAAGGTAAACGGCAGGGAGATTGGTAATAATATAGCACATTACTTACCCCATGGTCACCTGGTAAAGCTGTCAACTACCACGACTAAGTTAAGACCTGAGCTCGATGAATCCGCCAGAGAAATAAATAGTTCATCAATGCTTGGAGAAAAGTTTAAATTTACTTAATCTGATACCTTAATTGTAGATAAATTTTCGAAAATCTAAAATTGGTGTAATTTCTGACATAAGAAAAGCATTTTTACAAATCAGCATACATCGATCGGACAGATATTTTTTGATATTTCTATGGTACAACGAAGACAGAAACCTCGTAGTATATAGGCATGTCAAATTCAGTCCTTTTTTATTGAATGCAGTCATAAAGTATCACCAGAACAATGTGCTGAAAGAACAGCGAGAAAACATACAAGGAGACACTATTTTGAAGCTGATGAATTCTTTTTACGTTGATAACTGTGTCACTAGCCTGGATACCGAGGAAGAATTCATAAAATAATCTACAGAAATTTTTGCTGAAGCTGTTTGACCTAAGACTATGGGATTTCACGTTATCTGATCTAACTTACAAAGACAACTATTTGTCTTCTGTTATGGGAATGACTTGGGATAGGAACTTTGATACTCCCCACCTTTGTTTAGATAATTTTAAACAAGTTGACACAAGGACTATCACGAATAAACTGATTTCATCCGTAACAAATAGGATTTTTGACCGACTTGGCTTTGTATCACCTGTCCTTCTACTATCAAAAATGATACTGCAAAAAGCCTGGTTGATACAGCTGAATTGGACTTCAGAAGTGTCTAAAGACATAGAAAATCCTTTTTATTGTGGTTGAACGATCTAAATTGCCGTTCTTCGATGAGGATCCACAGAAGGTTTTTCGTACAAAAACCTCAAACTAATCAACTAAGTATCCACACGTTTTCTGATGTATGTAAAGATGCATACGCAGCTGCCATTTTCTTCAGATGCAGGTATCTATCTTCAACTTGTACAGACTAAGTCTAGAGTGTCACCAACTAAAAATATTTCGATCCTAAGACTTGAACTTTTGGCTTCTACTATAGCTGCTAGACTGTTCACTACTGTGAAATATATTTTCAACCACCAAGATATGCCTACATATTTCTGGACCGATTCCACAGCTGTACTTTCTTGGATAAAGCTGAAAGAAAGCTGGAAACCATTTACCTGGAACCGTATAGAAGAAATTTATAAGCTCACCAACATTACTAACTGGAATTTTGTACCTATACCGCAACACAGTTGCTGAAATCTTGTTGGTGGGAAGTTCCGAATTGGTTGAAAAAAGAGAAACATTTCTGGCCACAACAAAATTACGAAATTTAAAAAGAACAAGTTACGGAAGAGAAAAATAAAACTATCACAACAATGCTATCGCAGAATAAAATTATTTTTCTTGGGCTTACAAACATTTTTCGAAATTTGAGCAGATAGTAAAATTAATTTGTTGGTTGAGAAGATTTCTATATAATATCAAAAATGCAAGTACTCAAAGAAAAGACAATACGTTACAATTAGGAGAATTGAAAGAAGCTGAGTTGAATTTGCTGAAGTGTGTACAGCAAGAAAGTTTCACAAATGATTTGTTGGAACATATTTTTTCCATTATACCATTCAAAGATGACCATGACATCTTGAGAGTGAAAACTAAAATTACCGAACGAATTGATACAGAAAATTTTCGCTACCACATACTTTTACCAGCTAAGCATCCAGTTTTTAGTAGACTAATTTTTGACACTCATAAAAATGTGTAACGCCGGTGTTCAAACTCTTTTCAATTCTTTGAAACAATTCTACTGAATCATTGGAGGAAGAAAGTCCGTAAAATCTGTCATATCTTTCCGAGCTTTCCGAATATTTATAGCGAGACGTGGAAGACCTATAACAATTTACTCTGGTAACCAAACCAACTTCACTGGATAATTTTCAATAGTTTAAAGATGTAAAATAAAATTGTACACTCTTATTATAGAATTAATTTTAACTTATTTTATTTTAATTCAATACAAGTATTGTATATTTTACCATTTTCATCTACTTATGTAGAACAAGTGAAAGAAATCTCATGTTTTTAGACGCCTTTTTTTAAATTGTTTTTTTCAATTAGTCAATTTTTGTAATTTTATAGGATAGCTTTGAGGAGGGCCTATTGGCTGAAAGCGCTTAGCTGAATTTATAATAAACTACATACTTAGTATTCGTCGTTTCATTCATTCAATTAAAGCATCGCCTAATATCCCTGCCCAAACATTCAGTTTTTCAGGATATCGAGTGTGACCTTCTCTAAATCAATGCGGGTTCGCATCACTCCAGGTACCGACAGTTTTTTTTCTTTGTTTAACCATTCAGCTTAAAAGTAGATTCATCAGTGAAACAAATCTTTTTGAATAGGCTACGTTAAACGCGAATTCTTTCAGTCATGAGTTTACCAAAGTCAATTCGTCGGTCTGTATCATCATCGGCTTGTTCTTGTGCGGGTGAAACTTAAGTAATTTCAACACCTTCCTAACCAACTCACGTGATGGTCCTGTCATTGCAGATACTTGACGTGTTGTTGCACTAGGCTCTATTGTAAATTGTCCAAGGACCTCAGTTTGGCTTGCTTCATTCAGTAATATCAGGCATCCTTTTTTTATTTTGCACTGATCCCGTTTCTCCAAACTTTTCAACTAATTCGCGATATACTTGACTTACATTTTTGTCCGGATGCCTTCCATTAAATATTTGAGCTACGCGTAAATAACACTGATGGTTCTGGGAGCCAAATATGAAAATTATCTCCACACGTTTTCAGGTATACCGTAAACCATCGTGACAACTACAGTTAAATGATTGTACCGATCGTATAAATGATGAACACTTATGACATCTAAATGTCTTAAATAAACAAAAAATTATTGATTGCGACAGAATCCAAAAAGAGATATTTACAACTTGTTTTGCAAAAACGGCAAATTAAAGCTTTTATTTAACAAAAAAAGTACTAATGGATATTTATCTTTGAAAATAAGGTTTTATTAGCCTTTAGAGCCTTTTAAAATTGTATCACAAGTAGGGTTTGTTTGTTTTTAAAATTGTTAGATATTCATTTGGTAATTATTGATACATCCTGTACAATTATTGGATAGAATTTTTTGTAAGCTTTTCAATGATGTATCACAAGTAGGGGTTTGCTATTTAAATTTTGTTAGTTGAGGTAGGTGGGGTCTAGGGGGTTGTTTTATTTCGAAAAATCATAAGTAGGATTGGCTACAATCTATAATGACTACATCAAAATCCATATGTATTTTGTATTCGCAATATTGTTAATATTTCCAAAACCACTTAAAAAAACCGTAACGCCAATGTAAAAGATTTATTTATTCCAATAACAATAACACTATTAAGTTTATCATCTTATTCACGATTGGAAAAAACATGAATTTTGGTATTGGGTAAATACCTTTTATCGTTTTCTTTGAAATCGGTTTATGAGTATTCATTATAATGTAATATTGACGTATCTCTTCTCATTTACCTATATATCCTTTCATTTTTATGCATTAGATTGCGTAATATTTATTTAAATGTTTCAAAAATTTGATCTAAAATACAAACGAACGAACTGAAAAAATAAAAGAAAATGTAAAACTCCAACCTATATTCTCAGACTCCTTTGTCTCAGGACATCCTATATATACTAATTTGTTACAACATAACGATAATATTGGTAAAAATATTTTAATATACTATATTCAAATAATCAATCTACTTTTATCTTAAAGGTTAAATACTGCCCGAAGTTGCTCAAAAAATTAATGTCTATAAAAAATGTTATATTGCGTTGTTAAGTTTTAGGAAACCAAGGTTCTAGATGTTTACATTATTAATTCCAAATACATGACATTGATATTTTATGTGATTTGAAATTTTATTACTGAATAATAGGCATGTTATACAAAGTGGAACACAAGTTCTGAAACGCCTATAGTTCGATCTATACAAAATTATAGTGGTAAACTTATTTTGTTTCCAAAATGTTGCCCGATTTACCATTTTTATGATGTTATTAGTATAGTAGTTTTCAAGATACATAATATTTGGTTTCCACTTATTGACTGCATTAACTTTACCTGGAATGACACCATCGATGATTTAGCGTACACATGTATTGTGTTAAGTAACATTTTACTAATATTTCACAATTTAAGTTTAATGGTTTGAAGCTGTGGCTCTATGTTATTTTATATGAGATGCATCTACCAACCCCTTTAAACACTTCTTTGTTTTTTCTGTTTACATAATAAAGCAAAATAGTAATGTTTTACATGTTAGTTGATTAGCAGTTCAATTACAAATTCATTAATTATAGCACTTAACGCATTTGGAAGTAAATCCGGTGCATTTACCTCATTTGTGTAACGACTCAATTACTTTTTATTTCTAACTTGTTAAAGATTAATCAAAAGCATTCATAGAGAAAGTAATATATGAATATTTGATTTGTCTATGAAAGCATCTTTAAAACAAAAGAGGTTTATTGACGGCACAGAAAATAATTTGTAATATTTTCTTAAATATAAATATAGAGATCATTTTAGGTTTCAGCGTTTTCGTCACAATCACACAGTTCCAAAAATTTCACTTAACACATATGTGCGCTGAACCGTCGCTATTGTGTACGTCCGTCTCGGTCATAAGGAACACACTATATACTGTCATTTGGGAGATTCACGTGAAATCACAAAATATTACATGTTTTTTCGAGCTCAATTTTTCTATTTAAACATCAATTTTGTGAGGCTTGAAAACGTGAATTTTGTAAAATTATTATTATTTTTTGGAGTTTCACATAAGTTTTATCTTATGGTATTATAAGCTAACGTGAACGTCTTCGAGTACACCTAGGATAATCTTTTCATGTCTGATGATTTGTTCTTTGAGAAATACTTTGGCCATTGCCTTCACAGAACCATCCGCTCAATGTGCCCTATTTTCAGCAAAACAGCTTTTTGCAGACTCGAGAAGTGGATGTCATATATCTTGAAAAGACGAATATCCACATCTATATGTCTTTCGTTATCACAAGTACGAAACATGCTCATTATATTTTCAAATCTATTTCGACTCATCACTGTAGGAATTTCATTTTGATACAGCATGCTCCTAGATCAATAATCCCTTAGTTTTGGTACTTGAAGAAGGCCCATCCAAATAATGATTCCAAGAAACTTACGCATTTCCGACGGATCGGTATCAACCCATTTTGCAAGTCTTGATTTATCTTTCTGATTAAAGGAGTTATCGGCCGTAATAATATTTTATGCTACAAACCTGTTCGTTTCTGTAACAAACAGATTTATAACATCAACAAAATAGTTGAAAAAATCAATAGGATCTTTTCCAGCTAGAGTAGCAGCAACGTCGGGATTTACGCCTGTATAGTCCGGAAACTTGAAGTAGGCGATAACGTCGCCTGAATTAAGTTCCCTCATATTGGCATATGTTAGCCTGTGCTCGTCGAATACTTGAAACCTAAAATGAGAGAGTGTCTGACATTCGCAAAGAATGTGTTCGACAGTCTCATTTTCTTGTTTACATCCTCTACAAAATGGGGTGTTAGACAGACCCATTTTCGTAGGTGGCAGTGACCAGTCAGAATACTCGTGGCCGTTCGTAGGGTCTGCCTGTTCATAGTCACGTGTTTTTTGGCTACTTTGCTATCCGGATACTGTAGCAGCTCCTTGGCAAGCCTGCAGCCTTCTGCATCGTCCCATCTACCCTTAAACTTATTGAGGGAGTGTTCCTTTAATAGGTCGGCCATCGCTGACGCCGATAGACCAATGAAAGTGCCAGGTCCCAAAAGTTTTTGGGAGGCTGCCTTCCTGGATAGCGAGTCTGCAATACGGTTTCCTTTCGATTTCTCATGGCCCTTGATCTAGTCTAAAGAGACCGTGTTGTTGTTACAGGCTTCGATTAAGGCCATGTGATATTCTAGTACTAGACCTGATGTAATACGTGGTCTGTTCAGGGCTAGTAGTGTTTGTCTACTGTCCGTAAGGATGTATATATTATTACCTGTGGTTTTCCTTTTGTTATTCTTTTTTGCAGCGATGCAGATAGCAGTGAGCTCTGTTTGAGCAACACTTGCATTGCAGCCCATTGCCCATTTTATGTTTAGATTCAGGGATCTGGAAAAAATTCCATATCCTGAGCCCACATTGGATTTAGACCCATCTGTGAAGATGCGGATTGCGCCTTCTACCAATGGGTCTTGTGCGTTGTTTTTAAACATTACCTTGTAGGGCCTGTTGAAGGCGTATCGCGGTGGAATCGAGTCCGTATTGGCCTGCAGCAGTGGGACCTCCCTGAGGGCCTCATGCCACAAGTTACGTCTCAGCTTACCGGATCCTAAATCAGGTTGTATATCGGTAGAGCGTAGACGTGTCATGACCATCAAAACAACCTCCTTGATATATATGTCAAGGGGAGTGAGACCGAGGATTACCTCCATAGCTCTTGTTGGCGTGGTTCTCATGCCTCCTGTTGTGTTGAGACATGCTGTTCTTTGGATTTGGTCCAATTTACGGACGACTGTCAGCTGGTTTGCTTTAGCTCCCCAGGCAATCGCGCCGAAATTAAGTTTGGTATCTAGGAGCTTTGGGGCTTGATGTTTTGCAAGCTTCCTTTTTTTCGTGAAAAGAACCATCTCCATCTTTTTTGGATTTAGTGACAGCGAATGGTCTCTGAACCATTGTTCTATGATATTGAGGGCCTCCTGCATTAAAGCGCAGAGTGTCTCCTCGAATCTTCCTGTTAGCAGAATCACTAGGTCATCTGCATATGCTATTGTGTATAAGTTGCCATCGTTGAGGTGGCTGACCAAGGAGTCTAAGACCATGTTCCACAGTAGTGGCGAGAGCACCCCTCCCTGTGGACAACCTTTTACAACCAAGCCTCTGATAACTGGCTTCCATTTTCGATCATTTACCAAGTTTGCAAGATGCACAACATCATCAGAATCCTTCATCAGAATTATTTTCGGTATCTTGATCAATAATATCCAAATCCATGTCATAAATTTCTGAGTCAGAACTGTTGTCTTCTGGCACAAAGTCTCTATCAGCAATTGAATCTTGCTTCATCTTCACTGATTATGTCTAACTCAGCAGCACGCTCAGCATTTGTTAAAGGTTTTCGACTCATCTTAAATCAAACTTGTAACAAAAGAAAACATGATGCGAAACGTAGAAATGAAAACAAACACAAAAAAAGAAAAACAGATTCAAATTAGGTTATGCCCACTAGTGGACATTTGGTCCCAAGATGTATTATTACATTCTGGGACCAACTGCCCACCGGTGGGTCATAAATAAAAAACAGGTACATAAGATTTGGTTTATCAAAAATAAATAGCACAAGGTCATACCGGTTGCAATATATGGATGAAACTGAATTTAAAAATATTGGTCCCAGCAAGTCACACCGGGTATGCCCACCCGTGAGCACGAGGTCTCCCGCGTAATTAAAAGAATGACCCCCGGTGGGCACGTGGCGCTCAACATGTTAAACGAAGTGTTTAAGTATTGTTCTACTCCTGTATCCTGATTGTATCAGTTTTGTACATTTCTTCTTTGCAGTAAACTCTTCTACGCAGTAACATTATTAATAAAGAAGAATGGAACGTTTGCTTAAAGGCGTTAAGCAAGTTGCAACAACATCTTCTAACGAAGCCGAATGTTCAAGCTCCACGGTTTCAAAGGCGAAAAAAAGGAAGTATGATTAATCATATATCAGTTTCGAATTTGTTGATTCCAGCTGTTCACCTCTCTGCAAGTTATGTAGTAAACTGCTTCCTAATAGTTCTATGGCACCTGCCAAGTTACGCCGAGATTTGGAAACTGTTAGGTTAGGTAAGGTTTATAATGAGTGGGTCAATGAGGCCCTCCACTGCGACTCGTGAGAGTCTATTGTGGCTCATACCTATTCAAATTTCACCAAACAAATTAAGCTTCTTAACGAAGCCGATTAATTTGTTCAGTGAATGATATTTCAGGTCCGAGGGCAAGAGAGTGGCACTGCCAAACATCAGATACCTGACTCGAGCCGCGGTATGGCAGGCACAAATTATATGCTCTGCTGTTTCATCATCTTCCAAACAAAGACGGCAAATCGGATCGTCCGACAGTCCAAGTTTCAGCATACGATGATTCAAACCATAGTGGCCTGTTAGGCACCGTAGATCGTGTCTATTATAGCCTAACATTTGTTTGGATACATTATTGGAAGGATGAATGAACCAATCCTGGTATATTATGCCAGAAGTCTACAACTCTTCTTGCAGTCCAGGTATTTAGTGTTTGTTTGGCAACACTTGTTGCGATGCCAATTGTAGGTTCTGGTCCGATGAAGTCATGAGCGACACCCTCTCTTGCAAGAGTCAGCCTTCTCATTACCCTCCATACCAGAGTGAACAGGGATCCAAACCAGCGATACCATGTTGCGTTCTCCTATCGAGGCGAGTCTTTTTTGGCAGTCTAGAACCAATTTCGACGTTACACGATACGAGCTAAGTGCTTTCAAGGCCGCTTGGCTGTCCGTGAAATTTTTTATTGATCTATGTGTGTGGTTGGATTGCCCCAAACTCTCCACACATGAAGCAATGGCATACATTTCCGCCTGAAATACGGTTGCATAGGATCCCAGAGAGGTTGAGATTTCTGTCCTAGGTCTTCGCCCGTATACATCCACACCAGAGCCTGAGGGTGTCTTTGATTCATCAGTGTACCAACAGACGTCTGCTCTTGAGAGTTCATCCTTGCGGAGGACCCATTCATCTCTATTTGGAAATAGGACAGTATAAGGCAGATTATAGTTTACTGTTGGGGGCATTATATCAGAGGTTGTTGCCAGAACACTATAACTTTCGGTGGCCGCTAGCATTCTACTTTGCTCTGTATAAGCCTGTTTTGTGCATTTAGAAATATACACAATTCTATATGCTGTCCATATGGCCTCCTTTTCCAGAAGTATATGGAGAGGAGGAAGGTCCAGGAGGATTTCCATGGCTGCTGACGGTGTGGTGCTGATAGCACCAGTTATAGCCAAACTAGCCTGTCTCTGTATGCCAGAGAGCTTTGCTTGGGCCGTTTTCTGTAAAGCTTTTGACCACCAAGCAATGGTCCCATATGTGATCATTGGTCTAACAATCATCACATATATCCGATGGATTTGTTTGGAACCCAAGCCCCAAGATTTTCCGCAGATCCTGCGACATGTCCACAAGGAAAGTCTGGCCTTATGGATGACTTTTTCCAAGTGAGCGTTCCAAGTAAGTTTTTTATCTATGATGATCCCCAAATATTTTACTTCCGCAGCAAATGGAATAACCTCACCATTATAGGAAAGTGGCGGAAGGTCCGCCAAATTCCTTCTCCTAGTGAAGGGAACTATTACAGTTTTACCAGGGTTAACAGACATCTGTTCCCTCTGGCTCCAACTGTAGACATCGTCCAAAGTCCTTTGGAGGGTATTATGTGCAACCCGTCCTGACTTGGTTCTTGCCAGAATGACAAGGTCGTCTGCATCGCTTGCAGTTCTACCCCTCTTCCCACGAGAGTACCAAGCAGGTCGTCCATCAGGAGTGACCACAAAAGGGGCCTAATATCCCTGCCCAAACATTCAGTTTTTCAGGATATCGAGTGTGACCTTCTCTAAATCAATGCGGGTTCGCATCACTCCAGGTACCGACAGTTTTTTTTCTTTGTTTAACCATTCAGCTTAAAAGTAGATTCATCAGTGAAACAAATCTTTTTGAATAGGCTACGTTAAACGCGAATTCTTTCAGTCATGAGTTTACCAAAGTCAATTCGTCGGTCTGTATCATCATCGGCTTGTTCTTGTGCGGGTGAAACTTAAGTAATTTCAACACCTTCCTAACCAACTCACGTGATGGTCCTGTCATTGCAGATACTTGACGTGTTGTTGCACTAGGCTCTATTGTAAATTGTCCAAGGACCTCAGTTTGGCTTGCTTCATTCAGTAATATCAGGCATCCTTTTTTTTATTTTGCACTGATCCCGTTTCTCCAAACTTTTCAACTAATTCGCGATATACTTGACTTACATTTTTGTCCGGATGCCTTCCATTAAATATTTGAGCTACGCGTAAATAACACTGATGGTTCTGGGAGCCAAATATGAAAATTATCTCCACACGTTTTCAGGTATACCGTAAACCATCGTGACAACTACAGTTAAATGATTGTACCGATCGTATAAATGATGAACACTTATGACATCTAAATGTCTTAAATAAACAAAAAATTATTGATTGCGACAGAATCCAAAAAGAGATATTTACAACTTGTTTTGCAAAAACGGCAAATTAAAGCTTTTATTTAACAAAAAAAGTACTAATGGATATTTATCTTTGAAAATAAGGTTTTATTAGCCTTTAGAGCCTTTTAAAATTGTATCACAAGTAGGGTTTGTTTGTTTTTAAAATTGTTAGATATTCATTTGGTAATTATTGATACATCCTGTACAATTATTGGATAGAATTTTTTGTAAGCTTTTCAATGATGTATCACAAGTAGGGGTTTGCTATTTAAATTTTGTTAGTTGAGGTAGGTGGGGGTCTAGGGGGTTGTTTTATTTCGAAAAATCATAAGTAGGATTGGCTACAATCTATAATGACTACATCAAAATCCATATGTATTTTGTATTCGCAATATTGTTAATATTTCCAAAACCACTTAAAAAAACCGTAACGCCAATGTAAAAGATTTATTTATTCCAATAACAATAACACTATTAAGTTTATCATCTTATTCACGATTGGAAAAAACATGAATTTTGGTATTGGGTAAATACCTTTTATCGTTTTCTTTGAAATCGGTTTATGAGTATTCATTATAATGTAATATTGACGTATATCTTCTCATTTACCTATATATCCTTTCATTTTTATGCATTAGATTGCGTAATATTTATTTAAATGTTTCAAAAATTTGATCTAAAATACAAACGAACGAACTGAAAAAATAAAAGAAAATGTAAAACTCCAACCAATATTCTCAGACTCCTTTGTCTCAGGACATCCTATATATACTAATTTGTTACAACATAACGATAATATTGGTAAAAATATTTTAATATACTATATTCAAATAATCAATCTACTTTTATCTTAAAGGTTAAATACTGCCCGAAGTTGCTCAAAAAATTAATGTCTATAAAAAATGTTATATTGCGTTGTTAAGTTTTAGGAAACCAAGGTTCTAGATGTTTACATTATTAATTCCAAATACATGACATTGATATTTTATGTGATTTGAAATTTTATTACTGAATAATAGGCATGTTATACAAAGTGGAACACAAGTTCTGAAACGCCTATAGTTCGATCTATACAAAATTATAGTGGTAAACTTATTTTGTTTCCAAAATGTTGCCCGATTTACCATTTTTATGATGTTATTAGTATAGTAGTTTTCAAGATACATAATATTTGGTTTCCACTTATTGACTGCATTAACTTTACCTGGAATGACACCATCGATGATTTAGCGTACACATGTATTGTGTTAAGTAAAATTTTACTAATATTTCACAATTTAAGTTTAATGGTTTGAAGCTGTGGCTCTATGTTATTTTATATGAGATGCATCTACCAACCCCTTTAAACACTTCTTTGTTTTTTCTGTTTACATAATAAAGCAAAATAGTAATGTTTTACATGTTAGTTGATTAGCAGTTCAATTACAAATTCATTAATTATAGCACTTAACGCATTTGGAAGTAAATCCGGTGCATTTACCTCATTTGTGTAACGACTCAATTACTTTTTATTTCTAACTTGTTAAAGATTAATCAAAAGCATTCATAGAGAAAGTAATATATGAATATTTGATTTGTCTATGAAAGCATCTTTAAAACAAAAGAGGTTTATTGAAGGCACAGAAAATAATTTGTAATATTTTCTTAAATATAAATATAGAGATCATTTTAGGTTTCAGCATTTTCGTCACAATCACACAGTTCCAAAAATTTCACTTAACACATATGTGCGCTGAACCGTCGCTATTGTGTACGTCCGTCTCGGTCATAAGGAACACACTATATACGACTGTCATTTGGGAGATTCACGTGAAATCACAAAATATTACATGTTTTTTCGAGCTCAATTTTTCTATTTAAACATCAATTTTGTGAGGCTTGAAAACGTGAATTTTGTAAAATTATTATTATTTTTTGGAGTTTCACATAAGTTTTATCTTATGGTATTATAAGCTAACGTGAACGTCTTCGAGTACACCTAGGATAATCTTTTCATGTCTGATGATTTGTTCTTTGAGAAATACTTTGGCCATTGCCTTCACAGAACCATCCGCTCAATGTGCCCTATTTTCAGCAAAACAGCTTTTTGCAGACTCGAGAAGTGGATGTCATATATCTTGAAAAGACGAATATCCACGTCTATATGTCTTTCGTTATCACAAGTACGAAACATGCTCATTATATTTTCAAATCTATTTCGACTCATCACTGTAGGAATTTCATTTTGATACAGCATGCTCCTAGATCAATAATCCCTTAGTTTTGGTACTTGAAGAAGGCCCATCCAAATAATGATTCCAAGAAACTTACGCATTTCCGACGGATCGGTATCAACCCATTTTGCAAGTCTTGATTTATCTTTCTGATTAAAGGAGTTATCGGCCGTAATAATATTTTATGCTACAAACCTGTTCGTTTCTGTAACAAACAGATTTATAACATCAACAAAATAGTTGAAAAAATCAATAGGATCTTTTCCAACTAGAGTAGCAGCAACGTCGGGATTTACGCCTGTATAGTCCGGAAACTTGAAGTAGGCGATAACGTCGCCTGAATTAAGTTCCCTCATATTGGCATATGTTAGCCTGTGCTCGTCGAATACTTGAAACCTAAAATGAGAGAGTGTCTGACATTCGCAAAGAATGTGTTCGACAGTCTCATTTTCTTGTTCACATCCTCTACAAAATGGGGTGTTAGACAGACCCAGGCTGTGGAGGTATTTTCGTAGGTGGCAGTGACCAGTCAGAATACTCGTGGCCGTTCGTAGGGTCTGCCTGTTCATAGTCACGTGTTTTTTGGCTACTTTGCTATCCGGATACTGTAGCAGCTCCTTGGCAAGCCTGCAGCCTTCTGCATCGTCCCATCTACCCTTAAACTTATTGAGGGAGTGTTCCTTTAATAGGTCGGCCATCGCTGACGCCGATAGACCAATGAAAGTGCCAGGTCCCAAAAGTTTTTGGGAGGCTGCCTTCCTGGATAGCGAGTCTGCAATACGGTTTCCTTTCGATTTCTCATGGCCCTTGATCTAGTCTAAAGAGACCGTGTTGTTGTTACAGGCTTCGATTAAGGCCATGTGATATTCTAGTACTAGACCTGATGTAATACGTGGTCTGTTCAGGGCTAGTAGTGTTTGTCTACTGTCCGTAAGGATGTATATATTATTACCTGTGGTTTTCCTTTTGTTATTCTTTTTTGCAGCGATGCAGATAGCAGTGAGCTCTGTTTGAGCAACACTTGCATTGCAGCCCATTGCCCATTTTATGTTTAGATTCAGGGATCTGGAAAAAATTCCATATCCTGAGCCCACATTGGATTTAGACCCATCTGTGAAGATGCGGATTGCGCCTTCTACCAATGGGTCTTGTGCGTTGTTTTTAAACATTACCTTGTAGGGCCTGTTGAAGGCGTATCGCGGTGGAATCGAGTCCGCATTGGCCTGCAGCAGTGGGACCTCCCTGAGGGCCTCATGCCACAAGTTACGTCTCAGCTTACCGGATCCTAAATCAGGTTGTATATCGGTAGAGCGTAGACGTGTCATGACCATCAAAACAACCTCCTTGATATATATGTCAAGGGGAGTGAGACCGAGGATTACCTCCATAGCTCTTGTTGGCGTGGTTCTCATGCCTCCTGTTGTGTTGAGACATGCTGTTCTTTGGATTTGGTCCAATTTACGGACGACTGTCAGCTGGTTTGCTTTAGCTCCCCAGGCAATCGCGCCGAAATTAAGTTTGGTATCTAGGAGCTTTGGGGCTTGATGTTTTGCAAGCTTCCTTTTTTTCGTGAAAAGAACCATCTCCATCTTTTTTGGATTTAGTGACAGCGAATGGTCTCTGAACCATTGTTCTATGATATTGAGGGCCTCCTGCATTAAAGCGCAGAGTGTCTCCTCGAATCTTCCTGTTAGCAGAATCACTAGGTCATCTGCATATGCTATTGTGTATAAGTTGCCATCGTTGAGGTGGCTGACCAAGGAGTCTAAGACCATGTTCCACAGTAGTGGCGAGAGCACCCCTCCCTGTGGACAACCTTTTACAACCAAGCCTCTGATAACTGGCTTCCATTTTCGATCATTTACCAAGTTTGCAAGATGCACAACATCATCAGAATCCTTCATCAGAATTATTTTCGGTATCTTGATCAATAATATCCAAATCCATGTCATAAATTTCTGAGTCAGAACTGTTGTCTTCTGGCACAAAGTCTCTATCAGCAATTGAATCTTGCTTCATCTTCACTGATTATGTCTAACTCAGCAGCACGCTCAGCATTTGTTAAAGGTTTTCGACTCATCTTAAATCAAACTTGTAACAAAAGAAAACATGATGCGAAACGTAGAAATGGAAACAAACACAAAAAAAGAAAAACAGATTCAAATTAGGTTATGCCCACTAGTGGACATTTGGTCCCAAGATGTATTATTACATTCTGGGACCAACTGCCCACCGGTGGGTCATAAATAAAAAACAGGTACATAAGATTTGGTTTATCAAAAATAAATAGCACAAGGTCATACCGGTTGCAATATATGGATGAAACTGAATTTAAAAATATTGGTCCCAGCAAGTCACACCGGGTATGCCCACCCGTGAGCACGAGGTCTCCCGCGTAATTAAAAGAATGACCCCCGGTGGGCACGTGGCGCTCAACATGTTAAACGAAGTGTTTAAGTATTGTTCTACTCCTGTATCCTGATTGTATCAGTTTTGTACATTTCTTCTTTGCAGTAAACTCTTCTACGCAGTAACATTATTAATAAAGAAGAATGGAACGTTGGCTTAGAGGCGTTAAACATGTTGTAACAACATCTTCTAACGAAGCCAAATGTTCAAGCTCCACGGTTTCAAAGGCGAAAAAAAGGAAGTATGATGAATCATATATCAGTTTCGAATTTGTTGATTCCAACGGTTCACCTGTCTGCAAGTTACGCCGAGATTTGGAAACTGTACACCCCGAGCCTAAAGACAAGAATAAAGAATTTTTTGTACGTGAAAAAGAATAATTATTGGAAAGTCAAAAAACGATGATGATTGTAACCCAAACTATCAATGAAAATGCCACGGAGGCATCATATTTAGTTAGCTATCGCATTGCACGAGCGGGTGAAGCACACACTATCGCTAAGAATTTAATAAAGCCATGTGCGCTAGACATAATAAAGTGTATGCTTGATGAAAAATCTGCAAAGCATCTTTCTACTGTGCCGCTATCAAACGATACTGTTACGTCAAACAAGAACTAGTTACACGTCTACGAAAAACACGATTGGTCTTGCAAATGGATGAGTCGACTGGTCTGGCTACCTTGCTGGTTATCGTGAGATATCCGTATGAAAGTTCTTTTGAAGAAGACATGCTTACGTGTTCATCGCTGCCCACAAACACTACCGGAGAAGAAATTTTTAATAAAATAAATATATTTTTTGAAGAAAATAATCTCAGTGGGAACGATTGCATTGGAATTTGTACAGATGGGGCCAAGGCGATGATGCGTAAAACAGCAAGAGCAGTGTCACTAATAAAAAATAAAGCGCCTAATTGTAGTTCCAGCCATTGTATTCTGCATAGACAAGCACTTGCGATGAAGCAAATGCCGTCAACTTTAAAATTAGTTATAGGTGAAGCGGTAAAAATAATTAATTTTGTCAGATCACGACCACTATAATCCCGATTGTTCTCATTATTGTGTGAAGATTATGGCAGCAAACATAAAAAACTGCTGCTCCATACAGAAGTACGATGTATGTCTCGGGGTAAAACTTTAACAAGGCTATTTGAACCTAGAGCAGAGTTACAAATGTTTCTTCAAGATACTTCTTTTAATTTGAAAGATCGTTTGTATGATAAAACTTGGTTGTTCCGACTGTCTTTTATGGCGGATATCTTTCAGAAAACTGAACGAAATAAATTTATCATTGCAGGGTAAACAGACAACATTGTTTCAGGCCTATAACAAAATAACTGCCTGCAAAAGAAAATTAGATTTTTGGATTAATTGCGTTGGTAAGAGAAAAATTGAAAGCTTTACGTCACTCAGTGAGTTTGTTAACGATAACGGCTCAGAAATGTTTCAAGATGATGTATTTGAAGAATTGGTCCAATATCTCACTTCGATGCGCGCATCTTTTGAGAAGTATTTTCCCAAAGAACAGAAAACAAAAAGGCAATGCAATGCTTGCCAAAATGGCTCTGAATATTCTTCTCCTGTTCCCAACAACATATTTGTGTGAAACATGATTCTCAACCTATGCAGCCACGAAAACAAAATACCGCAATAGAATGGACGCCGAACCTGATGTGAGACCTCAACTGTCTTCTGTCAAACCTAACATCAACCAGTTGATGAAAAATAAAAAAACAGTTTCATACTTCCCATTAGTTAGATTTTTTTCTATTTTAATATCTTCTATTATTATACTTGTTATATAGTAATATCGATACTTTTAGCTCTTGGTTTATTATTCGCCTCTAAAATAACCAGTTTTTCTAAGAAAAAAAAACAGAGAATGCTGGGCGTAATACAGTAAAGAAAATAATTTCACATCGATAAAATTTATTATAGGCTATTCGTACATTCGGTTTGGTCATAAAAATGATATATTAACAATGTTCTGAGCTCAAACGTAGGACTAAGTATAATTTCAAAAAAAAATTCATCTGTCAAATTTGATCCTTCAACAATGTTCCGTCTGTTTTTTGATTGTAGTTTTAGCCAATGAGCATACAATTAGGCGATAATTTTGCAATAGTGCAAATAATCGATAATTTGCACTAGTGCAAAATTATCAGGTCCTTTCAAATAAATGCAGACGTAATTATAAAAATCAAAATTATTTTTATTTCAACGATTTCAACGGAGAGGTTTATAGCAGTAAAGACCCCCCTTAGTAAAAAATTTATGTACTGGCACCGATATGTGGACGACATTTTAGCTAGCTCCATCGGTACAAATAGACAATTAGAGAGCTTCATTACTTACATAAACTCAATTCACAATAATAACAAATTTACCGTAGAGCTTGAACAAAATAAGTCTATAAACTTTTTAGACCTTACAATTTCAAATATAAATAATAAACATGATTTTTCTATATTTCATAAACCATCACATACAGATATTACAATTCATAATAGTTCGGGTCCATCCATTCAGTCATAAACTACCAGCTTTCATTAGTATGATACACAGACTCTTAACAGACCCATTAAATATTAATAATTATAACAAAAAATTAAATATCATGGAACAAATAGCAGTTAATAATAATTACGATCCAAATTTAATTGACAATATCATAAATAAAAAGATAAAAAAACAGACTTTAGAACAAGTATTCCCTTTTGATAAAAATAATAATAAACAATTGAAAAGCTTAACATACTTTGGAACACCATCCTTAAAAATTAAATCATTTTTAGAAGCTTTAGACATGAATATTTCCTTTAAAACTGATTACAATTTATCCAAACTCATTAAAAATAATAAAACTAAATCTTCAAAATTAAACAAATCAGGAGTTTATAAATTAAAATGTGGTAATGGCAACTGTGATAAAATTTATATCCGTAGAACTTTTAGGAATTTTAAAACTAGAATTTCGGAACACAAACCTAGCTATGACAACAAAAAATAGATTCTAACTATTCAAATCATTTATTAGAAAACCAACACATTTTCGACCCAAATTTTGAAATTCTCCATGTAGTCGGTAAATCCTTTAGTTTAAATTTATTAGAGGCCCTTGAAATTAACAAAAATAAATATTCAGGTAATCTTCTTAACGACAAAATAGATATCAATCACTCTCCTTTATTAAACCTTATTACCTAGAAGATAGATTAGGAATGTTTGTAGAGAATGAATTTCCAGGTAATTTCTTTCAATACCTTTTTTTAACATTATTAAATAGAATTCTGTAGTTATGCACTGTATATATTAAAACATTTTTATATTATACCTTCATTCGTTTTGACAAAGCTACTGTGTTAGTGAAACGCGTCGACCAGTTTAAATTGAACATTAGTTCAAATAAATGAAGTTTTAAACGAATTATATTCTTTTATTTCATCGTTCAGTATGGATCTTCATCAAGTAAAAGCCTCATCTATTCAAGTAATTTAAACGTTTATTATTTATTAAAGTAACATGAAAACTGTTAAACCTAGTAACGATTGTTTCAGACAGCTCCTACGCGCCTGCGATGAGTATAAAGTATACAATATTATTGTCGCCACAGGTGACACAATACGATTTGATTGATTCATATTTTTTTTTATAAAATGTAACTCTTGCAATGAAAATGAATCGATAATTTTTTACAAATCTGCTCTCATGCAAGTTAAACTGAAATAGGCACTCGACGCTTCGCGCACTCGTGCTCTTTTTCAACTTAAGTTGCATTCGAGCATCTTTCCCAAAAATTTTCGATAATTTTCATTGCACTAGTTAAATTACAACTGATAATAATTTTGAAACACAGAAAATTGGAACTAATAATCATTATGGCGTCCAAGGAAATAACGATCTTACCGAGAATTACTAGTATATTAGTATTAACTAATGAATAATTTTTGAAGTAGCGACTTCCAACAAAATACCAATAATTTGACAAACAAGTCACAAACCTATCAGTAATAAACTGTTGTAACACGTACGTCATAAAAACAAGCATTGGTGACTTAACAGTGACTCGGACTGTAAAGTAAATCTAATGGTAATTATTAACGCTGAAATTATATTTGTTAGGAGAAATAATATATAAGTAATTCTGAAAGTAACGTTTGCGTAAAAATAACTTTAACTGTTACTGTCACGTTATAGGTAGTACTCTGAGTAAATATTTCGTATTATTGACTTAATAAATTTACTATATTGTATAAATCTTACGACAAAGGTATTATTTTCGTAACACATACGAAAAATAAACGGTTTTAAAGATTAAAACTAACTTTTCCGCATCTGTGGCCCCGAATAATATTCTATCATAAAACTGTCACTTGTATACACTTCGGGGGATGTATCGAGCTAACAAACCGAAATTTGTCCAACCAAAAATGTAGTATATCTGGATTTATAGGACCTGCTGTACTCGCCCTAGTCAGCTGAAAATCAATAGGGTACATCTGTGAGACACCTTGAACAATATTCAATCATAAAATTAATCCCTCTGGAGGCTGTATCTTGCTAACAAACTAAAAATTCTCCAAAAATGACAAAAATTTGGTACTTTAAGTACCATTGAACCCGTTGTACTGGCTTTAGTGAGCTGAATATCAATAGGATTCATCTTTGAGACGCCCTGAATAATATCCAATCATAAAATTGGTAACTTGTATATACTCCGGAGGGTGTATCGTACTAACAAATTAAAATTTCTCCAAAAATGACAAAAATATCGTACGTAAAGTACTATGGCACCTGTTATACTGGCGCTGGTGAGCTGAAAATCAATAGGGTTTATCTGTGAGATGTCCTGAATAATATTCAATCATAAAATTGGTGATTTGTTGAACTCCGGAGACTGTATCGTGCTAACAAACTTAAATTTCTCAAAAAATGAATAAAATGTCGTACTTCTAGTACCATAGCACCCGTTGTGCTGGCTCGGGTGAGCTGAAAATCAATAGGGTTCATTTGTGAGATGTCCTTACTAATATTCAATCATAAAATTGGTGACTTGTTGAACTCCGGAGGCTGTATCGTGCTAACAAAACTTCTCAAAAAATGACTAAAATGTCGTACTTCTAGTACCATAGCACCCGTTGTGCTGGCTCTGGTGAGCTGAAAATCAATAGGGTTTATCTGTGACATGTCCTTAACAATATTCATTCATAAAATTGGTGACTTGTTGCACTCCGGAGGCTGTATCGTCCTAACAAGACATGTAACGAAAAGTGGCCGACGACAACGACCACGACATACACACAGGATTTTTTTCTATAAACCGTTTTGTTGGGTTGTTGTTGATGGAAAACGTGAAAATAACTAAAAAAAAAATTTCAAATTTCCAATTTTTTTTGGGTAAACCAATACTTTTCTCGCATATTAGATAGGTTGGGCGGAAAAGTAATACGAAGATAGGTAATAGTTCCTTAGACTACAGTATTTATGATTTAAATTATTAGTTGGGTAATTAATATGATTTACCTTTTTATATTTTCTAATAGTATGTTTCATTGTTATTTTAATACAAATTTTCATCTTTACTGTACAGTCCGAATTTTTTTATTTTCTTTTTTATTGTTTGTAGCGCTAACTCTTTTATATCCTGTGGTGACAGTAAAATTCGTAGCTAAAAACGTTAAAATAATAACATGCCCCTATATATGGAATTAAACTTACATAAAAATAACATCTTTAAACTCAGGTACTTACCTACTTACGAAATGAGGCGTATTATTCTTACGAAATTTTATAGTCCAGTACGTTAGGTTTTCATATTCTTTAATTTACTTTTTTATATCATTTAACATAGTAAGTGTGCTCTGTAAATTTGTTCACCTACATCCGAATATGTAAAAGTTGTTAGAAGTTTTATTTTACCTTTATTGAAGGTTTCCATACCAGTTATTTTCACGTATTTGAAAATAATCGGCTAGGTGGAAAAACACGTGTTACTTGTACGTTGTAAGCTATAGCGCGTGAGAGATTCTGCCCTGGATCGGTCGCACACAATACATTCTGAACCTGGAAACAAGACATCGACTTTGATTGGTCAGTTTTTCGGCTGTGGCTAGATCAAGAGCCATAATGTTTTAATGCAGACGGAAGTCGTAATATATTTATGCGCGCAATCAGCACGTTGGACGCAATTTTGTAAGGGTTTCAATAACCTTACCTACCCCGACTGAAAACTCTTCCTAAGGTATTCGGCCTCAGTTAAAGTATTTTTATAACTTACAATGTCGATACTAAATTGGATGTCACCAGTTTTTTAAGCAATAATAACTTTATTTAAACAAAAAACTAAGAAGGTTAAAAACTGGAAAAACTTATACTTTAACTTAACAAAATACTGAAAATCCTAACGCGATGGTCCACCCAAGTAGCAATTTATGGCAAATCTCGGACACAATTTACTTGTGCCTGGATTGTGTCGACTCTTTCCGGAGCACTTCTGCCACAATGTGAATTCTATCTAAAATGTTCAAGTTCGTGTCGACACATTCCGAACTTATTGCGTTAAAAGGATGAGCGAGTCTAAATAGCAACATTTCAAACACATGTGTTTCAAATGTCTCTACTGTGTGTCAGTTTGGACTCTTCAAATATATTTAGACACAGGCGAGTCGACACTGAATCGACTCAAGTTTGTCTAATTTGTGTCTTAACAAGATGTTACTATTTTGTTATTGAAATGAGTTGAGTAGACACAATAATTTCCATTTGGGTACATTTTAAACATAGATTTTCTTCATTGTTCCTACGATGCGTCGTCCGGACACATACCTATTCATATAGAAACATCTTACACACATAATTTCTATTTTGTTCCTTCAATATGTCTAGTCAAAGTGTTAGTGAGCTCAAAATTCGAATAGAGCGAACACAACTTGTTGGCGGTTTTTAATGACTCAACGTCTGCCTTCTTTACACGGCAAGGTATTTTGTCGCAGTCTATTCGAGGAACAGATTCTGAGTCTCTAATTAATTTCTCGCTGTCTTTACAAGATTTTGTTGGTCAGTATAGAACACCATCTTTCTCCCACGCTGTTGGCACAATGCACAATTGCACTGTATCATTGTCTATTGTTTTAACGATTTTAAATGACATTATAAATATTCAGTAGTGAAAATAACGTCCATGTATATAAAGCACTAAAAAGTAAGGTTATGAGGTACGGGTCTGTTCGAATGCGGCCGCATTTCAAACACAAACTTTCCGAAATATGCCCACTGCTAGATAAAGACGATGCATTTTGGCCATAATGAACTTCGGTGACTAATTGGTTGCATTATTCAGTGAATTTTTGATCTCTATTCAGAAACATTACTCTGAATGGTTTCCTCTATCTGCAAATGTTTCGAGATGGGCAATTTGTAGCCAAATTTTATTCACATTACCGAAACATGATCCCGTTTGGACACCATCCATAAGTACGCCATATTTCAACACGTACTTCGTCGTTATATGCACTTGAGAAAAATGGTGGATTTCGCAAATATACTTTAAACTAAAGATTTTGGTAATATTTATGACAAAACTGTACTGAATATGATATCCTGCATGATAAAATACCACCGTGTTTTGATTTTGTGGAGAAATAAAAAAACATTAAAATCTTTGAAAATAATTTTAAAATAAATGGTTTTAAAGATCAAAACTAACTTTTCCGCATCTGTGGCCCTGAATAATATTCCATCATAAAATTGTCACTTGTATACACTTCGGGGGATGTATCTTGCTAACAAACCGAAATTTGCTTTAAAATAACCAAAAATGTAATATATCTGGATTTATAGGACACGCTGTACTCGCCCTAGTCAGCTGAAAATCAATAGGGTACATCTGTGAGACACCTTGAACAATATTCAATCATAAAATTAATCCCTCTGGAGGCTGTATCTTGCTAACAAACTAAAAATTCTCCAAAAATGACAAAAATTTGGTACTTTAAGGACCATTGAACCCGTTGTACTGGCTTTAGTGAGCTGAATATCAATAGGATTCATCTTTGAGACGCCCTGAATAATATCCAATCATAAAATTGGTAACTTGTATATACTCCGGAGGGTGTATCGTACTAACAAATTAAAATTTCTCCAAAAATGACAAAAATATCGTACTTAAAGTACTATGGCACCTGTTGTACTAGCGCTGGTGAGCTGAAAATCAATAGGGTTTATCTGTGAGATGTCCTGAATAATATTCAATCATAAAATTGGTGATTTGTTGAACTCCGGAGACTGTATCGTGCTAACAAACTTAAATTTCAAAAAAATGAAAAAAATGTCGTTCTTCTAGTACCATAGCACCCGTTGTGCTGGCTCTGGTGAGCTGAAAATCAATAGGGTTCATTTGTGAGATGTCCTTACTAATATTCAATCATAAAATTGGTGACTTGTTGAACTCCGGAGGCTGTATCGTGCTAACAAAACTTCTCAAAAAATGACTAAAATGTCGTACTTCTAGTACCATAGCACCCGTTGTGCTGGCTCTGGTGAGCTGAAAATCAATAGGGTTTATCTGTGACATGTCCTTAACAATATTCATTCATAAAATTGGTGACTTGTTGCACTCCGGAGGCTGTATCGTCCTAACAAGACATGTAACGAAAAGTGGCCAACGACAACGACATACACACAGGATTTTTTTCTAAAAACCGTTTTTTTGGGTTGTTGTTGATGGAAAACGTGAAAATAACTCAAAAAAAAATTTCAAATTTCCAACTTTTTTTTGGGGTAAACACAAATACTTTTCTCGCATATTAGATAGGTTGGGCGGAAAAGTAATATGAAGATAGGTAATAGTTCCTTAGACTACAGTATTTATGATTTAAATTATTAGTTGGGTAATTAATATGATTTACCTTTTTATATTTTCTAATAGTATGTTTCATTGTTATTTTAATACAAATTTTCATCTTTACTGTACAGTCCGAATTTTTTTATTTTCTTTTTTATTGTTTTCAGCGCTAACTCTTTTATATCCTGTGGTGACAGTAAAATTCGTAGCTAAAAACGTTAAAATAATAACATGCCCCTATATATGGAATTAAACTTACATAAAAATAACATCTTTAAACTCAGGTACTTACCTACTTACGAAATGAGGCGTATTATTCTTACGAAATTTTATAGTCCAGTACGTTAGGTTTTCATATTCTTCAATTTACTTTTTTTATATCATTTAACATAGTAAGTGTGCTCTGTAAATTTGTTCACCTACATCCGAATATGTAAAAGTTTTATTTTACCTTTATTGAAGGTTTCCATACCAGTTATTTCCACGTATTTGAAAATAATCGGCTAGGTGGAAAAACACGTGTTACTTGTACGTTGTAAGCTATAGCGCGTGAGAGATTCTGCCCTCGATCGGTCGCACACAATACATTCTGACCCTGGAAACAAGACATCGACTTTGATTGGTCAGTTTTTCGGCTGTGGCTAGATCAAGAGCCATAATGTTTTAATGCAGACGGAATCACCACGTTGGGCGCAATTTTGTAAGGGTTTCAATAACCTTAACTACCCCGACTGAAAACTCTTCCTAAGGTATTCGGCCTCAGTTAAAGTATTTTTATAACTTACAATGTCGATACTAAATTGGATGTCATCAGTTTTTTAAGCAATAATAACTTCATTTAAACAAAAAACTAAGAAGATTAAAAACTGGAAAAACTTATACTTTAACTTAACAAAATACTGAAAATCCTAACGCGATGGTCCACCCAAGTAGCAATTTATGGCAAATCTCGGACACAATTTACTTGTGCCTGGATTGTGTCGACTCTTTCCGGAGCACTTCTGCCACAATGTGAATTCTATCTAAAATGTTCAAGTTCGTTGCGACACATTCCGAACTTATTGCGTTAAAAGGATGAGCGAGTCTAAATAGCAACATTTCAAACACATGTGTTTCAAATGTCTCTACTGTGTGTCAGTTTGGACTCTTCAAATATATTTAGACACAGGCGAGTCGACACTGAATCGACTCAAGTTTGTCTAATTTGTTTCTTAACAAGATGTTACTATTTTGTTATTGAAATGAGTTGAGTAGACACAATAATTTCCATTTGGGTACATTTTAAACATAGATTTTCTTCATTGTTCCTACAATGCGTCGTCCGAACACATACCTATTCATATAGAAACATCTTACACACAATTTCTATTTTGTTCCTTCAATATGTCTAGTCAAAGTGTTAGTGTAGGTAGGTACTCAAAATTCGAATAGAGCGAACACAACTTGTTGGCGGTTTTTAATGACTCAATGTCTGCCTTCTTTACACTGCAAGGTATTTTGTCGCAGTCTATTCGAGGAACAGATTCTGAGTCTCTAATTAATTTCTCGCTGTCTTTACAAGATTTTGTTGGCCAGTATAGAACACATCTTTCTCCCACGCTGTTGGCACAATGCACAATTGCACTGTATCATTGTCTATTGTTTTAACGATTTTAAATGACATTATAAATATTCAGAAGTGAAAATAACGTCCATGTATATAAAGCACTAAAAAGTAAGGTTATGAGGTACGTAGTGATGTGTCGTTCCGGCCGGACTCGGTACAAAGGAACGAATCCGGGGTAGGATCGATTTGGATCGAATCCAATAATTCAATGAGAGTCGTTCCGAGGAACGAATACACGAGGCAGATCACGGGTCAGTTGAGTTTGGTTAACGGCTGGCAACACTGGTAAGATTGCACGTCGGCAATGCGCCGATTCAGAGGTGCTGGTGGAAGGCGGCACTTTATTACTTATTTTTTGTTTTGTTGTTACAAGCCGCTTTTTTTGGTATTGGTTCGACATTTCGGTATCTCTTATCTCTTCATCTTTTTTGGGACAAGTAAAAAACTTTTCAGATATATGTTTATTGCATTTACAATTCGCCGAACTTCTGGTCCTAGGATTTTGAATTAAATTTTAGTACTTCGGTGTTCAGGGCCCGTTTAAATTGAATTTGCTGTGGTTTTCACTCTGATTTTGAGTTCACTATTGAGATTTTTTTGTGTGTTTTTACTGTACAGTTGAAGTCTGCAATATTGTTTCTTAAATAATGAATAGAAAGCGTAGTGATATTTGGAACTACTTCAATGTGGCGAATGAAAGCAGTGCAAAATGCTCTTTTTGTAGTGGTACTTTTTCATACAAAAATGGCGCAACAGCTAATTTAACTAGACATTTAAAGAGAAAACATCCAACATCATTAATAGGTCCATCCACTTCAGCAACGTCTACGACTAGTGACTCTACATCTGCCAATGAAATTAACGTTATTGACGGTGAGTCTACCGCTTACACGACTTCTACTAAAAACACTGCCAGCAATGATAATAACATAGAAGACATTCCAAACCCAAAAAGGAAATGCCAATTAACATTATCTAACTTCATGAAGCGACCATTGCCTTTGCAAATTTCAAAAAAATTGGATGAGCAATTAACAATTATGATTGCAGCAGAATATCAACCATTTAGTTTGGTGGAAGATAAACAGTTTCGCATTTTTGTAAATATGCTAAATCCTAATTATTCCCTACCATCGCGAAAAACGGTGTCAAATGTGCTTATACCACAATTATACACTAAAATAAGAGAAGCTGTAGAGGGACGTCTGACTATGGCAAATTACATTGCGTTTACCTCAGATGGGTGGACATCGTTAAATAATGAATCTTATCAGTCATTAACAGCCCATTTCATTGATTTCGATGGTAAACTAGCATTTTTTGTATTAGGCTGTTATAAAACTGATGAGGCACATACAGCAGTAAATTTGGCGATATTAATTAAAAATCTATTGACAGAATGGCAGATTTTAGAAAAAATATGTGGGGTAGTTACGGATAATGCTGCAAATATTAAAGCTGCTATTCGCAACATATCTTCTACATGGTGCCACAGCGGATGCTTTTCTCACAGCTTAAATTTAGTATTACAAACTGGTCTACAAGAAATAAACATTGCTCGAAATAAAGCTAAATCTGTAGTAGAATTTTTTAGACGTAGTCCTATTGCAGCCGCTAAACTAAAAAGTTTACAGAAACAAATGGAATATCCTGAGCTAAAGCTGAAGAATGACGTAGTCACAAGGTGGAATTCAACGTACGATATGTTGGAACGGATAACAAAAATAAAGGATCCTTTACTATCAGCTATTGCAGTTACGAATTGTACTCAGACCCTGACTTCCCAAGATTTCGAGATATTTGATTGGTGTTGTAAAATTTTAAAACCGTTTAAAGACGTTACCGAAGAATTGAGCTTAGAAAAAGGAGTAACTATTTCGAAAGTAATATTATTTAGCAGATTATTACTAAACCATATTTCAAAGATAGAGTCAGATTTGAAAGTAAGACTTTCGAGTGAGAATGTGATAGAGATTGAGGTATATAACATGTGTGTAAAAATTTCAAGGTAACTGCTTAATAGATTTCAAAATGCGGAAGACAACATAATCGGGGCCGATTCTACGTTGCTAGACCCCCGATTAAAAAATACGGATTTAAAAAGGAATCTGCTTACAATAATGCATACGACCGAATTGTAAGAAAAATAACTGCAGCCATTTCACGAAAACAGAGAAAAAACCAAGATATTCTCCCAAACACGCCGTCTGAAAATGTTTCTAAAATTAATGAGAAAACTAATGTGGACTTGTGGAGTGATTTTGATAGCGAGGTATGAGTGGCAGTAGCTTTATGATTTTATTAATATACAATATATGAAATTTTGATTTTCAGATAAATAAAAATGAATTACAAATAGATACTAGTCCTCAAGCCATTGCGATTATTGAAATGGACAAATATTTGGAAGAGCGAATATTAGCAAGGAACAGCGATCCACTAACATGGTGGGAAGAAAGAAAATTTGCCTTTCCCAATCTGTATGAAGTCATGAAAAGTCGCCTCTGTGTACCTGCCACATCTGTGCCTTCAGAAAGGATATTCTCAAAAACTGGTCAAATTTGTAATGAGCGCAGAAGTAGGCTGTCAGCTGAGAAAGTCGAAAAAACAGTATTTATAAGTTCCAATTTACATGTTTTAAACCCTTAAACTTAAAAACGTAGCTATGTTATTTTATTCTGCCTTTCCAGAGTTTTCAGTATTATTTTGTGTAAAATGTAAAAAGTAATATATATTTTTTAGTTGTATGTATTATGTATAGAAATAAAAAGTTTTTTGTTGTTGAAATATTCTGTCATTAGTTTTCTCCTAAAGAAATTCCAATTTTTGTTATTCTTTTATATATATATATACTTATTTAATAAGAAGAATCTTTGTTTTCAATTAGGTACCTTTAATATATTAAACACGTTGGCTTGCCAATAGTTGAATATCATTTAATGCAAATTTTCTCTAATTTAAATCCAACTGCCCAATCCTATATTATTAATAACCAGCACAACGAATCTATATTTAGTTTGCGTGCAGTGCCGCGGCTGCCTTACCTAGAACCCTAAGTGAAACTTCATTCATCAGATCAGAAGGTATATCGTTCCGAGGAACGAATCCGTCGGACTCGATGCACTTGCGGATCGAAATCGAAAGGAACGAATCCGCAAAAGTATCGAAAGTTCCCAACACTAGGTACGGGTCTGTTCGAATGTCGGCCGCATTTCAAACACAAACTTTCCGAAATGTGCCCACTGCTAGATAAAGACGACGCATTTTGGCCATAATGAACTTCGGTGACTAATTGGTTGCTAAAATGTGTCTGTGTGACCTTTTAGTCATTATTCAGTGAATTTTTGGTCTCTATTCAGAAACATTACTCTGAATTGTTTCCTCTATCTGCAAATGTTTCGAGATGGGCAATTTGTAGCCAAATTTTATTCACATTACCGAAACATGATCCCGTTTGGACACCATCCATAAGTACGCCATATTTCAACACGTACTTCGTCGTTATATGCACTTGAGAAAAATGGCGGATTTCGCAAATATACTTTGAACTAAGGATTTTGGTAATATTTATGGCAAAACTGTACTGAATATGATATCCTGCATGATAAAATACCACCATGTTTTGATTTTGTGGAGAAATAAAAAAAAATTAAAATCATTGAAAATAATTTTAAAATAAATGGTTTTAAAGATCAAAACTAACTTTTCCGCATCTGTGGCCCTGAATAATATTCCATCATAAAATTGTCACTTGTATACACTTCGGGTGATGTATCGTGCTAACAAACCGAAATTTGCTTAAAAATAACCAAAAATGTAATATATCTGGATTTATAGGACCCGCTGTACTCGCTCTAGTCAGCTGAAAATCAATAGGGTACATCTGTGAGACACCTTAAACAATATTCAATCATAAAATTGATTACTTGTATACAATCTGGAGGCTGTATCTTGCTAACAAACTGAAAATTCTCCAAAAATGACAATAATTTGGTACTTCAAGTACCATAGAACCCGTTGTACTGGCTTAAGTGAGCTGAATATCAATAGGATTCATCTTTGAGACGCTCTGAATAAGATCCAATCATAAAATTGGTCACTTGTACATACTCCGGAGGCTGTATCGTGCTAACAAACCTAAATTTCTCCAAAAATGACAAAAATATCGTACTTAAAGTACTATACAATCATAAAATTGGTGACTTGTTGAACTCCGGAGGCTGTATCGTGCTAACAAACTGAAACTTCTCAAAAAATGACTAAAATGTCGTACTTCTAGTACCATAGCACCCGTTGTGCTGGCTCTGGTGAGCTGAAAATCAATAGGGTTCACCTGTGACATGTCCTTAACAATATTCAATCATAAAATTGGTGACTTGTAGCACTCCGGAGGCTGTATCGTGCTAACAAGACATGTAACGAAAAGTGGCCGACGACAACGACGACGACATACACACAGGAATTTTTTTCTAAAAACCGCTTTTTTGGGTTGTTGTTGATGGAAAACGTTAAAATAACTCAAAAAAAAATTTCAAATTTCCAACTTTTTTTGGGGTAAACCAATACTTTTCTCGCATATTAGATAAGCTGGGCGGAAAAAATTATAATTACTTGGTATTAAGGCCCGTTTAATTTTTAGAACTACCATGTTAACTATCATCAGTGAACTTTAGTTTGCAAGTGAACCTACGCGATAAATACAAAAATACTCAAGATAAAATAAAACCCTCTTATGATTTTTAATTAGGTTGATGAATACTCAAAAGTAAACACCTTCAGTTTTCTGTTCATGATTATCCAGAATGGATCGAGAAGTAATATAATTTTTAAATCATCAAGTAAAAGCCTCATCTATTCAATATAATTTTTATCTATTTGGATTGATTTTAGTGCACAATGAATAAGAGTTAATAATTTCGGTAAAATTCAGAACACCATGTGTTGATTTTGTGGCTCTCATCAGAGCACAATATCAAACACATTCTGGAAACATCGTGTCTACCTACCAGGCACATGCAAAGTACATTTTGTACACATAATGGACACACATTTTGTTCAAGTTAGAAACAAAATAGACAGATTGTGGACTCATCGAGGTTCAATTTCAGGTATATATTGGAAACGAAAGACACAATCAAAACACATTTTCGAAATAAAATTGTTATATTTCAGACTCATTATTAGATGAATTTCAGGCCATATTCAGTACACATTTCAATCACCATTTTGGTCACATTTCCCACTTTTGATGGTCCAAAGTCGACAATGTGTCTCGAAAATGTGTCGTGTCCAAATTACAGTGTCGACACAGTGTCGACACTTCGCCCAAAATGAGTCAGAAATGTGACTTGGGCAAGTTAATATAAATTGCTGATAATCAAATACTATAGGTTTCAACAGATTTTATTTATTCATAAATCATAAGATAATTCACATTGACTGCATAACCGAAATTCAAGATGAATACGAAAGCAGTTATACAATAAAAATATCTAATTTTAGATTTCTATTAAATGAGAATAAGACAAAGGACTTAACTTGATGAGGTTCTGGAATTATTCAGCTTCAGTCCTAGTAGATGTGGTGCTTAAATTTCCATCCCGGCTAGTTCCCTGTTGTCTCTAGTGACGTCCTATAGGTGCTACATAGGGGCTGCGGAGAGAAAAAAAGAGGGAGAAAACTTAAAGGAGAATTATTGGGAAGGAATAGATAGAACAGATTGGACGCTCATGCTCCAACACATAAAAAACTGAATAAAGTTTTTGAAATAAAACTAACAGAAATCTGTTCACCTATTCGCTTTGTTCCCTAAATAAGCAGAAAATGTAAAACTATGAAGCTACACAAATTTGCTTAAAAAAATTAAATGTTTCTTTTTTTAACAAAAAAGAATTGAACATACACCAAATTAAACAAACGCCAGCTCATATTATAATTCGAAATAAAACATTGTAAGCACTTGCAGGAACATATATTTGAAGAATTTGACTCACTAGCAAATATGTGCTAAAGGTGATGATCACATTATAAATTAAACCCATTGTGATAGTATATTATGGGGTTATTTTAAACTAAATATCTACTTCTTTAACACACCTTAAACAAATATCTGGTTAGTAAATTTAGAAATTTAATAAAATTTATTCATATTTACCTTTTTATAGTTTATTAACGGGTTACTTTTTTATTGTTATTGTGATAACTACTATCGATAAAACAAAAGAAATTAATACTTGTACATATTTATATTTTAAAAGTACCTACATGTTTAAATGAAACTATTTTAGAATATTAAGAAAAATCATTCTCTAATATCAAAGATACTGAAATTTTATTCTTCTCTTCAGACTTGGCTTTACAAATCGATCTTGCAGAATTAATTTTCTTCTTTGTGGAAAGAAGGTAGCGTTTTGGCACAATTTTCTGGTTGTTAGGTATTAATTTTTCTGTATTCGTTTCATTTTCATTAATTATTTGAAGGTTTTCTTTTGTCAGTGCGTAAATGGTCACCTTCAATGATTTTAAGTGATCTTTTGCCACTTGAAGTTGTTCGCGACTGGTTTTTTTTGAAAATATCACTCCATTCTGAGTTCAAACAGTTAATTTCATGATCTAAGGAAGTAGTTGGATTGTTCTTTGAAATTTCGTTTAATATAAAACTTTGTTCATCAGATAAAAATATTGTCTGCTGACTATTAAAATTTCTTGTCGGGGACATACACAATAAATGGATATGTTTACACATATTCCATTTTATACTATAATCTATACAGGTACAAGAAAATATGTGAATACAAGTGCAGCATTCTTGACATCGGAGTTTACAGCTACAGTCATCAATATTTTTCGGAATGGTATATGTATTTAAGCCATCTGAAGACTGCACTGTCCACCCATTACTTGCAGCATTTTCTAATATTATACTAGAGAGACTGAGACTACCTTTGTGTCGAAGTCGAAGGTCAGATATTTCTTTTGCAATCTTACATTTATTTAATGTGATAATTCTATCAAATAGCCTGTCCCGCACAAATTTCATTAATACATACAGCATCTTATCTAACCTTTTTGTATTTTTTCCATGAAAATAGACATATTTTATGGTTTTATGCATTCGTTCCGAATGCATATTTTTGTTGAGTCTGCAGTGGGTTCTGTATGAATACGCCCAAAAAGAAACACAATTTGCATATTCATTTTGAAAGTAAATACCAAAATCATGTGTTAGTGGATCATCAATTAACTTTCTTAAAGCAGACTCTAACATTTTTCCAAAAGCTCTCTTGTCAGTTTCTTCAAGTAATGTCCTTATTATCTTATAAACTTCTATTTGCATATCTTTTCCATTTATTTTATTTAAATTTTTTCTCCACGCCCGGACAACGTGCCAGGTACAAAACAGTCTATTTTTTGGAAGCCCAATAATTTCTACAAAAGCATTATAAAAGGAATTTGCCATATCAGACATAAAGACAGTTGGTTGAATACTACCAATTTTGTCTTTTAAGCACCTAAAAAAATTGATTAAACTACTTGATCACATCGATTTGTTATTAAGAAAGTACATGGAAAAACTTGCCTTGGATCATCTAAAACTAACAAGGTAATCAATTCGAAGTTATATTTATTGAGACCATGTGTTCCGTCTATACAAACTGCATCTTGTCCATATTTCCTTAACATTTCTTTTTGAGCTTCATTCATAATCATTAATACAAAGTCTTCTTTTTGTACTTGTGGAAATAATTCACTTTCAGACTGTTGGGTTTTGTAAAATAAAACACAATCGCCTAATTGATTAATCCAAGCATCAATACTGACAGCATCATTTTCGTGTTTTTTTACAGTGGTATTCAACATAAAGCTATTTTCTATATTATTAAGTCCATTTTTGTCAATAAATGAATACGTTTCAAATCTCCTTCTGTAACAGACTCCCGCATTTCATCTAAAATTGAATCAAATGGTATGTTTAATGAAATTTTTTGTGCTATCATATTTCTTTCTCTTTTACTTAGACTTAAGTGTCCAATATCATTTTTATGTCCAATATGAGTTTGAAGAAATTTCGCTTCTAAAAAATTACCATTAATTGTAATTTTAACAGAAATTGATGCTGGACATAAACCATTTATTTTGTTAGACCCTTGAGTTTTTAAATGACGTTTCCTTTGGGTCTTTAATGTAAAGTATCTGGTCGATAACAAGCATAATAAAAAAACTTTGTTCTCCTTTTTGAGTCACATCCACCTTTTTTCACGAACCTAGAATTTGTGTCGTTCTCTATTTTTTCTTTCCAAATACTAAATTCCTCAAATGTCTCAAACTGGTACTCGGTCTCTTCAATTTTTATTTTATGTACAACTTTAAAATGATCAATTAATTTGCTTCTGCGAAAATCTTTGTATTCACAATTTGGGCAGTAATACAATTCATGTTCTCGAACATATGTAATATTATGTTCTTTTTTTTTGATGATTTCTAAAAAAGTCTTTACTATTATATTGTTTTAGACATTCACCGCACTGGAATTTTCTTTGTGGTACTGGAGCTAAAGTATTTAAATCGGCAGGATGACTATTCCTTACATGTCTCCTAAAATTAAAATAGAAATTATATTGTCATTTCACTTTGTAGGTGTTTAGTCACAGAAAATATTACCTCAGATTTTTCAAGCTACAATACATTTTTAGACATTTAGCACATTTAAATTCATCCACCTCCATAATACTAGTTTCAATTAATTTCAGTTGTAAATTAAAAATAAAACCGTTCAAAGTACACGTGATTAAAGCTAGGTTAGAAATGGTTTAGAAATTTTTAAAATGACAGAAGATTTCTCATTGGCCGGAGCCAGCCTTGGTGTAACGGGATTTAAACGCTAGTCTTTTTCTCTTGTTCTACTGAATTTTTTTCTTAATTTGCTATGGTAAGCACAGCAGCTACGTGAGAACTACGTAACTTTACTGTTGAAGACAGCTTCCATTTATCTAAGACACCTTTACCGTTGAAGACAGCTTCCATTTATCTGAGACACCTTTACCGTTGAAGACAACTTCCATTTATCTGAGACACCTTTACCGTTGAACACAGCTTCCATTGGTCCGAGACATCTTTCACCATAGAAAACACAGATTCCATTCTTTCAGAACATCTAAACCACCAGAGTACCGTCAGTTAAGTACATCCTGTATTTTTCCGTCCCGTTCTAAGGCAGAATTAAATCAAATTTTTTATATATTCTTTTTTATTTCTAATCCACCCGGCTGTGAGAGCCACAGGGTATCGTGTCCGGGTTGGTTAAGTTTGAGCACATTTTATTTTAAAATTTTTAATATAAATTTTTTATTTAGAGTAAATTCTTTTACACGGTGTTTCTACCTTTATCACCGTAGTTTTGTTCTTGTTATTTCGTAACGTTTGAAAAGGTAGTGGCGCCCTGAACTCTCATAGTCTGATCATCCTCTGTTATACAAAGTCTGTCATTAACGTGGAGTCGAACCACCCTTGAGAAGTCTCATGCTGGGATTTTGTTCGAGTGAACGATAATGGTTACAAACTTTTTCTTTATTCTATATCTACTTCTATTTTTAATGAAATTTTGGAAATTAGTTGAGCAGATAGAGTAAGTGGCTAAACATTTTATTTGTCAATCTGGATTTTAGAAAAAGGCAATTGGAATTATGATTGATTGAATAATTTTGTTTTAGAAATTTGCAAAATCTACTCTGGGCGCTGAACGAGGCACGTTTTTTATCATAGACGAAGAAACCGAAGATCTGGTGGCGGAAGTTTTCGAAGAAGGTGTAGATATTGGAGAAGTTACTATGCACAAGAAGAACGTTAAAGTACGTCTAGCGAAAGACAGAAGTATAGCCGGATTAGTTGCTCGTACCGGAGTGACGGTCAACATCAGAGATGCTTATAACGATCCGAGATTCTTCACCGACGTCGAAGAAAAAACAGGATTCATTACCAGATCGATATTGTGCATGCCAATCGTCAGCGTCGATAATATTTTAGGTAAACAGTAAGTTTGTTATTCTATAAAAATTACTTTTCACAACCGTGAGATGTCGCTGTTACGGCTCCGTATTTGATTAAAAATGGTTTTACCAAGATAAATGGAAATGCCACGTAATGTAGGATGCCCTGAATGATATTGTTGGTTACATCTGCATTATAGATACAGAATTCCCAACATAGGCTGAATGTGCCAAGATAAATGGAAATGTCACGTAATCCAGGATGCCCTGAATGATATTGTTTGTTACATCTGTATTATAGATACAGCATTGCCAACATAAACTGAATGTATTTCGTGTATTCAGTTATACTTCTTCCAAACTCAGTTTAAAAATGTAAAAATGTTATCTCATCAAAAACCCATCAAATATTTAAAAGAAACCGACTAGATAGTCGACCGATGATTTGATGAATGCGTATAGTGTCGTATTTTATTTACATAATGGCTTCTATTCGTTTTTCAGGTGTGGTACAAGTAGTGAATAAAATAAATGGTGTTTGTTTTACTCCCTCTGATGAAAATTTATTCAAAACCTTTTCGGTGTATTGCGCTTTGGCACTTCATTACACCAGACTTCATCAAAAAATGTTTAAAACGGTACGTTGGCCTAGGTTTTAATGCTCTGTAAATCCGCTATATCCAGGAAATTTTTTATATACAGAGTGAGTCTTAAGTATGGTACGCGTGAATTATTTCGATTTTGTAATATGGTCGACCTTATTGTTGTATGCACTTTGATGTTAGACCCTATTATACTTGAAACTCGTCTGAATAGTTGTTATAGTTTACGTAAGAGATATAGTGCGAACTTTAAAGTTTCTGCTTATCCTTTGATTTGAATACTGTCAGAGTCCAGTCAATATTATAATTTAAAATGCTTATTAGACGATATATTCATTTAATATTATAACTTCAACTAACAATCGTTAAAATGTATTTAATAATTTTATAATTATTAAATACTTCTTAAACATAACACCAGACAATTAACACTACCTTATATCTCGTTTTATTAACATATTATTTTCCCCATATTTTACTAAACTATAAGTATATTTTGAGATAGCAATTTTTTCGAACACGCACGTGACGACCAGTGATAAGCAACGCTCACTATTTAGTTGGTAGGCTAGCATCAAGATAGAGTGTAGTGTGTATGTGGTATTGGTAAAAATAAACAAAATATTAATACCTTTCATCCCGGAACATAACTTAAAGGGGATATAGGTACCATTAAATTTCATCACTATATGTTTTGCGCATACTGTACAAGCACGTCATAATATTTTTTTGTAACTGAATTATGATGTATATATAAAATGTTCCGAAACGTTTCCGCCGTTAGAGTTATGAAGAAATGAACTAGATTCTCGGGATGAACCGCGCCATTATCAAGAGGGGGGATTAGGTTATTCGTTCGTTAATCTAGGAAGTGATCCGATTCCGTAGTCTCAATCTGCCTACTCAACGCAACGACTTACCCCCTTCGGCTAATTCCAAGACCTCAATCTGCCTACTCCTTGGAATTTCATCGAAAAAGGAAACAATAAAATAAAAATGCTTCCATTTAAAACACCGTAAACACTACTACTCGCACTACTGGATTGAAACCGACTGACAGATAAGTTGTCTGGACCGTGTATTTAAGGGAGACCTATTGGCGGTTTTTGTCTTTTTGGCGCGCGCGGTACGTGTGTTACTGGCGGGAGCGGTAACATATAAAGGGTGTTCGTTATCCCGGGATATTGTTATTTTTGGCGCAGGCCCTGCTGGAAGGTGAGGTAGTATCGGAATGGGGCGGATGAAAAATATGTTTCCAGGTTGATGGTAATCTCTGGCTGTCGCCCCTGGTATTTAAACAGTTTCGACTTTTTCTATCTCGATAGCTTCTCAATTATTCTGGAATTAAAGGAGCGAGTTGGGGCGATAGCTGTGGTTTTATCGAAATTGATTGTGTTCCCTGCTTGGACACGATGATGGGCTAAGGTGGAAGAAGTATCGGAATTACTAATACACTGAGCGTTCTTTTGCTCTAACGGAGATACGTCGGTTAGCCTGACCTATGTAGGAGCAATCTAAGCAAGGCATTTCATATTCTCCATGCTGTTCCATTGGGAATTTTATCCTTGACACATCTGATTAGGTGTGATATCTTCTGTTGGGGTTTGAAGATCCTGTCTGTCACTTCTTTAATGTATGGAAGGGATATTTTTAAATGACTAAGTCAATGGGGAAGTGGGTGTTGAAAATTAGTTAGAGTGTTAGTTTTTCCGGTGTTTTAAATAGTAAGCATTTTAATATTATTTCCTTTTTTGGTGAAATTCTAGATTCCTAGATAATGAACGAATAGCCTAACTTGATAATAAGTGGAAACCGAAACGACGAGAAATCACAAATTTCTAGCGCGGTTCAATCAGAGCCTAGACCATTTCTTCATATATATATATATATATATATATATATATATATATATATATATATATATATTTTAAATCAGAAAATCAAAACAGATGATTATTCTGTGGTAATTATCGACCGTACTATTTATATAAGCAAAAGGTGATGATTGTCAGGTATGTGGTCAGTATAAGAAATAAAACTCTATATTCTCATTCTCAATATTTCGCTATTGTTCAATAGCATCATCAGGAGACACTACAATAATTAAAATATAAATAAAATGACAAAGATAGGAACACAAATACTTACAGATGTTAAGAGTCAGTAAGAGTTGATGTACACCACATTAAGGTACTAACTAGACTAATTGCTAATGATTAATTTGTAAAAATGGTTGTGGTGTGAATTGATAAAAACAAGAAACAATTTGAGTTAAAAACAAAACAATAAAATAAATAATCTGAACGTATGAATAACTGGGGTGACAAAACAACAATATTAAAATGAATTTAACAGGTGACAATAAATATCACTGAGTTTATTAGTGTCAGATTTGAGATTGATTGACACCTAACACAGAACTAGAAGAACTGGATTTCCTTGAAGAACTGGAAACTAGAAGACATTTAAGAAACCCACAATATGAAGTTGTCAATGAACAGTTAAATCTAGGGAATTCTCCACTAATAAAGTGATAATTGTAAAGATCAGCAGATATAGTTTTCCTGGTTTTCTATATCATTGCACAGTTATACTGATCTTAATTGGAAAAATGATATCCAGGATATCACCATAGGGCTAATAATATCTAAGCTTCAATATTTGAAATATCACATCTTCTTCTTTTTCTATTAACATATATTAAGCCAATCACAAGTTAGGTTACTTCTTGGTCTAGCCAAAAATATAACTACTAAACATCAGGTAGGCATAAAATGAAATGTAACTTCTGTCATTCTGACGATGATATTGATTTATCGAAACAATTGTCAATTTTTTAGAATTTTCAATAACTTGTATTATATTGTGGAATTAACTAGAGACCTTGAGTTTCATTTAAAAACACTAATCTTTTTGTTTGTTGATGTGATACATTTCAAAAAATAAACGATTCCTGTATTGGTCAACTTTCTGCAGAATCTCTGTCTTGTCATAATTGAACGTATGGCCCGTCTTTAAAAAATGATCCACCACTACACAGTTATTCTTGCCTACTCGACAATCACTTCTATGTTGGGGAATACGGTTTTTTAACCATTGGGACGTTTGACCAACGTGGCATCCCGGACACTGCGAGCAATTTATTTTGTAAATCACGTTGGTTTGTAATAATAAAGGTGTTTTATCTTTAACTTTCGAAAAAAGGAGAGAAATAGTTGTCAAATTGTATTTGGCAACTCTAAAATTGGTGAACTGTTTGAACAGTGGTAAAATCAATTGACTTAAATTATTGATGTAAGGAAGTCTTTTGTACAGAGTAGCCTGTTGATTGAAATTGTCAACCTGACCATCGTAGAAGTCTGTGTTATAAATTAATTTTTTTAAAATGTGTTTGGGATAACCGTTGTTAACGAAAATATCAAATAACGATCTTAAGTTCTTATTAACAAATTTTTCATCACTGACGTGTAGAATTCTATTTTTCATTGTTAATACTAAGTTGTACTTCTGACTCTTAGGATGATCAGAGTAGAAATTTAAAAACCTTCCAGATGATGTTGGCTTTTGATACCAATCTAGCAAGATAATGTTATTGTCGGATCTCATTACTCTGGTGTCCAAGAATGGTAAGCTGGCCCCACTCTCCAACTCCATAGTGAATTGTAAATGATTATCAAATGAATTGAAAACATTAAGTGTAAAATCAGTCTTATCAAACGGAACAGCACAAATTATGTCATCGATATATTTATACAAAAAAGGTAATTTGAAGGGCAATTTAGGGATTACATTGTCAAGTAGCTCGTCAAGGACAAGAGTGGTTAGAACAGGACTGATGGGGGATCCCATCGGTGTGCCAAAAATTTGGCGATAAAATACGTTGTTGAAACTGAAAAAAATTATAATTTCTTTGTATAATTTGTTAATTAAAAAGTTAAAAACCAAACAGGAACTTTCCGATGATATCGCTAAGTTATTATTCATTTATAATTCCAATTTTCCCAAGTTGTATTGTTTACAGAAAATACATAAATTGGAGATACCCCTTCGCCCGATAGTTAGTTCCATCAATTCTACTACTTACAAGCTATCAAAATTTTTATCTGATATTCTACAAAATGCGTTTCAGGATCACACAAATTATAATATTAACGACACTTTCTCTTTTGTCAATGCTATCAGAGGCTGTAGATTACCAAAGGATTACATACTTATTTCTTTAGATGTAGTATCATTATTTACCAACATCCCATTAAAGTTAATTACCAATATTATTGATGAAAAATGGTTTCTGTTGGAACCCTTCACTACATTATCTAAGGATAGTTTTTTATCATTGGTTACATTTATTTTTGATAACACTTTTTTCAGTTTAAACAACGTATTTTATCGCCAAATTTTTGGCACACCGATGGGATCCCCCATCAGTCCTGTTCTAGCCACTCTTGTCCTTGACGAGCTACTTGACAATGTAATCCCTAAATTGCCCTTCAAATTACCTTTTTTGTATAAATATGTCGATGACATAATTTGTGCTGTTCCGTTTGATAAGACTGATTTTACACTTAATGTTTTCAATTCATTTGATAATCATTTACAATTCACTATGGAATTGGAGAGTGGGGCCAGCTTACCATTCTTGGACACCAGAGTAATGAGATCCGACAATAAGATTATCTTGCTAGATTGATATCAAAAGCCAACATCATCTGGAAGGTTTTTAAATTTCTACTCTGATCATCCTAAGAGTCAGAAGTACAACTTAGTATTAACAATGAAAAATAGAATTCTACACGTCAGTGATGAAAAATTTGTTAATAAGAACTTAAGATCGTTATTTGATATTTTCGTTAACAACGGTTATCCCAAACACATTTTAAAAAAATTAATTTATAACACAGACTTCTACGATGGTCAGGTTGACAATTTCAATCAACAGGCTACTCTGTACAAAAGACTTCCTTACATCAATAATTTAAGTCAATTGATTTTACCACTGTTCAAACAGTTCACCAATTTCAGAGTTGCCAAACACAATTTGACAACTATTTCTCTCCTTTTTTCGAAAGTTAAAGATCAAACACCTTTATTATTACAAACCAACGTGATTTACAAAATAAATTGCTCGCAGTGTCCGGGATGCCACGTTGGTCAAACGTCCCAATGGTTAAAAAACCGTATTCCCCAACATAGAAGTGATTGTCGAGTAGGCAAGAATAACTGTGTAGTGGTGGATCATTTTTTAAAGACGGGCCATACGTTCAATTATGACGAGACAGAGATTCTGCAGAAAGTTGACCAATACAGGAATCGTTTATTTTTTGAAATGTATCACATCAACAAACAAAAAGATGCTATCAATCTCAAATCTGACACTAATAAACTCAGTGATATTTATTGTCACCTGTTAAATTCATTTTAATATTGTTGTTTTGTCACCCCAGTTATTCATACGTTCAGATTATTTATTTTATTGTTTTGTTTTTAACTCAAATTGTTTCTTGTTTTTATCAATTCACACCACAACCATTTTTACAAATTAATCATTAGCAATTAGTCTAGTTAGTACCTTAATGTGGTGTACATCAACTCTTACTGACTCTTAACATCTGTAAGTATTTGTGTTCCTATCTTTGTCATTTTATTTATATTTTAATTATTGTAGTGTCTCCTGATGATGCTATTGAACAATAGCGAAATATTGAGAATGAGAATATAGAGTTTTATTTCTTATACTGACCGCATACCTGACAATCATCACCTTTTGCTTATATATATATATATATATATATATATATATATATATATATATATATATATATATATATATATATATATATATATATATATAATAATAACAAGATGTACGAATAGTGCGTGACATATGAACAATGAACAACGAATAGATTAGTGGGTGCAATACCCACTAATCTATTCGTTGTTCATTATATATATATATATATATATATACGTGTGACCCATTTTTAATGGAAACATCCCCCTAAAATTTGAAGTTGTAAACCGACTTTAATAATTTTTTTTTGAAATGTCAAGTACTAAAAGGTCTACCTTGGGACAAAATTTGAAATGTTTATTCCAATTTTCAAGGCATACTACGATATTTTTTCTTAGTCGAAAACCGAGATTTTTTATTAGCGATTTTTTTATTAAAAAAATCACTACGCCACTGGATTCAGAGTGCCTCTAAACAGGTGTGACCAAAATTTCATGAAAAAATATTCATTAATAACAAAGTTATGGCAACTCAAAAATTCGAAAACTCTCACAGCTAACAGTCACAAAAACACCCTACATCAACAGATATAGCCATGAGAATATTTTTTTATGATTTCAACAATAAAGTGCCACCAGATGAAAAAAAATTGATGGCGTAAATTTTTTTAATGAAAATAACGGGATTACATTCATACAATTCAGCTAATAATGAAGCAAAAATTTTTAATAAACTTAACTATGATAACTAATCATTGAAATGTTTCGAGTCAGTGCAACAATTAATTCTAACTCATATTCTAGTAGCCTCTACTAATCCACCATGTATTTCGATACATTTGTCGTAGCGCTTACGAATGTTTCTGATTACGTTCCTTAGTTCTTGAGGGGTAATATCTGCACATACCTGTCGAATTCTTGCACAAAGTTCATTTTTATCTCTTGAGCGGTTTTTGTAAACCTTTTGTGTGAAGTCCCCAGAGAAAAAAGTCCAAAACTGTGAGGTCTGGAGATCTGGGTGGCCAATCTAGAAACGGACTACCACGGCCTATCCATCGGTTTGGAAAATATTCGTTAAGCCATTGCCTCACAGCTCTGGCATAATTAACTGAACACCCATCTAACTGGACAGTTAAATGTGATCGTTCATTGATTGGCAGCTCGTGAATAGCATCCCAAAACTCTGTGTTTAAAAATTCTAGCAACCTCTGCGCATTAATGTTTTCCTCAAAAAAGAAAGGACAAATAATTCGTTCGTTCAATATCCCACACCAGACGTTGATTTTTTGGGAATACTAGCTTTTACAATTTATTACCCAGTTAGGATTATCCGCTGCCCAATAGCGACAATTCTGTGATGACACTACTCCATTTGTAGTGAAAGTGGCTTCGTTTTGTAGGAAATTTCTATTGTTTTAATATTCCCTTGGGCCCATAAACAATATTCCATACGTCTTGCTTCGTCGCCTTCTTGCAGTGTGTGTAAAAATTTTGGCTTGAAAGGTTTAATATTCTTCGCCTTGAGACATCTCCGAATAGTTTTTCGTGGAATATTCAAATCTAAAGTGGCATTCCTTATACTGGCATTAGGATTATTTCCGAAATAATCTAAAATGATTTGATCATTCCTGTTTCGTCTTTGTACTTTTTAACATCATTTTTGATACTGCACCAGTTTCATTGAATATTTTATTTACCGTACCGCAGCTAACACGAGGACTCTGGATGTCTCTCATTAAATACTCTACAAACCTCTCTAGCACGTCTAACGTCATCTCCCGAAAGGCGTACAATTTCAATTTTCTCTCTTACGCTCAATCTTGCAGCCATGACACAAAATAATCCGAACAACTGTAAGGTTAATATTGTTGACAATAGTACACTTAAATCTTTCACAAGTGTCAAACTGTAATATCATTTCCATGGCAACTAAGATTTAAATTGACAATCCCATTCATGTATAATAATTCCCATTTGTGAATACAAAAATCGTAGTTTGCTGTCGGCTAAATAGGAAGGAAGAGAGTTTGCAAGTGGATAAAAATATCGGATAAATTACGTTACCGTAGCAACCCTAGCATTTAGGTACTGTCTGTTTACCAAGCAATGCACGTCAATTTGACAATTATAAATGTCAAAAACAGAATGAATTAAACAGCATACAACAATTCCAAAAAGTATGTCGAGATTTGGAAATATTTGCAAGGCAGAAATAGTAAAGGAGATTGAGATATCAACTCCAGAAAATACCAAGAAAACTCATTCCTCCATATGGAATCAATTTAGTGAATTTTGTAAACAACGAAACTTCAATTTGGAAACCGAACAGTTAGTGGAAGATGTGGCAGAAATATTGATGGACTGGGGCTTCAATATGAAGAAAAAGAATAAAGAACATTATAAAGAATACGTGGTGAAAACAATGTGGAACACAACAGCGAAAATGTTGCAAAACAACAAAGTCTACATCAGTAAAGGAGTAAATGTCTACTGGACCAATTGTATATAATAATTGTATTTTTAACAATTGTTCTTTCTAAACATTATGTTTCTACTCATTGTTCATTTAGTTTGTTAAATAAAGTTTAATTGAATTGAGTTTTTTATTCATGGGATTGTCTTACCAAATACCACGCGAGCTCAGATTTAGCAGGATATTTTTTCCGGTGGTTTTCTCATACTTACTTTCATTGGCAATTTAACTCGATCTGTTCTGGCAAAATCACGAGAGCGTAGCTCTCGTGATTTTGCCAGAACAGCTCTCGTTAAATTGCCAATGAAAGTAAGTATTCGAAAACAACCACAAATACCACGCGAGCTCAGATTTAGCAGGATATTTTTTCCGGTGGTTTTCTCATACTTACTTTCATTGGCAATTTAACTCGATCTGTTCAGGCAAAATCACGAGAGCGTAGCTCGAGTGATTTTGCCAGAACAGCTCTCGTTAAATTGCCAATGAAAGTAAGTATTCGAAAACAACCACAAAAAATATCAGGCTAAATCTGAGCTCTTGTGGTATTACCCCCGACAAATCTATTAGGTCTTAGTTTTAGTTAATTTGCGTGAAAACTTGAATGTAATTCCGTTATTTTCATTAAAAATATTTACGCTATTTGTTTTTTTTCATCTGGTGGCACTTTATTGTTGAAATCATAAAAAAAAATATTCTCATGGCTATATCTGTTGATATAGGGTGTTTTTGTGACTGTTAGCTGTGCGAGTTTTCGAATTTTTGAGTTGCCATAACTTTGTTATTAATGAAATTTTGGTCACACCTATTTAGAGGCACTCTGAATCCAGTGGCGTAGTGATTTTTTCAATAAAAAAATCGCTAATAAAAAATCCCGATTTTCGACTAAGAAAAAATATCGTATTATGCCCTGAAAATTGGAATAAACATTTCAAATTTTGTCCCAAGGTAATCAACAAACGAACGCCACACATTTCGTTTATCTATGTGCAAAAATACTTATCGTACCTTTTTCCGTTTCCAGGATAAAATCAACACATCTAATTTGAAGTTATTGAAATCGCAATTGAAACCCTGCACTCACGACATGGATTCGTTCCTCCAGAAAATTTCAGTACCGGTTCCATACAATTTCGCCGAGTACATACATTTATTCAATATAATAATAATTACACTGCCCGACACTAGTTTTGTAACACCATTGAGATAAAGAAAGAGAGAAGGGTGGCTATATAGAAGGAAACAAAGAGCGGGTAGGGGGTTTAAAGAGGGAGTGAGTGAGGGGGCTATAGGAACAGAGGGCTGTAGAGTGGGAGAGATGGAGGGTAAGAGAGTAGTAGAGAGGGAAACAGAGAGAGCGAGGAGGAGTTCTATAGGCAGACAGACAGAGAGAGAGAGAGGGGAGAGAGAGAGAGAGAGAGAGAAGAGAGAGGAAGGGGACTATAGAGAGGGAGAGAAGCAGAGCGGGGAGGGGGTTTAAAGAGGGAGAGAGTGAAGGGGCTATAGGAAGGGAGAGAAACAGGTAAACAATATTGTTACTTTTATTTCAGGTTCCGTTGGTATGTATCTCCGGAAGATGTCGCCGATATGCCACAATTGGTGCTCTACATGATCACGGAAGTGGTGGGTAGGGATGAAATCCACCAGAAGAACTTGATAGAACTTATACTGTCGGTAAAAAAATGTTATCGTCATAATCCCTATCACAACTTTGAGCACGCTTTCAACGTGACGCATTGCATATTTATTATTTTAACGAGAAACCTGCAAGTTTTTAGACCGATAGAGGTACTCTATATGCACACCCTGTATATCTATCTATAGCGGAGAGGGGGGTGCATTTGAACAATTTTTATAAAATAAATTAATATTACACATGGTATCAATATTTGGAGAAGTAGCCTTAGTTTATAAGTACACTTTATGTATAACAAAAATGAAATTCTTAAAAATAAAGAAAATAAACCAATTATTTTGATCATGCATTTATTCAAATCTGCCCCCTGCATGGGGAACAGTTGAACAAGGTATGGGGTATATTTGAACAAGCCTTCTAAGATAAATTATATGGAGTAAAATCAATGCCAAAAGATATTAGAGACACTGTTCGAGCCATACCACCATGTATAGGTTTTAGTAACTTACGAATAATGTCTTTAATGTTAATATCGCGATATTCGGGATTTACCGGCGTTGAAAACTTAAATATTTCTTCTCGTTTCCCTAACGCCCTCTTTAAATAGTTCATTTTATATTCATCCTCTTCAAGTCTGGATATTCAAAGCTAAATAAAATATAGTATTCTTCTTCTTCTAGCAGCTTTGGAGTTCCTTCTACATATTTGTCTATATTTCATCTGGAAACTCTTCCAAATCATCTGGCTCATCGTGAACTGCGTAATTATCGTCCTCTTCAGAATCAGACTCCAAACATGTTTCTTCCTTTTTTCCCCTTCGTATAATTTCTGTCTTTATTGCTTGATATTTCATATTTTCACCTCTCCAGTTAAGACAAGGTTTCTTTTCTTTTGTAAACGTAATAAAGTTTCTTGTTCAACCTTATTTTCCTCAGGCGTTTCAGGCAATATTCTTGATTTTCGTTTTCTGGAGTTTTTCTTAAATTACCCTTACGTGTAGCTGCCTTTGGTAGTGGCCTTGCCATTTTTAGAGTTAGAACTATATTATTTTTATTGGTCAATAAATTAGTGTGCAAATTTTTATTAGAAGAACTGGGTAAGGAGATGTCATCCAAAGCTTTTAAATTTGGTATTGTAATTCTGTAGAAATTAGTTTGTGTGACGGCATTTGAAGGACCGGCTTCGGGTTCTTTTAAAGTAGTGATGTGTTCTTGAGTAGTTTTTTATTCAAATTCTGAGCAATTTGGTATGCCTGTACGTCCTGATAGAAAAGCCTATCTGCATTTGAAGGACCGGCTCGGGGTTCTCTTCAAGTAGTGATGGGTTGTGTCTTCCCGGGATTGGAAAGAAGCCAGTCATTTTGCGCGAGAGAATACTTTGATTTAAATGGATCCATCACTACTACATCCAATGGTTGCATGCGGTGGATGCAGTGAGGAGGAAAAGTTACCATTTTCCTTGGCATATATAACTGCTTCCAAGGAGCAGTGACTGTTATGATAGTCCATTAAAATTAATATGGAGTCTTCTTTTGAATATTTAATGTGTTTCTATGTTCCAAAACTTTAATAAATAAAGAGGCAGTCATCCATCCACTCTTTGGGTTGTTTGCAAAACCAATAGCTCCAGGTGGACCTCCCCTTAGCATTTGATCGCGAAACTTCGCTTTCGGAAAAACAAAAAATAGAAGAATCGTATTTACGGTCCCTTGTACGATGGCACACATCGTCACTAGTTGACCTCTTTCAGCGGACACTACTTGGCACACTTGTTTTTTACCTTTCCAAGCAACCACGTTTGGTGCCTGGACTACTGTCGTTATGCCAGTTTCATCTAAATTAAAAACCTTTTTGTGATGTAAATGGATAAAATTCAAGAGTTTGCTCATAGTTGTCAAGAAATTGATAGACGTTTGTTTTATTAAGACTAGTTCCACGCGCAAACTAGTATTTCCAGTTTTTATGAGCGTTAACTGTTCATGCCGTCGCATAAAATATTTCAGCCAGTCTAAGCCAGTAATTTCTGATCTTTCACAATTTTCTGCATTTGACTAGTTTAGTGTAACCGTAAGCTAGCTTTAGGATAACAGTGTAAGTTAGGCCATAACAAATTTTAGAGCCTCAAATAATGTTTCCTACTACATAGTAAAAACCGGCTTAGCTGTATATTTTGAACTATCTCTTTTACTTTCCTCTAAATTGTACTTTTTGAGTCTGTAGTATAAAGCTGTGTCTATGCCATAGGTTGCTTCAGCCCCTTTTATTGATATATTTTCTTCATTTACAGCACGTATAGCAGTGGACATGTCTTCCTCTATAATCAGAGGCTTGAATCGTTTTTATAAATGAGCGCACCATTATTTTTCTGAATGAAAGACACAAGTAATATAACAAACATTTGTTGGAGTACATTTGAACGCTGTTCAAATGTACCCCTATACTATGTTCAAATCTGCCCCAGGTATCTAATATTTTCATGAATAACAAAATTAATGATATTCACTGAAACTGCAGTTAAAAAGATAACAAATCTATATCAATTGAAAAGTATGTTGCCCTAAAAACAAAAGCTAATCTACTTACCAAATCAAAGTTATTGCTCTTTTAAACGTTCACTAGTTATATCAATTTAATGTCGCAAAAACAATAAGCACATGCTCTCGCCATAAATATTATAAAACAACTGAAACACAGAAAACGGACGCGAGCTGAAAACTGAAGTCACGTGTCAGTGCAGTGCGCCAGTACGGAAATTGTCCGAACTATCTAATCCAGATGTGGCAGTGGCGGTAAATTTAAATATTTTCAAATATGCTCCATGTTCAAATGTACCGCCCTCTCCCCTGGACATTAGTGAATATGATATGAATCTCTCCAAGAAATTAGGATCTGATTTACGTATTTTAGGTGAAATCACTTATAATAGCTGCCCTCTGTCACGATTTAGACCATGGTGGGTTTACAAATAATTTTCTTCAATTGACGGATGATACGTTGTCTCAATTATACGACGAATCTATATTGGAACATCACCATTACAGGGTAGCTATGTTGATTTTGAATGTAAGTACAACAACAAATGGATAGTTTATTTATTTGATTACAAGTTGTAATTTTTTATTATGTTTCTCTTCTTCAGTTTCATGTAAATCTTTCATCCTTGATTTGTTTCTCCCTCACCTTCCTCCTTCTCATGATTTGTTCTTTCACCGTTTAATCTTGTTATTTGCCCTCACTACCTCATCCTCTAACTATATTGATTATTAGATTATCGTGTATAGAGGGTGTTTCATTAATAATTAGAAATGTTTTAACTGTTGAATCTTGAGTTCAAAATATTAAGATTCAATCTAAATCGCTTAGATAAAATGTTGCTCCATACTGAGTTGTTTTATTTTTTAAATTTAAAAACTATGCAGTATAATGTCACGGAAAAATACTAAAATTCTTCACACAAAGAGAAGCAAGCCATTTTCTTTATGACGTGCAAGCAGCGCGCAAGGGCTCGTAACCCCTCTATCTTTCATATTTTAGGGTTAGTTATCAATTCCTAAAAAGGCATGCAGGAGAAAATGGGAGAACATTTTCTGTCACCATCTCCTAGTCTATAAATAATGTACTCTTCAATCATTATTTTTCGAGATATTTCAAGTAAAACACACACAATTATTTTGATTAATAATATTGTCTACTAATTGTGTCGGTGTTTTTGGGTCAAAGGATTGCATTTATTACGCAAATGAAACTTTAATCAGTATCAACCAGAAAACATAACTTTGTTTATTGAAATATCTTGAACGAAAAATAATCTGTACCCTGTAGGTAAAGGACACCATATCCATTTTTTATTAAATTAACTTAACACCATGTTCTTAACCCTTTCAGTGCCAACTTTTTTACAGCAAGCGAAAATGAATTTCTGGTTAAAACTTACTTAAATGAGTAATAATACATATTAGAGAGTTTTTAAGCCTACAAATATAATGGAGATTTTGGGTGTAGTTATGGTTAACTTTATCAACAATAACGATTACATTGAACAAGAAAAGAAGGTGTTTTTAAGCCATCTAAAAATAACGTATTCTCTTTAACAGTCACAGATTAATTATAATGACAGTTGACGAATTGTAAATATCACCCCATGTTATTTAAATAGTAAATACATCAATATTTTATAAATTTAACAATGGAAGAAGCTTTAAAAAATATTATTGTTAGAAGGATCCTTACATATTGAATAATAATTAATCATGGATAATAATAATGAAGGTTAGGTTTTATGTTTGGCACAATAAATTCTTCGTTGTCAGATTTTCTCAGAAAAAATATGTAACAGCTTTGTTGACAAAAAAAAATTGTTTTATAAACTATTGTCTTCTAAAACATAAAGAAATATAGTAGTTTCCTTTACATTTAAAGAAATTAAGTAGGTTGTAACAATTGCGTGTACCAAAATATATCAATGTTGACAACGTTGTAATTGGAAAATAACCATAAGCATAAAAACCTTCTTACGGTATTTCTCCGTAAATAACGAAGTCCGTTATCGTTATTAAAGTTAAGGTCTCCAAGTTTTCATACTGCGCATGCTCAGAATAGCGATAACCATACCTACGTGACAAAATAAAGAGCTTAAAAATTCTTCAAAAAAAATATAGGGATCGAGACGGAACTATAGAGGCAGCACTTATGCCGAAAGTAGAGCGCCCTGGTGTTAAATAAGAAAAACATTGTGATGTAAACAGTATAATAAACAACCTACAAAATGCAAAAAATGAATAGATCTTTTTATTTTCTTTGCCATGAAAAATTGTTGGTATGTAAGATGGGTGTAGGGGATTATCTGATTTTTGATTATTGACAAAATGAGCACTGCAAATTATTTTTATTTGGTTCCCAATCCTCTCGATGTTTTCTGAAAGGTAATTAAAAAACTTGAAGTGATTCGTTTTGTACAAATGTTTACTTTCTTCCCCTTAATAGTATTTAATTATTTGAACTTATTATATAATATTAAAGTCAGCAAATACATAACTAGTTTTTTATTTTATATAATCAATGAAATCGTACAGCAAACATTTTATTCTCTCGATAATAATCTTTTATTTATGTAAAAAGAAAGTTTAGAACTTTTCTAGTAGCTGCCAATTGTAGTATCATACTGATTATACACAAAATAATAGTTAACAAAATGTTTTAATTAGAACATTTTAATTACATATGGGTTTTTACTGCATTTATTCATTTTTGACGTTTCAAGGTTATCCACGCAGTGTTCAATGAATTTTCGGAGAAACTATAAAATTTCAACTGCGTAGTATTTTTATACAGCATATTTGAACAGCCATGAATACAGAAAGATATTTTTGATGACGACATCACAAACATTTAATATCAGTTTTAAGAAATGAACGTTTAAAAACGCTGATTATACAAAACTACTAATACTACTAATAGTGTTTACATCATATTGTTTGTGTTTTTTCACGGCAGATGGCATAAACGTCATCTTTCTCGGTTCCTATAGCGCATATATCTAGAAAAATTTATTGCAGGTACATATGTACCCAAAAGTACTACATAGTTACTATATCTAAAAAAAACTATCGCTTATGAAACGTAAGATAGCAATTTTGGACATTTCGGAGGCTCAGATGGACATTGCACTTCTGACATTTCCATCTTGACTTGCCTTCACAACCAGGTTTTTTGCACCATAAAGGTAAAGTTAACTCTGATTGCTCTGAAAATGTCCTATATTATCATATTGCACCTCAGTGCTACCTTGATAGATTAGAAAATTATGTCATCCCACTTTCACCACCTAATAAATACTTATAGTCCGAGAACTGGCTGGCTGAAAACTTGCTCCATACCTCTCCTATTATGCCTCAACTCTAGGCTGCTGACCTGGCTGGTGAGTAGCGGGGCTAAATGAACCCCTGAAGTTTTAAAAATATTATTTATTTCCTTCCAAAAATATATTAGGGGCAATATGCAATTTTTATATTGTAATGTTTTTATTAATTTATTAAAACGTTTTTATTACGGGTGGAATAAATTCATACACACGGTAGGTTCACTTACTTCATTTATTTATTCACTACACTATTCACTAATTATATACTCAGTATATTCACTTAAACTAATTTATATAAACAATTTACTAATTTATATTCACTTATTTACTGTTTATCTCACGATGTCAAATTAAAAACTAAACTAACTCTCCCTGGTCGGTCCTTTATATATTAGTGCCTTTTTCACTAGATAATTCTAGATTGCGGCTTACACAAAAACAATTGGCTTTCTGGCATTTTCTAGATAAGACTGGTCACAAAAACAATGTCTAGATAAGATAGTCACAATCGTAAACAGTTCTAAGAAATCCCTGCGCATCCGCCATAATTTTAACTTTCATACATGGCTTAGACAGAGTCGGATTCAGGGACTATACAAGTGTGCTGTTTCGTAGCACTACCCCCTCCCTAAATGGAAGTTCCTCCTGGAACTTTTGTGTAGACGAGACTGGATGTTTGAATCGGCAACTTGCCTCATTTCTACACTTTCCGATTTTATGGAAATAACAGGGCACCGTCTTCATCGGATACTGATAACGGGGGTTGTAACTGCAAATTAATATCTGGACACCGGTATCTTGGAAGATAACCTCTACCATGTTCCTGATGACTCGCCAATCCAACTAATTACTCGCTATCTTAGGTATAGCCAGTTTCTTCACGTTGGATTCTAACACATGTTCTCGGAGGTTAGTGCTTCCCACACATCGCGGTAGTTAGATCGATCTTGAAATTCATTTTTAGTTACCATGTAGAAGACGTACCGCGAATTTAATTTCAGTTTCAGTGTCTTGCCAGGGGCTGGAATCTGGTCTTCAAGTTTTTCTAATTGCCCGAACTTCTTTCGAAAGACGATTGCCAACCCTCATGCGTTCTTGATATGGGCGGGGATGTTGTATGCCAGTGAATAATCTTCCGGGAGAGTGAACAAATCTTGTTGTTGTTCCGAAGTGACTCCATATCTAGCTTTCCCGGTCCCTCCATACGCGCTCATAAATTCATCGAAGGTAGGGTCAGACACATCTCGAATATGGTTTACTCGTTTCTCTAGGTCATGGTCTCCTTCGAATGGCGCTAGTCGGTTTTGGTGAACTACTTTTGGTTTTCCGTTGGGGATCTTGCTTATGCGATATATAACATCACTGATCCTTTTCTTGATTAAGTATGGACTTTCCCAGATTTTTTGTAATTTTGGAGAAAATCCTTTTCTCCTCGTCTGGTTGTGTAACCATACTTTGTCGCCTTCTTTAAAACCGCCTACTGTAGCCTGCGTGTCGTACCGACTTTTCATTCTGTGGCTGGAAACTTGGGAGATTTGTTCGAACTAATTCATGAATATCGTCCAGCCTTCTTCTCAATATGTCAAACCAAATTGGCTCATCACTTTTGAACTGAAATCCGTTAAAGAAAATAATATGTCAGGTTATACAACGTACTTTTGTGCTGCCGAAATTATTTCTCCAAATGGGTTTTCCGAACAATCTCAGACGTTAGTTGATTTAAATTTACATAAGATGGAGGGAGTTTTGGATGAATTTTCCCATAAATCACCCCCGTCTGAGGTTGGGAGGGAGAGTCAGAAGGGGGAACTTAAAGAGTTAGATAGAAATAATTTGGAAGCAGAAGCCACAGACTTCATACTAGATGAACAAACTCTAAATAGAAGAATTTCAGATTTCAATTCAACTGATGCTTTAGAAGAATTTAATAATATTCAAGGTACAGAAAATAATATACAAAAAATGAAAACAATTTAAATAGATGAAGGTATGTTATGGCACATAAGATTAGGTAATCCAAGTTTGAATTACTTAAAGGAACTGAAGAAATCTGAACAGTCGTTGTATAATGTAACATTTAAAGAAAATATTTCAGATTGTGAACTTGTTACCCTTTAAAGAATCTAGACTGATAGCAGATAGACCGTTACACACAATCCATGTAGACACTATAGGGCAATTTAAGATAAATTCGTTCCCAGGTGCTTGCAAATACATTATTGTGTTTTTAGACGACTTTTCTAGGTATGCGAAAATATATTCTATTCAAAATAAAAATGAAGCAGCTAATTGTTTAGAAAGATTTATAACTACAGCTAGAAATGTATTGGGTGAAAATTAAAAAGTGTACTACATCAGAACTGATAATGCTAGGGAGTTTACAGGAGGTAAATTTTTAGATGTTATGCATAAAGAAAAGATAGAATCAGATTATGCACCTCCATATACTCCAGAGTTAAATGGTACAGAAGAGAAGTTTTGTTGCCCCCTCAACTTGACCCCAAATTAAATGGTACAGCAGAGAGGTTCAACAAAACAATTCAACAGAAAATTAGAGCGCTGTTGTTTGACTCTGGCCTACCTAAATCAATGTGGATATTGGCGGCTCAAACAGCTGTTAATATGTACAATCCTACAACTCACAAAACTAATGGTTTTATATCGCCATTAAACAAACTTAATGCAAGAATAAACACACATATGAATAAAATTAGAAGATTTGGGTGTTTAGCTTATGTTAAAATTCCAATAACAGAAAATAAGTTTTCTGAAAAGGCAATAAGGACAATACTCGTAGGTTACTCACGTACGGGATATGTATTGTGGGAGCCAACCTCGGGTAAATTTATAAACTCTAGACATGTCAGGTTCAATGAAAAATTAGTATACAAGGACGTGTACAAAACTAGAGATTTAGAAGTTGAGTCTTCTTCGATAATTGAAAAACAATTTGACCAGAAGTAGATGACAATTCAATTGACGAGGAAATTAACTCTGAATCTTCTGATGCAAATATTCAATTAACGAAAGTCTCAGGTGTAACATCAATTCAGCCTGACGAGCCCAGAAAGCACAAACTAGATGAAATCGTATCAAATGACACCAAATCAAAGAAGCTGGGAATTTCAAAGAGAAAACCAAAGCCCAATATAGATGAAAACTTCGTTTATGCCAATACAATAGAAAAGTTCAATACGGTAGAAATAGAGGAATTTATACACGCTATGATTGCCTCTAATAACAAAGATCCTAGTAATTAGAAATAATGTTTGTTGTGCGAAGACAGTGTTGAATGGAAAAATGCAATGAAAGAAGAACTTAAATCAATAGAAGATAATAAAGTCTACGAACTGGTGGACAGAGCCGTAGATGTCCATATATTGAACTCTAGATGGGTTTTCAAAACTAAAATTGGAAAAACTGGAGAGAACATCTATAAAGCTAGAGTGGTTGTAAGAGGTTTCTTAGATACAAACGAGTATGAGTTGAAAGAAACTTATGCTCCGGTGTCAAGGCTTCCAGTAATTAGATTGGCATTTGCAATCATAAATAAATTGATTTAGATGCAAGACAAATGGATGTTAAAACAGCTTTTCTGTACGGCACATTAGAAAAGACTATTTTTATGGAGATCCCAGAAGGCTATGATTGCAGTGATGAAATTAGAAAAGCGAAAGTCTGGGAACTCAAGAAAGCTCTATATGGATTGAGGATTAGCCCTAAAAGATGGAATAAAACGTTCACCAATGAAGCACTAAAATTAGGCCTAGAGAATGACGTAAATGAGCCTTGCTTATTTACTTGGAGAAAAGAAGGAAAAATTGCCATTGTAATCTTATACGTAGATGATATGATTGCAACCAGTAACGACCCAGAAAAACTAGACGAAATCATAAATCATCTCTGCAACGTGTTCGAGATGAAAATTTTGGGTGAACCAGAGAATTTTCTTGGAATTAAGATTCTCCGTGATAGAGGTAAACGTGAAATGTTCATTTCACAGCCTGAATACACTGAAAAAATCCTAGAACGATTCAACATGAAATAATGTAATGCACACGACACACCTATGATTACTAGACAAGTCAAAAACAGGAACATGAAAGGCGAAGATAAATCAAAAGAGTTTAAAGTTTTGACTAATGCACCTTATAGAGAGGCTATAGGGGGCTTGTTGTATCTTGCAGGTGCAACCAGACTAGATATAGCATATGCTGTAAATTTATTGTCTAGGAGACAGAATAAGCCAACCAAAGGAGATTGGACTGAAGTCAAAAAAATATTCAGATATTTGAGAGGAACAACAGATTTAAGTCTGCACTATAGAGGCAAAACAGAAGCTATGACTGATACTAGCTTCAGAGATCAAGAAAAGTCAATCTCAACAAGTGGCTATATAATTCAATTGTATGGTGACACAATAGCATGGAGGAGCCACAAACAGTCTTCGCCGGCTACATCAACGTGCCAAGCAGAATATCTTGCCATGAGCGAATCCTGTAAAGAAATAATTTCCTTAGATAAAGCGACTAGAGATATAATAGGTAAGACTATGTATCCAGTCACTATATTAGATGTGACAATAAATCAGCCTGTGACTGTACACAAATGGAAGTTAGTCACAAACTAAAAGATTTCGATGATGACGTCGAACTCATTAAGTCCAGCCTGGTTGAAAGAGAGAAGACAGGTAAGAAACCCCAAATGGCTGATACTCACGGTAATTTCATTAAATCATGTGTCTTGGCGGGCAAAATGGAAGTTAAATGGATATCCACTAAAGAAAACATTGCGGATATCATGACTAAACATTTACCCCCTAGTTTACATTCTAAACTCAGAAATAAGATGATGAATTTATAGATGATAAAATTTAGATGATATAGATGTTAGACATAGATGTCATGTAAAATAGTTTAATTTATAAATCTAATTGTGTTATCACTATTTTACAGAAACAGATGACCAGTTTTAGCAGTGTGCGCAGCGGAGAGAGCAGAGGTGTCCAAGGATCATACATCAATCAAAATACTGATTGCAATATATTTTTGTTATTAATAATCTTATATATTATTATGTGTTCATGAACGTAAGTCGATTTTATATGTAAGTTCAAAATATTTTATTATTCAATGCATTCAAAATGTGTATGTGCAAAGGGAGGGAGTGTCAGAAAAATATTACTTTGCCCATACAGCGGCACCATCTATGAGTGGCTTAGAGCAATCATATGATTTCGCGCGCAGTCCCTCTACTTTTTGACACGCCTACTCTCGACGATAACCTTTTTACAAGAGCATGTGTTTTGTGAGTTTTCTTGTGTGTGTGAGATACTTAATAAAGCTGCAACTATTTGATAAAGGAATATATTAGCACAAGTGTTTTATTAAACCGCATTTCCTATCTTTCACTGATTATTACAGTCCTTAAAGGAGTATACTCTAAACAAAACAGTATTTTAGTTTGGTTTCAATCTTGTTAGTTAGCACGTGCCCGTAAGCTGCAAATTTATTTGGACAATACCGTAACAGTTTGACTAATGGTGGACATAAATTTTGAGTATTTTTTACTTTTTTTTAAAACATGTGTTAGTTATTGTAGTTTACATTATAAATATGTACTTTTTTGTATGTTGTTTTTTATTTTACTATACGCCTTAGGATTTTTTTGCAGGGAGGTATTTTTTGTCGGTGTTACCATATGGTAACGCCAATCCAATGCAATATCAATGTTTTAACAGGTGGCTCTTTTTTCAGGCGCGGTTTCGCCTTGCAAGGAGGCATTAGATATGGTATATGCCGAAGATATTGATGCTATTTAAGTTGAACCACCCGAAGCTACTGTTTTGACTGATGAAGACTGCGCAGATGAGGTTTCTGGGGGTACAATTCACAATCTTACGGGCCGACAATTGCGAACTCGAGCCGAAGTCAAATTTTTCAACAAAGAAAACATCAATGCAGAGTCAGATATTCCCCAGAACGTCACTGCAGAGCCAGAAGAACCAGATATTCACACTTCCAGCGTTCCCAAGGTCTAAAAAAAACTACAGCTGGATTAGCGGTGACATTCGAGTACAGACAAGAGATTTTCCCGAACCTGATTTTAAACAATTTATGCATCTTTCACCCGTTCAAATTTTTGAGCTATTTTTCGACGACGAAATGATTACTTTTCTAATCGAAGAGACCTCTCACTATGCTCTGTTTAAAAATTCACCCAAAATTGAAATGCTTTATAGCAATACTAATAGTAAGTGGCTATGTAGTATTGCCAGGAATTTTTTTTTATTGGGAATCACAAGATGATGTAAATAATGCAATGGTGAGTGGAGCCATGAGACGGGACCGTTTCGTCCAAATTATGCGTTTTCTCCATTGCGCTGATAATTCGAAGCCGAACTTGGACGACAAAGTGTGGAAACTAAGTCATTTTATAAATAAACTAAAGGCTAAATATTTGGAAGACTATCAGCCAGAAAAAAACATGAGTTATGATGCGAGTATGATCAAATACTACGGTAGACATCCATATAAGCAATTTATACGTGGTAAACCCGTTCGATTCGGATACAAAATGTGAGCACTAAATACAGCATCTGGATATTTAGTAAATTGTGAGTTATATCAAGGAAAAAATAGTAGACGGCAAGAAATCTATGAAAAAGCTACGGTACCATTTGTAACAATATTGGATGAATTGAAAGGAGCAAAAGACATACCTTATGAACTTTATTTTGATAACCTTTTTACTGGGTTAAATCTTCTAGAACATTTGATGGAAAGGGGATATCAGGGCACTGGTACTGTTCGCGAAAACCGCATTCCCAGAAATTGCCACATGTCGGACAAGAAAAACTCTCACAAAAAAAGAAAGAGGTACATACGAAGGAACGATTCAAAGAGAAACAGGTATTATGGTAGTTCGTTGGGTAGACAACAACGTTGTTAGTGCTGCATCAACCTGTCACGGTATTTTATTTATATCTCACGTAAAACGCTATAGTGCTGCCCAAAAAAGAATTATTTTGGTACCTCGTCCATTTTTGATAGGTGAATATAATGCGCACATGGGCGGTACAGATCTCATGGACGAGAATGTATCAAGATACAGGATAGGTATTCGCAGCAAGAAATGGCGGTGGCCTGTTTTCACCTGGTTTGTTGACGTCACCATAACGAACGCCTGGCAACTGCACAGAGAGTCTGGTGGAAAACTGACGCAACTCGAATTTCGAAGGGAAATTACAACGTGTTACTTACAAAGTTATGGGACCATCCCTAAGCCTGGTGGACGACCAAAAACCTCAAAACCAGTCTGTCGCTGAATAGAATGTCAGACGTATGCTAGGGTAGTGATTCCGAGGCAGCGGTAACGGTGAGTTGGAGGCGGGTTTGGTTGGTAGGTATCTCTTTGGAGATGAGTCCAACACTGCTTGGGTCCTGAAGAGGACCCATTTGAACATGAGTTTCCAATCTCAGCCCGAAAAAAAAACTTTAATAAGACGCAAAAGTGGCACCAAGAACAAAAAAATATTAAAGTCGGCAGAACAATTACTGAAGGGGAGAAATGTTGAGAATTTATTTTAGATATTATATTGTTGCACACTGTATATTTGTAAATTGAAACATTCTTTGTATCTAGGTATTTGAAGTGCCATGTAAAAGAAAGAATAAGAGTTGTTGATTGTCAAGTTTGACACAATAAAAAATCCAAAAAAGAAAAACTTGCAATTTTCGTACTTTCAACCAGATATTTATAATAGTATATTAAGTACCAAGTGTCAAAAAGGTTACTTTAGTCACGAATTTTACTAGGCACGAGTAGAGCGAAGCGGAACGAGTTCTTTGTGAAACGAGTAACTAAAGACGTTTTTAACACGAGGTGCTTACTATACTTTTTCTTCGCCCGCGGGAAGGAAAACATTATATTTGAATTATATTCATTACATGACGGACGATGGCTGACAGTTGACTGACATACAAAAGATACACTTGATTTGACGTTTAAAAAACAAAAGATAAACGAGATGTGACTTTTCGCATTTTTAACACTAGTGTTTAAAGAGTCGTTTTGTGTATATGTCAAACCCGTGTTCAAAGTGCGGTTTTAGTAGCGGAAGTAGAAAAAGATATTCTAGGTAAGTCTCAACATTGTCATTATTTCATTATTAGTCCATTATTATACCTGTAACTATTAAAAATACAATAAAACTCTGACAAATAGTGGATATACTTTTTTTAAAAGTAATAATACCGTTACATGTTGTACATAAAACATCGTTCTTATCTAGAAGTATACAACACCATGTCCAGAAAATAGGTATGTTATGTAAATTGTCATAAATAAATACATACCATGATCAATACTTCCCATTACTTATGAATGCTAATAACAATGTGAGAAATTTAAGATATTTCTATAAGTAACGATGAAACAAATTAAAGTTATGGAAAATTAGCTCTCTCGAACAAATACAAAAATGTGACATGGTGGTGTCCTTTACCTTTACAGATGTTAGTGTTCAAATATGAAAGAAGTCAATTTCGATTAAATTACTTAGAAACCAATTAATACATCAACAAAACAAGACAATTTTGACAGATGATGTTTGGGAATAGGTGACGTCATAAACTCTAATTGGTGTTTAATGTCACGTGACTTAAGACGTATTTATTTAAATTCTATTTATTAAATATTAATTAACTGGTTTAAAACTGAGGCGTAGTATTTCTATAAGAAAAAACTACCACATTGCGTTAAAATAATGTTATTATTTGGATACAGTTAACATCCCTATTGCAAAACAAATCAAAGAATTACTAAAAATTGAAAATTTTTGTTTTTACTAACTTTTACTTGTCTTGACATCAATTTTACAGAGTGTGGATTAATTTTAAGACAATATTGAAATACTTTAAGGGCCTGAGAATTTACAATAATATTTCCAAAAAAGATTTCGAATGTATATCGAAAGAAATGAAAGAAGCCATTCTAGCCACCGACTTAGCCAGTTATTTTAAATTCCGCATCAAATTGCTGCAACTAGTCAACGACGAAGTGTTTGATTTTTCAAACGCACGACATCGTACATTGATGAAAGCTATCGTAATGACAAGTTCCGATCTGTCCGGCAATTGCAAACCGTTTCTAGTTTCTAAAACTATATGTGACAATGTGTATAGTAAGTGTCATCATTTTTGAGGTTATTTCACAATGATTTAAGCGGTTAATTTATGTTTTAGGGGAGTTCTACAGTCAAGGAGATTTGGAAAAAAAGATGGGACTAACACCTTTATCGCTAATGGACAGGGAAAAATCCCAAATGGTCCCGGAAGATCAAATGCAATTTTTAACGGTTATCGTTTTGCCATGTATGGAACTTTTGAAGAGGATATTCCCTAATACCGACGAACTTCACATGGAAGCTACGTAAGAATTCTAATTGTATTTTTTTTTAGTTAGTGGTAGTGTCAATCCACACTCTACCATCCACTATCGAGCTGTAATTAACAGTAACAAAGATTTAACCTTAGCAGTTGATACTGAGATAAATTTTGCTACGTTATATAATCATTTAACCAAAAAATGGACAAATTACTGTTAGAATCTCACTATTTTTCATGATACTCATTGTTTTTTTTTATTCCATTTTTACTGTCGCATCAACCATGTCGGTTATATTAGCGACAAAGATTATTTTACAAGGTTTTGATTACATTAATTTCAGTAAGATATCGATCTAATATGTTTATGTCGCAATTTTGACCTCATACCGATTTCAATGTGCTTGGTATATTGTTTTTCACTCGGGCGTCCTCATATCTGGGACACTCAACCAGAATATGTTTTACTGTTATCTGCTTGGAACATAGTACACTGAGGAATTTCGGTTCTGGCAAGTAAATATTGATGCGTCAGTTTAGTGTGTCCTATCCTCAGTCTTGTCAGTAGTACTTGATTGGGACGCCTGCTTGGTATTGTATTCCAGGGTTTTACACTGGACAGCTCGCGTAATTTTGCTTTCGAATGAAGGCACCGATTTTGCCACGCACTTATCGCTTTTTCCTTCACGGTATGCTTCAAATCACTGATGGTCGTCGCGTTTACAACTACCGCGCTATCACTTTACGCTGCTTGTTCTGCCAGTTGGTCTGCTTCTTCATTACCCTGGATTCCTATGTGGGAGGGGATCCACATAAATTTTACATTTATTAGGGATTCTTGTAGTTGGAAGAGTTCCTTCTTTATTTCGATAGCAATGCAATGACTACTATAAACTTACTGGATGGATTTTAATGAACTAAGGGAATCTATGATTATGAGAATGTTGGAAGCATTCGCATTTTTAGACAGTTTAAGGGCTTGTAGCAATGCATATATTTCTCCAGTGAAGACTGTACTGCGGGTAGGTAATTTAAAAGATAAGTTATGATTTGCCGTAACAACCACGGCTCCAACAACAGCTGGAGTTTTCGAGGCATCCGTATATATTTTGAAATGGTAATTATATTCAATGAGTTTTGTCTGGAGGATGTTTTTTATCAGCAAACTGGGTAGTTCATATTTTTTAAAAGAGGTAAGAGTGGTGTCAATTATTGGTTTGGAATTTTGCCAAAGAGGATATGTTTGTTCAAACTTAAATATAGGATTTGAAGATCTGATTTGTATTGTCTCACGCGATTACAGAAAGTTGGACTCGGTTGTTGTTGAGCGATATTGTCAATTTCATCTGTATGAATTTTTGGGTACATTGGATGCTCAGTATTATCTAATATAGAGAGTAGCATATGACAATGTCAATATTTTTCTTCTCGTAGATAAAGATGGTTTCCCTAATTCTGAATAAAGGCTTTCCACCGGTGACGTTCGATATGCACCAGGTATTATTCGTAAGGCGTTATTGTGAACTGTATCACGTTTCTTTAAAACATGGCTTTTGGTGGATACATAGACAATATATCCATAATCGAGTTTGGAACGTATACGATTTTTATATATAATATGTAGACTTTTTTTATCTGATCCCCAGTTACGGTTAGAAAGTATTCTTAGAAGATTAATACCTTTCAGACAAGAATATCAACTTTTTTATATGATCATTCCAGCTCAGTTTCTGGTCAAATATTATACCTAAGAATGTCGTGGAAGTTACATATTGCAGTTTTTCTTCATATAGTGTAAGCGGGGGTGTCTTTCCACAAGGTTTTGTCGAAAATAATAAACATTTGGTTTTGGATGCAGAAAAGTTAAAGCCCGACTGTTTTGACCATTGCTGCAGTTTATTAGGTTGCCCCTGTAGTATATTTTGCATTGTATCGATGTTTTTACTTTTCATGTATACCACTAAGTCATCCGAATATAGCCTTATTTTAATCGGTTTAAGTACATTTTCAATAATGTTATTAATAGCGATTAGAAATAATGTGGGACTAATAACAGAACCTTGGCGAGTGCCATTTTCTTGACATTGTTTGGTCGATAGATTACCATTTACTCTTACTCTAAAAGTCCTATAGCTTAGAAATTTTTTAATGAATGCCAACATATTTCCATCTATATTCCATGGCTTTAACGATTTCAGTATATTTATTCTAGATGCAGTATCGAATGCTTTGTTAATATCAATAAATATGGCTAAGAATTTCTGTTTATTTGCGAATCCTTCGTGTATGTCACTTTCTAGATCAATAACATTGTCAATAGTACTTCTCTTTTTCCTAAATCCACTTTGTTCTGGTTTAATTAGTTTCCGACTTTCAAGTTCCCACCTAAGACGATTATTAATAATTTTTTTAAGAGCTTACACATCATGCTAGTCGGTACAATAGGTCTGTATGATTCTGTACTTGTTGCTTCCTTAACAGTCTTTAGAATTGGTATGATTGTTGCTTCAGTCCACTGAATTGGAAAAGTATGGCGTTGTATATAAATATTTAAGAATACTTCTTTGCCGCTCTTCGATAGATATAGCAGGAAAGAAATCTGTATATTACCAGGACCTGGACTCGAGTTTTTAATGTCTTTTATCGCTTCATCTAGTTTAGATAGCGTGAGTGGTTGGTTGAGGTACGATGTATTGTTTTCATTATTGATTGGGATTTCTTCGATTGATACTGTTTTTTAGAAAATCTTCCTTTAATTTGGCGTCGCTCGAGTTCTCTTGGAATGTCTCCGCCAATGCTTCAGCTATATCTTTTGATTTTGTTATTAAGATTTCGTCTTGTTTTATACCAGTGATTTTATTGTATGATTTATTGCCGGATATGGTATTCACTTTTTTCCATACAGATGTTAAGCTCGTAGAGCTGCTTATATTTTGCACATATTTCATCCATGTCTTTTTTACTTTTTCTAAAAATATACCTATTTTTGGCTCTTAGTGCTGTAACGCTCTTGCGTCGTTAGTTAATGGGTTGGCGCCTTAAATACAGGTGACGGGTTGCCTCGGGCGCCAGTTTATTAAAGTGGTATGCTCCACTCGCTCCGGGCAGCGTCAGTGAAGAATTAAAATATTCCAGGGGTCACTTATGGTGGTGACAAGAGTGTTGCGGCCGGTCGGGCAGATTTACTTGCCTCCCCGGGTGCGTAACCTGGGTATTAGCTGCTTAACGTTCTTACCTATTTGCGGAGGTTTAGTGGTAGTTGGAGAGAAGAGAAACCAAACGTTACGTATTTACAAAGAGTCTTTATTAAACGGAAAACTAAACTAAATGTCCTCTAATTCGGGTAGGCGGGGCAAAAGCACTAGTACTAACTACTATCCTACTGGTTCAAAACGGTCTCTACTACGGTGAGTAAAACAAAGCTATGCAAGCGGAAGCAACAAAAAATGGGCGGGGGTGCGGTGGACGGTTAGCGGAAGCCGGGTGGTGTGGTGGACGGTTAGCGGAAGTGTGCAGAACTACTACGGATTGCAAGCGACCCTCTAGGTTAATCAAAGCTCTACTTTCGGGGGATATGGCTCTCGGTTTCCGCGGTATCGGAGTCGCGACGGCCACTACTAGGATGTGAGAACTCAACTTTCTAGTAGCGGACACGGTTCCCCTCGATCGGATGGTTGAAGGCCCAAGCACGGCCGCTACTAGGATGTGAGAACTCAACTTTCTAGTAGCGGTCACGGTTTCCCTTTACTTCCCCTGATCGGATTGTACGGCGAGAACCATATACCCTAAGGTATAAAATGGAATATCACTCACCTCTGTAAACGGTACGGTTGATCTAGCGGTATCGGTTTTCTGAAAGAGAACGGTTTTATGAGCACAATGAAGTCTCTTAGATTTAATTCTCACCTGCGTATGCGGGTAAGGTGCTGATTCTACGGATAGACTGGCGACTCTGAGAATCGTTCTGCTTTACGGTATGGCTTGTTGGGGATACGGTGCGAAGACGTAAGTGTCGCCGACTATCGGTGCAGGTTCGAGAAATTATATTACATTGTACCGATACGGACGGAGAAATACAGTGTTCGAACGCTTTATTTCATATTATACGGAAGATTGTGCTTTTGCCCGGTCTTTGAAAATGTAACTTCGTTACAGTGCTGTGAATCGTAATTGATGATCAATTGTGTTATGCTTTTTATAGATATGAAATGCATGTTTACTTTCTTTAAGTGCCTCTTCACATTCTTTATTCCACCATGGTACAGCCGTACGGTGTGTCATGTTCTTAGTTAGCCCTATTGTTATGTCTGCAGCTGTTATCAATATGTCATTGAAATCGTTTGTTTCATTTATGTCCTCGCGTATTGAAAATTTTGTTAAAGGTGCATCAGTTAAAATGGTATATTGTTCCCAGTCTGCTTCATGTAGCTTCCACTTTTGTATAGGTGTTGAATCGTCAGCACTTCTACGTTTATCTACTACAAGGTATTGGGGAATGATCACTGTCATATAAAAACGGTAAGACTTCCCATGTTAGGTGTTGATGTAATGAAGGATTACACAAAGTTAAATCTATAGCCTAGGAAGTTCCATTATAGGTATTAAATCTGGTTTTACTTCAATCATTAAGAATGTTTAAGTTTAAGTCTGTCATAACCTCTTCTATTGTGTTTCCTTGAGTATCTTGTTTCTCACACCCCCCCATGAAGTTGTGTCCGTTGAAGTCGCCCATGATAATTTTCGGATTAGGAACCTGAGAGATTAGATCAGTCAGTTCCATTTTACTTAGGTTTCGGTCGGATGGATTTATTTTTGTAGGAATATAAACGCTTACAACTATTGCTTCAATATTGGTATCTAAATCAATTTGGCTTGAATGAAGGTTTTTATTTACATATGTTGCAACGTCTCCCCAACTTTTTATACCAATTCTGTTCTTGTAATATACATTAAAAAATTTTAGTTTGTGTGTATTCTGATTAATAAAGTGTGTTTCTTGTAAACAGATAACGTTCGGGTTGTATTTAGATATAATAGTTTTTAACATTTCCAGATGGAGGTAATATCCATTTAGATTCCACTGTAGAATACTCATTGTTTTATTTTAAATTTATTGAAGTCGAATTTATGTCGTTGCTGTCTGATGAGTCACTGATTGGCTCTTGTTCTATGGGCCCTTCAGCAATACATCTTTCAAGTCTCTTCCTAATTTTTGTGAAGCGCGTCTTCGTGGCTTTGCTCTGTAGCGAGGGGTAATTTTTTTTATCAGCATCTACTAAGTCTTGAAATTCCGACGTGTAGTTTCTAATTACACTTATTGGATCTGGGTTTCCTTTTATATTTGACAGTAAGTCGGTCAATTGTTCGAAAGTAAGAGCATAGTTTTTAGGATCTTTTTCCATTAGCTGTTTCACAGGTTGCATTTGTTTGGATGTACATTAATCACTTTTATATTTTTTCAGTGTATCAGGTATTTTGAATGCCGAGTCTGCTATGGGACTAGAAATTTCGGATAAAGGTCGTTTATTACAGTTTTCTGTATAATCCATTCGCTTTTTTAAGTATCTTGAGTTGATCTTATGGGTTTTTTTAACAAAGATAGGGGGATGTTAGCAGTTTTACTTGTGGATTCTGTTGGGTTTACTTGTGGATTTTTCTCTCCATCAAATATATCTTGGGAATTATTGATTTCCGGAAGATTTTGTAAGGAACTGTTTTGTTCTGCGTTAGGACACTTTGATGCAATGTGACCAGTTTGTTTACATTTGTGACAATTCTGATTATCAAATGTGTGGTAGATCCGATAGGAAGTGTTGTCATCTTGGGTGATAATACTATCTGGAATATTTAAGTTGTTGGAGGGGGTTACATATACTTGGCGTTGGAAACTGAGGATATGGTTGTATTCTGGTTTTGTCGTTCCAACTTTTAGGGGCATTATTGGGGATATGATGTTTATGCCTAGACCCCGCAATTCTGATAGTAGTACATCATTGGAAATCGAGGGACAGACGTTTGATAGTAACAGCCGTTCAGAAGGTGTTTGTAATCTAAGAGTTTTAATGGAGTTTCCATTGATAGAGAATTCTCCTCCCTGTTCACTGAAAAATATGGATGATATATTTATACATATTCTGTTGTTTGACATTCGAGAGGTGTAAAGGATATTTCGAGGGCCTACAATGTCTCCGATTTAATATAGATAATCTTCAAGCTTAGGACCATTTAAAGAGGTAAAAATAATAGCTTGATCTTTGGAAGGGAGTGTGGGTTGAGATTGTTTTGATAAGGCAGGTGAAAAGACATTGTGCTAGCTTGAGATTGGTTCATTTTTCTATTTAGTAGGTGTTCTGAATGCGGTCCTGTCTTTCGAGGTAAGGTGCTGTAAGGAACTGGTTCCCTTATCGCTCGCCTCGTTTGTGATATATATGTTTTGATTTGTTTTCAGAGATTTTTTATCAGTTGATTATTATTTACTGGTAGACTTTTTACTTACAGTTATTTGCATGAAGCACTTTGTATTAATGTAAACGATGTAATTCACAGTCTTGAAATTATAATTCACTTTTTTCACTAAATTTGTTAATTATTCGGGACCGATCACACCGACTACATTTTTATGCAACACTTTTTACACTGGTTACTCATTGTATAATTTAATTTCTAATCAAGATTATTCCGTTTATTAGCTACCGTTAGCGCAGTTTGTCCCAAAAATATGATTAGGTAATGCTACTATCGGATGATGAAGAAATTCTCTTATTTTCAGCATTTCGAAGAAGACGTGGCAGGAAATTATTGCGTTAAAAGGTCAGAAGAGCTGGAGGCAAGACGATTCGGTAGTAGATCAAACAGAATGCATGTAAATAAATTTATTTTGAGTAAATACAACTGAGAAAGAGAGTAACTATACATACAATAATAATTAAATTCTATGTTTTATACAAAAAAAATTAAAGCGTGGAATCACTTATTCCAACATGTTTTTTTTCCTTATATACCCAAAAGAGGTCAGTTCATAATAGTTTCATCATCAAGATATCAATTTCTTGCTTAGAAAAATATACAATTATATATTTAAACGAAGTAATATCTAAGAAAAATAACATACACGCAGTAAATAATAAGGTAAAATAGATAAAGAGGGATGGAATTAATAGCTAGTTTTTTTATTGTTTTACGTATTGCGAATTTTTCCTGGTACATATGTTCTATCAATTTGAGGCTCCTGTAGAAACATGTGGAGGCACCTTTCGTTTTGTGCCAAAGGATGCCCGGCAATTCTGCAACAAATTATACTTGCCAGTTAAATTTAAACGACTGAAGGTTTTTATTTATAATAACCAAACATATATAACAAGGGTGGTCAAATTGATTAGTGAAGGACATCAAATGATGCTGGTGGCTGTGTACACATATAGGGTAACAAAGAAAAATATATTTGTATCACGTGTAAAATTTAAATTACTTTTGCATAGCACGCTTTCAGCTCTCTAGACATAGAGCCATCATCAGTGCTTAATCTAAAAATACATATTCAAATCACAACCAATAGTGTTAAATTACTAAATAAAATTCAAGTTGAGAAAGTTAACAATAGTAATATATGAATTTAATTTAAAGGTAATACAAAAAGGTTTTAATATTAGAAATTTAATAATAAAAAATGATTTTAATTGCATTGAAGTTACTATTATTTAAATTTAATATATGTGTCATAATGAGGTTTTTTGAAACTAAAAAAGATGTTAAACTTATTAGGTAGGTATAAAAAGTTTTATATTATTAATTGATTTTTAACGAAGGAAAACTAGATATGAAATTTAAATGCATACAAAATTATTTTTAATATTATTTATGATTATTAAAACTGAAAATATCGAATTGCTAGTTAAGTGAAAGTTTGACTGAGTTTTTTTATGAAAGTTTTTTTTAATTTAAAGATAAAAAGGTTGATAAAAAATACGTACTGTCAGATTCTATATAATAAAATTTCCTGGCTTCATCGCCTCCATTAATAATTAAACAGGTTAATAAACCTTTAACGTTATACAAACTTGGACATCACATTAAAAATTTTTTAAAATCGAATTTTACTTCCAAAAAAATATTTTCTTAAACACCTGTCATGTTAGAACCTCTACAGGTGGTTGTGTCGGTTTGACTGACAAATATGAGAACTTCAACTGTCAATTGGGTTTGTTCGATTGTTTGTGAATACTCTGTTCAATTTGAGAGATCGGATGCAAAAATGGTTATTTATTTAAATTCAGAAAAGTAATTTTAAACAACAATGAAATCAATTATGTGTAATATTCTATTTAATTTAGTAATTGTAATGAATGATTAGCAATTTAATTAGGTTAGTAATTGTAGTGAATGATTAACAATTTAATTAGGAAATTTAAAATTATTTAGAAGGTTAAATTGAGAAAACACACAAAAACTTGATTAGAGCTAAGATCTACAAATTACTGACGAAACCCTGTGCTATCTACCAATTACATACTTCTTGAAATTTCGAATGAAATAGTATAGTTATTCATGTAGTATATTTTTAATTTCATTAAAAGGGAAAACAAAACATTTTTATTGATAATATTTAGTGTGAGCACTACATTTGAGCGCCTTCTGCTAGATTAGCAAAATCAGGTTTGTAGTTGGAAATTGCCAATGTTAAAAAGTCCAGTGTATAAGCTTCAGGTATTATTTTAAATAAGAAAATGCTGATTCACATAAATCTATTGAAACAAAACATGAATGCAATTGTTGTTAAATTTGGATATTTCTCATTGAAAACCAATACCGACAAGTTTAGACTACATGATGTCCCTGCTTTTAGGTATATGTCGCAGCAAATAGTAATAATTTCGTTTTGCAATATCATGTGGTCCGTTTGAACTATATCTGCAATTTTTTTAGGCAATTCATAGATGTCACTATGATCAATGGAATTATTAAACAGATAACTGAAGGATTTCGTCAACTTCTCAATTTTCAAAGTCTGATACCATTGTTTTAATATCTGTTGTGTAGTTGTCAGGACTGAACTTGTATGTAGGATGTTTTTCCATATGAGCTTTGTGCAAATTGTTGAAATTTTTCTTCTTGTTGTTAACTATTATAGATGCTGTTTGAATTTGGAATTCTGCAATATAACTTATAATTTTTGTTAGGTTTTATTCTTGCCTTGTAGTTAGATTTAATATACTCCGCTTTCTGGTAAAAGCTGCTAAATCACATTGTCTGTTTAAATCAGGCAGTTGCTGATAGTTATCACCTCTCTCTTTTCAAGACATTTTATTATTTCGTCCAATAGATCTCGAAATCATGGCTAAAACTCCCGACTCAACCACCTGACGTCAGTGTGCAATGCCTAATCAGGTTCCTTCTTATCTAATTGCTGTTTAAAGAGCTGCATTTGGAGAGATTTTCCTTTGATGGAATCTGGGATCTTGGACGAAATATTCATCACGTGCTTTGTGTTTAGTCACTTACTAGCCAATATTTGTTGACGAATTATTCAATGGTAGCTAATGAAGTCTGGAAAGTCTTCATCATGTGACAAAGAGCAATAAACCCTATATGGATACCTGTCATAGCAGTTGTCATTCCCGAGTTTATACAATGTAGCTTATTCTTGGTAATATACAGGGTGTCTCAAAATTGCTGGAACACAAAGCTACCACGTGTAATAGAGGCCAAAATAAGTCGATTGGACCCCATTTATTTATATACCAAAATATACCGTTTGCCCGCGAGAAGAGTTCAACGTTTACATTAAAAAACACATTTTTGTATGCTGTTTCGAAATGAGTCAAAATTGAATGAAATTTGACAGAAGTATGTGTTAAAGGATGACTCTCCTTTTGGTAATCAAAGAAACCCAAAAGAAATTGTAGGAGGGTTAAAACTCCCTCACACCCCAACATTTTTTTCAGAACTTTCTTGGGTTGGTAATACGGATTATTTGTCTTAAGAAATTTAGCTTTACTTTATGTCGACCGCTCTTTCATATATTTAATAAGTTTCTTATTACGGACGAATTTCCAGATTATTGGAAAACTTCATGTCATTCTAGTGTATAAATTTTTAGAAAATCAGACATCACAAATTATTGTTCCTTATCAATCCTATCGTACCTATGACTGTTCGAGTATTATGACATCCCAACAATTTGGTTTCACTTCTAAAAGGTCTGCAGAATTGGATTTACTCATATGTTGACTTTTTGTTTGATGGTTTGGAGAGGGACCTGCAGATTGATTCTGGGTACAATGATTTCTCCAAAGCTTTCGATAGGGTAGTTATGAAACGATAGATGTCCCGTCAGCCGAATCCATTACTTTATATGGTATCGTTACGTCGAACCTTCATTGGACGATCGACTACGTCATAATGCTGAATTGCGCTATTGGACACCGCATAGTTTCAGTATACATATTTTAGAATCAGAATGATTATAGACTTGATATTGTTAACTTCAATAAATATATTATTAATGTGTAATTATTGTAATTAAATAAATTTTTAAAACAGTAAAGTTTTAAGTTGAAAACATAAAGTGGCGCAGTCAGTAGGATTCCAAAAGGATTCTCATCGCGTATTATCCTTCAGTTTCTACTGTTTATTTGGAAGAACCTTAATCGCGAAAGTTTCCAAATTTTGAACAATTCAAAGAAGTGCAATCCCTAGAGTGCAGTCCATCGAGGATCAATGGAAATCATCGCAATTTTACTCTAAGTTGCTCATATTATTTATCCTATTATCTTTATTAGCCTATGTCATTCTCCTCATCTGAAGATTCCATAGTGGAAAGCGACAGTGAGCTTAATATTAGTGTTAAATCAAATTTTAATTTTAGTTCTTCTGACGAAGAAAAAGAAAGTTCAGTATTAGAAGTTAGTTCTCTTTTAAATAATTTAATTTAATAATTTTAAATCTAACAATAGTCAATCAAATTCAACAATGTCTGTTCCCAAATTTGAAATTAAATTATTAGAAATTGTACCAAAATTTGATGGTAATCCGCTTGAATTAGCGTCTTTCTTAGAGACGAGTAACACTTTAATTAAAACCTATTGGGATCCAAATCCCGCAAATACCAATTGCGTTTAATTTTCGAAATATATGCAAAATTAGTTGGAAACGTGAGAGAAGTTTACAGTATTTGCATAAATAAAGATTGGGAAACAGTTAAAAGCACTCTGGTAGCTCACTTCGGCGACCAGAGAGACGAAAACGGATTACTCTTTGATCTAGATCAGTTGAGACAAAATTCTAACGAACCTGCTCTTAATTTTTACACTAATGTCTAATTTGAGTGCTCTTCATAATTACGTTGATTGTCATGAAACTGGTCAAGCTGGTGCAACTGTAAAGAAAAAATTTTACAATACACATGCTTTAAAAATATTTCTGGCCGGTTTGAAAGAACCTATGGGCTTCACAATTCGAGCTATGAAACCCGATACTCTTGCAACAGCTAGACAATTTATTATAGCAGAAAATAATATCCGTCACCTTCAAAAATCAATTAACGAAACTTTTAAGAATAAACCGTATCCAAAATTTAATCAAAACTATCAAAATCAAACTAATTTTAATGTCCCTAACTTCGGTCAAAATTTAATGCCAATACAAAAATTTTCAAATCCATTTCCTCGTGGACCAAACAATGTTCAACCCAGATTCATCCCGACGAATAGACAAGTTTTCGGTTCTCAACAACCTTCAAGAGCACCGAGTAATGTGTGGAAACCTAATTCAAATTTCCATCAGCCAAACCAACTCCTATGAGTTGCATCTCGTCAAATACATTTAACAGATCCAACTTTAATAGAAACCAAAATCGATTTGCACTTCCACCTCCACAACAATACCAACCCCAACCATCACAACACAGATTTACTTCTGAAGAACTGCACAATGTCGACCAAACGCAATATTATGACTATTATCAATCAAACACTCCTTACTACCCTTATGAAAATAACATGCTTGACCAAGATAACGTAACTTGGACGCTGTTATTATTTCACCACCTTAGATTTAGCCAGTGGATTTCATCAAATTGAAATGCATCCCGACGATGTTAAGAAAACCTTTTTCAACATTGAAAATGGTCGAATACGTCAGAATGCCTTTCGCTCCTACAACCTTTCAGAGGGTCATGGATAATGTACTAAAAGAATTCCGTAATAAAATTGTCTTTTCAAGCTCACTCCAAGAACATATTAATAATTTAAAAAGTGTTTTCCAAAAGCTTCGCGAGAGTAACCTCAAGGTTCAACTCGATAAATCTGAATTTCTTAGAAAAGAAGTTAGGTTAGGTTAGTTAGGTCAACTACCCCTTACTGAAAACCTCGAAAGACATAAAAGCTTTCTTAGGCCTTCTCGAGTACTACAGAAAGTTTATAAAAAATTTTGCCAAATTAATCAAACCCTTTACAAGCTGTTTAAAAAAGGCCGCTCACATCAATATACTTGACCCGATTTACACAAAGACATTCGAAGATTGCAAGTCTCTTTTAATCAATGAACCCATTCTCATCTACCAAAGAATTCATTTTGACCACAGATGCAAGTAATTTCGCAATAGGAGCAGTTCTCTCCCAAGGACCAATCGGTGGAGACAAAGCCATAGCATATGCTTCTCGTACACTTAACGCTGCTGAACAAAATTATTCAACAATTGAAAAAGAGTTGTTAGCAATAGTTTGGGGTACAAAACATTTCCGGCCATATCTTTTCGGCAATAAATTCAAAATCGTTACCGATCATAAACCTCTACAATGGCTAATGTCTAAAGGAAACAAATTCCCGAATTGTCCGTTGGAGACTGAAGTTAGAGGAATTTGACTATGAAATCGTATATAAAAAAGGTTCTTGCAACACGAATGCGTATGCCCTTTCCCGTGTCGAAATTTATCCAATAGATAACGAAAAAACGAAAATAGTTCCGGCTCTGATCTACCGCCAATTTTTCAATATATGAAAGAATTTAGTAAAACTAACGCTACAACCAAATCAGACTCTCAATCTCTCGTTCCCGAAGTAGATTCAAATGACGAAAATGACGATCAAACAATACACACTAGTTTAGAAATCCCAATACTTGGAATCGAAATATCCGAGAAACCATTAAATGTATTTTTAAATCAAATAGTAATAATCAAAACTGATCAAAATCCTCATCAGGAAATTAAAAAATTATTCGATAACCCTGCAAGACCCAGATGGTTTTTACACGTGAGTGAAAATTCTTTTGAAAATCAAATTATTCAATTCTTAAATGAATATTCTGTTCCGAAGAAACGGTGCGCCTTTTGTTTTCAGAAAGATATTGATGAAATTCTTTTTAAAACCATGTGTAGAATAGTTCCTCAGACCTTTAAAAGCTCTGCATTTATCTTAAAATCGAATTCCAACAACAAAAACTTATAAAACAACAATACGAAGGCATTACAAATCACAGGGGAATTCACGAGACTGCTAACCAACTAAAACCAAATTCTATTGGCCAAAACTAAATAACGACGTAAAAGACTTTATCAATAACTGTTCCATTTGTCAACAAGTTAAATATGAGAGACACCCGCCTCTAATAAAACTTCAGCTAACCCCAACTCCAAGAAGACCACTCGAAACGTTACACATACACTTTTAAATTTGACAATACAATTACCATGACAGTATGTGACAGTTTTAGTAGATTTGGATAAGCTTACATAATTCCAACATTATCTGCGATTCACATCTATCAGTCATTATTACAATTCATTTCTACGTATAAAATTCCAGAAAACATGGTATCTGATAATGGCACAGAATTTACTCAATCCATCTCAAAGGCTTTGTTAAATTATATGGTATTAACTGGCATTATACTCTTCCACATAATCCTAATAGCAATGCAATCGTAGAAAGATTTCATTCTACAATATTAGAACACATGAGAACATTATCCCTAACAAATCCAAAATTAAAACTCATTCGAAAAACTGAGATTGTCCATTTTGGGATACAATAACTCAATTCACTCTGTCGCCAAACATAAGCATATTGACCTTCTTGTAGGACATCTTCACTTAAAAGATCCCATTGAAATCGATGACGAAGCTCGACCCGATAACATTCAATTAAATGAACATAAAGAAATTATGAAACAATTATATGACAGAATACCGTCACTAGTAACAAAAAACAAAAAAATATCGAAAAATTAAACGATCCCCCCGGCATTCCCCCTGGCAACTACCCTTTATAAGAAACAATCGGAACGACAATCTAAAACTAAGCCTCCATATAAACCCGAACACATTTTGACATCAAAAGATATTACAGTAACGACTTACAAAAACAACTATCATAAACAACTATTTAAACCCGTAAGAAAACTAATTAATGTAACTTCACAGGACAGTGACGAACCAGAAGATACAGATTAAATCCTTGAAAAGTAATCCCGGCATCCTATTTCGAACTAGGACCAGCTAGAGTAAAAATCGCTTCCCATACATTTCTACACTATATCCCTACAAACCCCATCCGAAATCAAATTACAAATCTAAGTTTACAATATTACTCATTAAACAACTTATTTAATAAGACGATCCATATTCATGAACATTCTTTGAGAAATGTTTATAAACAATTGCAATTTGAAGTTAATAGTATAAATGTTAAAATGAACTCCATATTTCCATCTAATCGAATTAAAACCTTCTTAGCTCGTTAGATGTTAACAAAATATACGCAAGTATTAGCGAACTGCAAAATGATCAAAATAAAATCATTAGAGAAGTAAATTCACAAATAACTCTTAACAAAAATCTTATGGATAGCGTTAATGAATCAATATCAATAATTTCAAATAATCAGTTTCTAATATCCAGCAAAATTAAAGAATTAGGAAAAGCACTCAACAAAACATCTTATGATAATTCACACTATATAGAATTTCAAGAAATTTTTATTCAAATAAAAATTAACTTGGACTCGTATGTCCAGCTTTCTTAATGATATCGAAAACGCAGTAAGTTTTGCCGGTTTAGGTGTTCTGCATCAAAGCGTAATCTCCCGTAAGGATCTTAAAGAAATAGTCCAAATTTTATGTAACACATACACATATGATCAATTATTATTCAACGAAAACCAAATATTAAAATATTATGTGCTATTGTTAATACTAAAGTTTATTATGATAAAGATAAAATAATATTTTTACTAGAATTTCCACTGGTCCATTCAGATGTGTTTACCTACTACCACTTATATTCCGTACATAATATAAATAACTCTGTCCTTATTCCTAATTATGAGCAACAACCAATATCAGTATCAATAAGAAGAATGCATCGATCTCCAATCTGTCGACGACTGTAAAACCAAAAGGCTACAAGTAACCAGAGAAACAAAAGACTGCATCACATCTCTCCTCTCAGTTACATCATCGCCAGAGAATTGCTAACAAATCGCTGTAAAAGTCTCCGAACCAATAATAGAAGAAATTAACGAAAGCCATTACATTGTAATATTCCCAGACTCACAGAAAATACAAACAAATTGTGAAGAATCAGGAGTTTCAGTCTTACAAAAAAGCTACTTATTAACAATCCCACCAAGATGCTCTATAGCTACTACAAAATACACATATACAGATGTATAGAAAATGGCGGACAGTGAAGATGGAGTGTTACACTGTCTGTGTAAATATTGTAATAAAAGAGTGAATAACGGTATAAAATGTGGTGTGTGTGCGGCAGTAGCACATCCAAGTTGTGCCAAACGGTTAAAAGGTGCAAAAATTTCAGACACTAGTATGATCTGCTGCAAGGAAAATCTAACTGAAACTGAGAAAGAAGGCCATAGTGGTGATGTATTAAACTCGTTAATTGTAGACGACTTACTTAATTCAAATGAAAATCAAATGGAAAATGAACTAGTATATCTAAAAACAATTATTGCTCATAAAAATTTCATAATCCGCCAACTATTAGAAAAAATCTGTTTTTTGGAGAACACAAAAAGTACAGATATTGATGTAAACATTCCTCCCCAATCCTCCCCACCTCAATTGGAAACTGCAAAGGGGAACACTAGGAACCAACCTGACAAACCAAAACTGGCAGTGGCTAAACTCACAGAGATGTTACCCAAACTTAAACAAAAGCCATCCTCGTCAAAAAATTATGTAGAAGCGACCTATTCGCATTCAAACGATATGTGTAGCAAACCTCCTCAAATAACTTCGCTGCAGGTCAATGCAGCCTTAATGCAAGCCAAACAAAGCACGACCATGAAAACAATTCAGCAACTGAACCAGGACTGTGAAGAAACTGCAGAAAACATCAGTAGGGGCTGGTCAAAAGTAAAACAAAGAAAGAAACGAAAATTTCTCGTAGGAAGTACAGAAACTCAATGTGACATAAAAACAATACCTAGGTTGGTGCAGTTGCATGTTACAAGACTCAAACCTGGTACGAAACCGGGTGAACTTCAAAAGTTTCTGGAATGTAAATTAACTGAAGTAGTATGTGAAGAACACCCCTCGAGAAGGCCGGATATATACTCCTCAATGAAAGTAATAATAAATAGAGAGTCATTAAAAACCGCCTGGAATAGGGAGACCTGGCCAAATGGATCCATAGTATCGTTTTTCAAGAAGAAGAGGATGCCATCAATAGTGATGGATCCTCCAACTCAAAATACAATCTAAACTACAAAAATGTAAATAGTGATCAGTTTAAAATCGGAGATATCACGCTGACGATAGTTAGCATAAATGTGCAATGTTTAAGAAATAAGCTACTGAATCCTTGAAGTTTTTTGTCAAGAGAAGAAACCGGACATAATTTGCATACAAGAACACTGGTGTGCAGAAGAGAACATCAAATATATGTACATACCGGCATATACTTTAACTACAAGTTTTACTAGAAGTAGTAAAATACATGGTGGTTCTCTAATATTTGTAAGCACTAAAACTTTGTGTAAAAGTGGTATCATAGACTGTAGTAAATTTAGCGAAGAAAATGCCTATGAATGTTGTGCAATCTATGCTACATATGAAAACAGTACATTCTTAATTATTAATGTTTATAGAACGCCAGATAGCAACCTGGATACATTTCTTGAAAAATGTTTTTCTTTTTTAACTAAACATAGTAATCGTTTTGACAAAATATGCATTTGCGGTGATTTCAATATAGATTACTTAACGCCAAACAATGACAAAAATCTACTAGATGATCTACTTGACTCGTATGGTTTAAAACTTGGCCTCCCAAATGAACCCACACATATAATGTACTATAAAAATAAAATAACCAGAACTAAAATTGACTATATGATGTATACAATAAAAATTATGTCAATGATGCATTCAAGGAATTCATGGAAACACTACAATATGCTATAGACCTAAATTGCCAAACAATAAGGAAAAAAACAGCAGGTTAGTAGACAAAGGACAACGCTGGCAAGATACAGAAATTCATAATAAAGGTAAGCAACTGAAACACATTTATTCTGCCGCTAAAAACATAGCCGAGAAGGAGGCATGGGATTATTATCGATACTGTAAAAAAGAGTATAACTACTTAATTCAAAATAAAAAAAAGGAGCACAATCAAAATATGATCAGGGACAGTAATAACAAGCAAAAAACCATGTGGAATATTGTTAATAATACAATAGGTAGAAAACAGAAAGTGAAATACGAGGGCAATTCAGAAACTAACCTCCGATTGGTCACAGTGCGGGTAGTGGGGGGAGTAGCGCGCCATCTGTGCATTCACACGCTCAGCAGGTCAGTAGGCATCAAGCCGTAGTCGAGTGAACATCGTACCTGCGCTAGTTTAGTTTTTGTGGCAGTTTGAAATGTGTGCTGCAATAGAAAATCCCGCCAAATGTGAAGTGCGTGCTGTTATAAGGTTTTTTACAGCCAAAGGATACTCTGCAGCAGCTATTCATCGTGAGCTTTGTGCCGTGTACGGACCAAAAGTTATGAGTGAAGGAGTTGTCCGTGAATGGGTACGTTTATTTAAAAGTGGACGAGAAAACGTTCATGATGAAGAGAGGAGTGGTAGACCATCCTTGGTGACTGACGAACTCGTTCAGACAGTTGATGCAAAAGTTCGTGAAAATCGACGTTTCACAATGGCGGAGTTGTCTACTGATTTTCCACAGATTTCTAAGACTCTTTTGTACGAGATAGTGACAGCAAGATTGGGTTACCGTAAGTTCTGTGCACGATGGGTGCCCAAAATTCTTACCGACCACCACAAAAGTCAAAGAATGGCCTCTGCATTAGACTTTCTGTCACGTTATGAGGACGAAGGAGAACCATTGTTAAACAGAATCGTGACCGGTGACGAAACCTGGATTAAGTACGTGAACCCTGAGACAAAAGAACAATCAAAGATGTGGGCACATTCAGATTCGCCTACCAAACCAAAAAAAGCCCGGCAAGATTTTTCTGCCAGAAAACTGATGGCAACGGTGTTTTGGGATGCCAAAGGGGTGTTGTTGGTTGAATTCATGGAACGTGGGACGACCATTAATCAAGACGTGTACTGTGAAACACTAAAAACATTACGACGGGCTATACAGAACAAACGCCGTGGTATGCTGACTTCCGGTATCGTTTTTTTGCATGATAACGCCCGTCCTCACTCTGCTCGCAGAACAACAGCCCTTCTTGAGTCCTTCAAGTGGGACGTTTTCAACCATCCACCTTACAGCCCAGATCTGGCGCCAAGCGATTATCACCTCTTCATGCATATGAAGAAATGGCTCGGGTCCCAGCGGTTTGATGACGACGAAGAGCTCAAAGATGCGGTCACAGGCTGGCTCAAGGCACAAGCGGGTGATTTTTATGCAGAAGGAATTTCAAAGCTTGTGAAGAGATACGATAAGTGCCTCAATCGTTATGGAGACTATGTCGAAAAATAGTGCAAAGATGTAGTTGTAAGATGTATATATTAAAATATTTTTACTTAACTTGGTGTATTTTTTTCAATCAACCGGAGGTTAGTTTCTGAATTGCCCTCGTATATACAGCTAAACGTAAACAACAAAAAGATTACGAACAATAAAGAACTTTCACAATGCTTTGCAACAAATATTAATGAGAAAAACAAAGAGCTACAAAATATGTTCGATATAAAAAACAATGATTGTACATGCTCATCCAAATGGTCTAAAAATAGTTTCGCTTATTTTCCAACTACAGCAATGGAAATTGTAAATGTCATTAGCAATATAAAAAACAATAACTCGGTGGGTGATGATCAAATAAATATAAAAGTGCTAAAACATACAAAAGACATAATTTCTGAGCCCCTGGCTCACCTAATCAATCTAACTTTCGAAACAGGAATCTTTCCAAATGACCTAAAATTAAGTAAAGTGATTCCTGTTTATAAAAAACTGGATGCTACGTGTGCTGATAACTATAGACCAATTTCACTGTTAAATGACATCTTAAAAATATTAGAGCGTATATATCACAGTAGACTCACACATTTCCTAGAAAAATTCAGCATTCTGTCCCCCAATCAACATGGCTTTCGTTCGGGAAGATCGACAGAAGGAGCAGTAATTGAATTTATGAATAGTTTGTACAAGAATCTAGACAAGGGTCAGGCAGTTGCGGGAGTATTCTTCGACCTCACAAGAGCATTTGATAGCCTTAATATTGAATTTCTTAAAGATAAATTATACGCTGTTGGTATAAGAGGTCCTATGCTTGACTTACTAGGGTCATATTTATCTGAGCGAAAGTTTTATGTTCAGATAAAAGACGAGTAGTCTGATATAGTAGATACTGATATGGGCGTTCCACAGGGGTCTGTGCTGGGGCCACTTCTGTTTCTTATCTTTATTAATGATCTACCCGATTGCATTGGCGATACACTAATAATGTATGCAGACGATTCATCGGTGGTGGTTTCTGCACAGACTCCTGAGGAATTGTAAAAAACAAAACGCGTTGTCAACACGTTCCTGAACTGGTGTAATCAAAATTCGATTAAATTAAATCTTGAAAAGACAACATATATGAACTTTAGATACAGGAGAAATATTTCACGCATCACTAGGACTGATATCGCCCGTGTAACTGAAATTACATTTCTGGGTGTTCATTTGGATGAGTTTGTGAGCTGGGATGAACAAATAGAGCATATCAGTAAGAAACTTAACTCAGCTTTTTATGCCATTGTACAACTGAAGAAAACATCGAATTTGAATACACTCATTAGTGTGTACTAATCTTTGGTGTATAGTAATCTTACATATAATGTCTGTCTATGGGGTAACACTGTTGGCACGGAAAAATTATTTATCAAACAGAAAAGAATACTGAGACTTGTCTTTAATATTCCACATGGTAGCACATGCAGACAAATCTTTAAAGAGAATAATATTTTAACCCTACCATCTATCCTAATATACAAAACTCTCCTTTATGTTAAAAACAACTCTCTAAGGTTTCTAACACATTCTGATTATCATACATATTTTACCAGGAATGCTCATGATTTTGATATCATTAGACACAATCTATCTCGTACTGAAAAATCACCGGACTATTTGGGAATCAAACTTTAAAATCATCTACCTCGAGAAATTAAAAAAATGAATCTAACCAAGTTCAAATCGTCAATAAAATGCATATTGTTGCAAGGGGCTTATTATAATCTGAACGAGTACTATGAATCTAGCTTGCTATAACGGCATAGCATGTTCACCCCAAATTGTATATCGGGGTTCATTTACTCAAATTATTAGCTCATACATAGTCTTTTACCTAGTGTGTAAATGTTATTCAGTTTATTTATGTGTAAATCTTAATATGTAAATGCGAATGTTATACTATGTATCTTTATGTATAAATCTTAATTTTAAATGTCTTAGCTTATGCTGCGTACTTGATTAGCTTTTAGAATTGGAACTGACATGTATATCCATCTGTGGATGGCTGCTGTATGCAAATATGAATAAATATTATTATTATTATCATATAAAAACGAAAAAGATATCATCGAAGGACATCCTATAGCTCTCTAAGGAATCCAAGAAGCATCACTTCCAATTTTGAATATCCAAGAAATTCAGCTAAAGAAAATCAACTTAGACAAACTCCATAAACTGCAACTTCAAGAAAACAATGCCAATCCGCTTGATGAACTCAAGATGCCTGTGACCTTTTCTCGAATTGCTGTCGGCTCAAGTACCATAATCTGTTATTTCCTATTTAAATATAGAAACCTTATGAGAAAGGGTTTTCAGCATAAAAAGAAGCCTACCAACATCGACCCAACTCAAGTGGTTCCACCCTCGCTTCACCCTTGAGTTTTATTAGGGGATGGAGGCGTTATGAAACGATAGATGTCCCGTTAGCCGAATTCATTACCTTATATGGTATCGTTACGTCGAACCATCATCGGACGATCGACTACGTCATAATGCTAAATTGCACTATTGGACACCGCATAGTTTCAGTATACATATTTTAGAATCAGAATGATTATAGACTTGATATTGTTAACTTCAATAAATATATTATTATTGTGTAATTATTGTAATTAAATAAATTTTAAAAAAGGTAAAGTTTTAAGTTGAAAACATAAAGGAGTTAATCATGAGCTCTTGCTACATAAACTTTGTATTTATGGCGTTTACAGTCTTGTATTACAGTGATTAAGTAATTGTCTAACGAATAGGTTACAAATGGTCAGAGTTAATCATTACTATTCTCATACTTTTCCAGGAACCTCTGGAGTTCCCCAAGGGTCTCATTTGGGACCATTATTATTTAACCTATTTATTAATGCTATAATGTATTGTTTTCGAAGTAGCAAAGCCTTGTTATTTGCTGACCACCTCAAATGTTTCAGGGTGATTAATGGCAGTGATTATGCTCTAATATTACAATCTGATTTAAGTAGTTTATCAATTTGGTGTACAAATTTCACTCTAAATGGCATTGGCTTATGAACTGCAATAAACTACCTGGTTTAATCCCATAGTGTAGAAAATCAACAAGTAAAAGATGCAAATATGCTACAGGGTCGTACTTAAAATTTTTTAATATATTGCATAATAAAGGAGATATGCAAATAATTTATTTAAATGTTACAATTCTATTCTATATTTAGTTGAGTGTCGCTATCGCTATCCTCATCTAAATTAATTATAATTGGCACAATTGATTTTACAGAAATGTACGAATTTTCAACATTTATAACATGACTAACAAAACGTTTCGGTAAGAATGTCATTCAGACAGTTCCTAATTAATTCTACCACAGTACCACTTAAAGTCGGAGAAGTATTTTTTCCGCGCATGCTCGATTTAAGTTGGTGCCACATAAGCTCTATGGGATTGAACACGCAGTAGTAGGGAGGTAGTCGTAACACTTTATGTCCCAATTCTTCTGCAATTGTATCACAAACATACGTTTTCTTAAAAGAAAATGACTCCAACAGTTGTAAAAGTTCTTTTTACTTTTCCGCCCAACCTATCTAATATGCGAGAAAAGTATTGGTTTTAACCCAAAAAAAGTTGGAAATTTGAGAAAATTTTTGGAGTTATTTTCACGTTTTCCATTAAGAACAGCACGAAAAAATGGTTTTTAGAAAAAAAAACCTGTGTGTATATCGTCGTCGTCGTTGTCCTCGGCCACTTTTTGTTACATGTCTTGTTAGCACGATACAGCCTCCGGAGTGCAACAAGTCACCAATTTTATGGTTGAATATTGTTCAGGACATCTCACAGATGGACCCTATTGATTTTAAGCTCACCAGAGCCAGAACAACGGGTGTTATAGAACCTACTTTAAGTACGACATTTTTGTAATGTTTTGAGAAATTTCAGTTTGTTAGCACGATACAGCCTTCGGAGTATATGCAAGTGACCAATTTTATGATTGGATATTATTCAGGGCATCTCAAACATGAACCGTGTTGATATTCAGCTCACTAAAGCCAGTACAACTAGTGCTATGGTAGTTGAAATACCAAATTTTTGTCATTTTTGGAGAATTTTCAGTGTGTTAGCACGATACAGCCTTGATAGTGTATAAAATTGACTTTTATGACTGAATATTATTCAGGGCGTCTTATAGATGAACCTTATTGATTCTTAGCTCACTAGAGCTAGTACAACGGGTGCTATGGTACCTGAAGTGCCACATTTATGGTCATTTTTGGAGAAATTTCTGGTTGTTAGTACGATACAGCCTCCAGAGTGTATACAAGTGACCAATTTTATAATTGGATATTTTTCAAGGTGCCTCACTGATGTACCCTATTGATTTTCAGCTGACTAGAGTTAGTACAGCGGGTTCTATAAATCCAGATATACTACATTATTGGTTACTTTTGGGGAAATTTCGGTTTGTTAGCACGATACATCCTCCGAAGTGTATACTAGTGACCAATTTTATAATAGAATATTGTTCAGGGCATCTGACAGATGCGGAAAAGTAAGTTTTAATCTTTAAAACCGTTTATTTTGTATAATTTTCCTTAAAATATGTGTCGCTAGCAGCCATGAAGTTTTGAATCTCCAATTTTGTATTATTTGAGCCAGGAATTTATTGCAATTGTCTACTATGATAGCTTGGGTTGTCCATTACTATAACACTGTTTGGCAGAACGTTGAGTAGTAGAAAGTGTTTAAACCAATCTTCAAAAAGCTCTGCTGTCGTATCTTCATGATAATCCACACTAGAGTCCTTACTGTTTTTGGAAGAAACCCACAAAGTGTCCAACCATTCTCTGGTCCTGCGTGTAAGAGTGTAATCAATCCTCTTCCCTTTATTTGATGGTGCTTTTGTTTTACACCTATCAGAGGAATCAGACCATCCTTTGAATGGCGTGCCATGCGTGTCAAACCACGTCTTGTCGAGGTAGATTATTGGGCGATTTCAGACTGGTATTTTCTTATTGACATTATAAATTCAGAACGTCAGTTTATTAAAGTTTAGATTCCATTACTACTTGTCTCTTGTTAGTTTTGCGATATTTAAAGCCCATTGCAGACAGAGCTCGCCAAAAAGTAGTGAGGCTACAGTTGATTTGAATTTCCTCATTGATGAGCTGGTGTTTTAGACTTTTGATTGTAGGGACACACTGCTCATCGTACATAGATTTTCTGCCTTATCAAATCTTTTTCCCAGTCGTCTAGACTTTTTGTGACACCAGAATCGTTACGCTTTTTTCTTGATTCAATGGGATTTCGAACAATTCGTCTAACTTAAGTAAAAAGCACCTTCGTCAAATTACTGGTTACACTTGCTGCAGCACCCACGTTAGATCCTTCTTTAACGGACCACTGAAAGAAGCACTATTACTTTTTATCCACGGACTCCCCATACTGTCTATTTCGTACGTTGGGGTATAAAATATTTGCTATAAATGTCTGTAATAATATATAAATGTTTTAAAAGTATTGCACGACGTAACACAAGTGAACACTTCCAATTAAACACAAAGACTAAAATAACATGAAGTGTAAGCCGTAATCCTTTATAATCCTTCTCTGAGAGAAAAAATTACCTGCTTTCATATTATTGTTACATTTCCAGTATTTTAAATTTATTCTTTATCGGGCTTCATATATGTGTAAATATTATACCTACAAATTATTATAATACAGTCTGGTCCTTTTACATTTATGATGGACATTCTCGGGTTTTACAACTTAAGAATCTAATTGGTTTTATTATAATCGTTTAACCAATACCATTTACCGTACATATTACATACAGAATAGTATGAATCTAAACGTCATGTTATGTGTTTTCATAGAATACACCACCCAATAGGTTTTGATTACAACATTAATAACGAAACCTTAAAATGTGCTTCTCCAACTAATGACTTGGGTATTATATGATTTTCACATTATATTACATATAAAGCAAAACTTGAAGCTGTTCAGCACAATTTTTAAAGATTCATTGCCTTTAAGATGCACGTTCACCATCATTATGATTTTTTAAAACATTTTTGAAACATTCCTACTCTGGAGGTTCGCAGAAACCAAAGAGATCTAATACAGCTGTTCAACATAATAAATAGGATGTTTGATAGTCCCGAGCTTCTCTCTTAAATATATTTAGTTGTTCCTCATCGTCTTACTAGGCAGGTACAAACGTTTCATGTTTTATTTCATATGTACAACTATGCAATGCATATTTTTCAACCTAGGACACTTAGATTCGCAAATTCTGTTGATGGGATTTGAATTTTTAATGTGTTAACTTTCAAGTTCAAAAAACATCTGCTGGAGCTTGAACTATAGTGCTTACAGCTTTTATAGTTGGTTTGATGTTATCACACTTGTTACTTTATTTGCTTTTTTTTGTTTTAATTTGTGATTTATATTATGCTTTCGATTTTTCCTTTTGTTTTATACATAAATTTAATACCTATGACAATTAATCATTCTTACCAGTTTAATACATTTTAATTTTTTGTTATTGTAAAATTTTTTATATTCTATATTGTATTATGTGAATTGGACATGCCCATGATGGATTAAATAAATAAATAATTCAATTTGTTTCACTCATGAACAACATACAAAAATGTAAATTTTTTTTGGTAAACTTTGAATACATTTTAGTATATAAATAAATTAGGTCCAAGCAATGTATTCTGACCTTTACTATACGTGGTAGCTCTGTGCCCCAGCAATTTTGGGACACCCCATATGCTTTGAATTCCGTGAATATATCAAGGACTCGAGTTTTATTTTAAGAAATGATGCAAAGTAGTTCTTCTTTCTTCGAGGAATCTTCAAAAACTACCAGAATAAAAATAATTGTGCAGTATCAGTGATATCTATCAACTGGTCCAGCTGAAGCGAAAAAGCAATGCAGTAGTTTTTCAATTATGTTAACACTCATCATTTCTTTATGGCGTATCACAGTATTTCGAGACAGCTGTAAACCTTGAATTGCTTTTTTAATTTCATTTTTATTTTTAAAATTCACCAATAGCGATTATGAAGCATAAAATGGTTTGAACATTCGTGCAATTCTTTAGCTTACTCAGAAAAAGCTTTGGTAGTAACCGTACTTTGCTCAATAGGCCTAGAAAACATATTTTTTGGTCTGTTAATTGCTATTTTAATGCTTACCTCTTATTTCACGGTTAGGTTGAAAATTGTCTGATATTTACTATGAATTGTGTTAAAAATTTTTTAAATGTCCTTTTTTCGGTATTGCATATTAAGCAGCAACAGTTTTCTTTACTCATTGTAAAGAAATAGTTCCCTTTCTTGGTGAAAATGATGAGTTTTGGATTTCATTGAAGCACATTTTTCGAGGACTTACAAAAATCAAATTATTATATCATTCATATAATAATAAATTTTTTTAGCATTTATTGTTGTGTTTACTTTTCACCCTCTGTTGTCTGCTACATAACTAACATCCATTGCAAGCCATGTACCTGGCAGTTTCACGAGATATGAGTATCTCTGCTAGGACGTGAGCGTAGGATTTGTTAGCAGAGCTGAGTTCGATATATTGAGCCTCAGATCACTTATTGGAATTCAGTGGGTATTTCTCAGGATTTTGTTACTGCATACACACCAGGAGTCTATACAGCTGCGAAGTGGGAAACATTTATAAAATAAAGAAAATTCTTCAATGAAAACAAAAGGAATTTTTTTTCAATAAAAAAAATCATAGGTACAAAAATAAAACTCGTAACACTGAAAAACAATGTTAGAACTTGCCCTTTGTCATTTCCCGATATTTTTATCATCACTAGTACCTACATTGATAATAATATCATCGATAAATTTATCAGCCATATTATCTGCGTACATCCCACATTTTCTTTCCTTCATTTTGAACATGAGTGTCACTCGTTCCAACGATTTCTTAAGAAGGTGTTCCACATCGGCTAACTTAAACGTTCGATTTTCCCGTGCCAGATCCCCTTTAACGTGTGCCTAACTTAATTTAATTGGATTCTACTCACAATGATACGGTGGTAACCTTAATACAGTAATTCCATGGCTCAATGCTAATTCATCTACAGGAGGTTTATTATACTTATAGGCACGTATCTTCACAATTTGAAGTAATATGTTCTTTAAACTGCTTTTATCGTAAGGGATGCTTTTATCCCGTAGCCATTCTTTAATTTGAGCTTTTCTCCTTGCCTGTTGTGTCAACTGTGGTAAGGAGCATTATCCTTAACGATAACAGATCCAGGTTCAAAATTTTCAGTAATGCGTCCAAATCACTTCTCGTACACATTTGCATCGTAGTCTCCCATTTTCTTGAACTCACATATTAATTCATCATATAACCCAAATCTGCTATCACTTCTTATATGTGTAATTATCAATCAACGGCCTTTTCCAGATGGAATTTTTAAACCAGTTTATCAGCCTTCAATAGCTGCTTGCCGTGCATTTTTCACTTTTCCATGTTGCCATACTTTTTTCATCGTGTGCCCCTCGTTGACCCATCTTTCTTCCTTGCTTTCAAAACAAACAAATAATCACGTATATAGGTATATAGCTGGATTTCTTGTTTTACAATTGACAAACACCTAGATATGTGAAACATGTGTTGGAGCATTACCTGGACTTTAAGCCAATTTGCTTAATTCTTTGATTGTCCATAGAAGTAAAGGAGGATTAACATATCCTTAAAATGATGTTTACACATTTGTAAAATTTCTGGAAGTGTTTTAAGTATTCTTGAACAAAATCTGCATAGGAAAAAGTCCTTTGAATTGTTAACTAACACAGTTATGAACAAAGCTCTAACAATGGATTTGTCTGAAAGTTTGAATAAGCATGTGTTGGAAAATGATGTTAATCACATTTACTTTTTAATAGCCATATGCACAAAATACCTGAAAATCAGAATATGCTTTATTGTTAAGAAGAAAAGTGAAATTAAGACACCAATTAGAAACCATTTAACTAAAATGATTTTGTTCTCCGGACAATAGGAGATGAGCATATCATGTATTCATATTTTTTTATTGTTTGTTAAATTTTTATTTATAATGTACATATTTTTATAATAAATATTGTTTTGGTTTTAAAAATGTGTAAATTTATTTCTTGATAGATGTTCTAATTTGACCTTTTAAGTTTGTAACTAATCAGAAATTTTTTATTACTTAAGATACTTAACAATATTTAATAGATTTTAGATAATACAATAGAACTCCAACAAATAAAATATTTGAAAGTTCCTAATACTTTTATTTCCACCCAAATTTAGTTTATGTTCACATTATTGTTCTACCACTGGTGTGACTGTTCAATAGGTTTGGTCCGAACTTTGTTACTAATCCATTCGTTTTTCATGTCTAAGGAATGAGCAAAAGCGAGACAGGTGTCTTTCAAGTCGCAACTCAGGCAGGCGTTGCCACTATTTGAAGAAAGTTCTTAAACATTAGAAATAAAAAAGTTTATTTCATAAAAATTACCTTTTTCTGTGTCTCATAAATCGTAATATTACATACATAACTAAATTTTGAAAAATTCAAGAATGCATGTTAAAACTATTAGTTCTTTAGTTTTTTAAAGTATTTCTGAATTATTCACAAAGATAAAGAAATTTTAGAATTAAATATGACAACTAAGCTTTCAAAATTTTTGGTTTTAGTGTAACTAACATATCTGTCATAAATTTTATTATCATTTAAAATATGACACATTAATGTGAAAGATCCACATATCTTACATATAAATATTATTAGATATATATTTTAATTTATGTTTTTGCCTTGCCAGGATTGACTAGACTAAAAGCAGCAATCGATCTGTTGGCCACCCGTGATATATAATAAATTATTTATTTTTCAGATACTTACTTGTTAATAAATACTTCTAAACCTTTTCGCCTATCTTCTATGAAATCCTCCTCAAAAATTCCATCATCTCCTCTAAAAGGTAATTGTCGTTTCCATGCTTTGCCCGGCAATGGAGGTACTACAATTTTACTATCCCTTTCCAACTCGTTTCTCAACCATTCGAAATCGCTGTATCGTCTCCTAACACTTGATTCTTTTACTTTAAAAACTGGTAGATTTGTCTGTAAATTCGAAAAAATAAAAAATATTTCTGCATACATGCATTAGTAGTTATAAATCAAATAAAATAATTATGAATGAATAACGTGTTTATTAGTTACAGGAATCTTATCAAAAGGGGGTGTATACTCACTCTCATTTTCACTTCGTAATCTGTAAATCTTTTTTTTCCTACTCCAATTGTAGTGACAGGATTAACGACATCAATTTCTAGAAAATTAGCTGGTGCCGCATAGGCGTCATCTAAAGTTTGCTTTTTAACATTTAATCTTCTCGTAGCTTCGACCGTTGCATCTGCTTCCGCCATCATTATGTATTATTGAAATTCTACAAAAAATACATATAACCAAAAATATTTACTATATACTACGCAATTTACTCACTAAAATTCTGTTTAAAGATGAATACGGCAACTTTTTTTGATTTTTTGTTTATTTCATTAAAATAAATTTTAACAGGATTAATAGTTCACTCAAATTGGCGCTGGGTTTGTCATTTGATAATTGGCACTATCGTTTGACAGCTAGAGTGTGTTCCTGATTTATTTGACGTTAGGGTGTGACGTCATTGGTCGCGTTTATTGGAATAACCCGTGGCCACGAATAACCGAGAGGTCAGATAAGGAGCACAATATCTAGGTTTGTTCCAACCCATCAAAACACCGTTCTTGGAATGGTGACGCGCATGTGGAATAGCAAAAATGCGTTCCAACCACGAGAGAACCATTTAGCGAACGATCATTGTTTTGTTCCAACCCGATTTGGTATCGTTATGGAATCGGTTCAGGAACGATGATTTCGATACTCTACTAAAAGCAGGTATCAAGGGAACCGACTTGCGCAGTACATATATCCATATCTAGTTTTAGGTTAGTTGACTTGATTTGTTGTTTTGTTTATGTATTAGTTGAATTTTATGGGAGGGATCTTATTTATATTTGTTGGTGCTATTTGTTGATATTTTCCAATATGAGTGATAACGAGGAGAATTACGTTTTTGACTCGTTCCAATGATTTAAGACTCGAGTCAGTAACCAAACCGTTCCAACCACGATCTATTTTGGAACCGTTATTAGAACGGTAAACACTTTGCGCCTGCGTAACAAATCCTTAAGAACGATTTCGATAACGATTCCGGAACGATTAAAATTTGTGTGTTGGAAGGTTGGAACAAACCTTCTGTGTTTCCTACAAAAAGTGTCCCGTAAATAACTTTAATTAACGATGGCGGTGCTGTACCAGAGGAAAAAAAACGTCAATAGTAGATAAGACCACAGACAAATAATAGAGGTAAGACGGGCAACTCACTGACAAAAAATACCTCGGCAGATGTGCTGCCATCTTTATTTGTCACCAGAAACTAAAAGAAGGGTTCTGTCGTCGATTCTAGCTTTTAAATGGTGGTAAATTCAAATTGTGTGGTATGGCGGAAAATTTAAATTCGTTTGATTTATAATTTCTAAGAATGGGGAAAGGCTGCAACAACTTAGTTCCAATTTAGTTTACAGTATAATTCTACAAAAAATCGTATTACATACATATCTAACAGATTTTCTAATTCATGTCATACTTTTTATTTTTGGAGGAGTTGCAAGCACATTTTGTGGTTTAAGTGGAAAGGAAAAGCAACTTTCTTCTAATTCTCCTCAGAAATGAAATCTACAAAAACAATATACATAGTAGTTTAAATCTGATAGTATTACAATAAAATTCTTACCAGGTAAATTTAAAACAGGAAGTGCAATTTTTTTTAGTTTTCCCCTTCTTTACATACATTCAAAAAATGATTACCAGTAACTACTTTCCCCCTAATATGCTTCTTGGCTGGTTAACTAAACTAGGATTATTGATTCGTTACAACCAAATATTTATTATATGCTCGTCCGCGAGAATGAAATATTAATATAAATTACTTATTTCAACTATTAATGATATTTATAACCTACCTTGGAGCATCTTGATCTTGGTTAAAGCTATTGGAAACAACACGCTCTCGAGGGGCTGGCAATTTGAATTAAATCAATAAAATAAATTAATAACCAAACAACGATAATGGCAAACTTTAAATGTGTAACCTCAATTATTTGTCTCTGGATGTCAAAGAGATTAACGAACAAGAATGAACGCGACCGAAATTCTTCTCCAATTTGAAGGCCACAGCTACTAGGGCTATTCAGCCTAACGCAAACAAATTGACTTGTTCTTCGTGACAAATATAGATGGCGCGAAGAACGCGTATCTTTTTAAATAAGTATAAGTGCACACCCCCTGAATAAGACTAGACACTAGACAGTCGAATTAAAAAAGCGATGATCAACATTTTTGAAATTACTATTTAGCCGTCCCTAATCTATGTATTTAGCTCAACATCCACAGTACACTTCTTAGGTCAGATAATTTATTATTTTATGTTATATTTTATTATTACCCTCCACTACACAAGGGCCATTCTGGAATACACACTCTACTTTTACTTTATTTGATAATTAAAAATGTCACTAAAAGAATTAATATTCTAAGTACTTGAAAAAGTTTAAATAAATTGGTCAACATAGCTTTAAGCACATTATCATTATTCTGAAGTTAACAAATAATTATACAAATTGTACCATCAATAAATCTATCTTGGTCTGAGCACTTCAATCATATTTTTTAAAATATTAATAAAGGGCGTTTTCAGGATGTAATCTATGGGGAGGGTAGCTGTTAGATTGGAGGGAGTAGCAAGGGGACAACGACATCTTACAAAATAATACTTCAAAAGATTCTGGAAAATTGTTTTTATTCATTATTTTTAGGCTATTAATAATTTTCTAGGATTTGCTGAAAATTTGTGTCAAACTTTTTCTTGGACTATCTCACCATATCAAAATTCCGATGCACACTCATCAAACTCTCGTCAACATTTCCTCTCCCATAGTGCTCCTAAGCCAGGTTTTCACTCTTCGAAGCGTACTGAAGGACCCTTCTACAGTCACCGTAGTGGGTGGAATTGCACTCGGAATTGAGAGCGCTCGCCTCATGCAGGATAAAAAAAATGGCTTCATTTAAAAGATCAGTTACCCATCCAATATCCTTTAATCTGTGTTCAGCTAAATCTTTTTCTTTCACAAGTTAAACCATAGGTCCGGTTCTGCGGTCATCTCATCCAACTCATAAAACGCTATAAATAAGTCCCCGTTTCTCTGTAATTCTCCGATAGTCATTTTCAGCATATATAAGGGATGTAGTTTTGTCAAGGCAAAAGCTGGGTATTTCCTTGTGAAAATCGAATATTCAGCGATGATGAGACAGAATCAGTATACGGTATAATGAGTGAACGTCTCTAGTATTAATTTTATCAGTATCTGTGTTTTTGATTTTGGGCAATACGTGAAACAGTAATATCAATTTCTCATTCCCTTATAATGTCTTGTGCTTTTTAAAGTCTGAGACGCCAAAATGCCCTTTCTTGAATACTTCAAGGATTCCTGCTATGTGTTCTCCTACCATGATCAAATGCATGTTTTCAGTTTGTAAGACATTAAATACTGGTTCCAATACCGCCGAGTATATTGCGATTGTGAATTCGGTAACGATGAACAAGGGTTTTATAACCGCTGAATGCAACTGGTACGCAGATATTCTTGTGGCGTAGTTTCCCTCAATAGATAGTTTTTGTAGGGATTCAACAAGCTCGGGGAAATTTTGTGAGAATTTTCGAATGCTTTTGTATTTTTCAGTCCAGCTGGTTTCACACAAACGCGATAGATTAGGAGCCGAATTCCCACGAGCAGTCGAGTCTCTGAAAAATGTTACAGGTACAATTTCACGTGACGCTGGAAGCTCAGATTTTGACGCTCAAACCGGTGGTCACATGACTATAACACAAGAAAGAAGCAGAACAAAAAAAAGTATTTTTGATTGGAGGTGGTTCGCTTCCTGATTTCAAATGAAATGAAATTTTAATACAGATTTTAAACGAAAAAACTGTTAGATGCGTTGAGGTGACCTTTGTTTGCGATGCAGATTTGGAGCCAATCTGTAAAAAAAGTAAAATCAATATTAGTAGTAATAATGAAGCAGAACCTATGAGAAAGAGGAATTCCATAACAATAGAACTCTAGGCAAGAATTATTCAACGAATCAAATCTGCCTTCCTGCTCAAATAAACAACTTTTAGGAAACAAGGGGAAAATACGTAACATAAACATAAAAGACAAATTAACAAAATATAAAATAGAAAACTAAAAACAAATTCCACTTTTTATTACTTGGAACGGTATTATCTTAATATTCTTAATCCGATTCTGCTTGGCAGGAGCATGATGACGGAGGTGTCACTGTCAACACTGTTAACTGCTTCGATATCGCCAATAACTTCTTCGGTTCTAGACGTAGATGGAGTATCTATATTTTTAACTGACGTTAATTCAATGTTACCAGTTCTGTTTTTGGGCAACTTGGCCTTCATGGTGGTAGGTGCCTTCGATATGTGCATAAGTTTCCAATTATGGGCAATATAACATAATTTTCCCGCTCTGTTAGTATTTAATTTATGTCTTTTCTTATTGTGAACAAATGAAAATGTGCAAAAGGATCTTTCTACAGAGGCAGATGAAGGCGCACTTAAAATTCTTATTGCAACTTTTCCTAAGTCAGTATTTGGATAAAAGGTTTTCCACCAAAATAGAGCACTTATCTTTTCATCTTCTACAGCTTTCCAAACAAATTATTTTCCCCAAAGTCCTTCTCGAGATCTATACATAGCAAGTTCTGCCATAACACCCTTGTTTATATATACGCTACGCATAGGGTTTTATATAAACAAGGATAACACTAATATTCATATTTTGTCCTATTTAACATATTGTCTCGCAACCATCAATTTGTTCTTGCGCTGACAATATTAATCCTTGACTTCTAGGATCCAACAAGCAAGCTCCCAAATGAATAGGTTTTAAAGCATGTAGTTTTCTATCTTCGAATTTTTCCTTAATTGATTCTGATTCTACGGAAGGCAAGGTCAAAGGTAAAAACTCTTCCAGTTTTTTTTCTATTTGTGAAAACGCCGACCAAACTAAGTGAATGCTATTGTAGTCACCCTCCAAATATGTTATCCAATGCACAACTGGTTGCAAAATACTGCGAAAGTTCTCTATATGTGACCAAAACTGGTCATCGAGTAAAGCTTGTTTATGTTTTTTGGACAAAGTCTTTGTAGCATCTTCGTTTATTGCCATTGTTTGCAATATACTTTTCGTAACCACTAAACTATTTAGACACTCTAAATAACTTCCCCAGCGAGTCTTCACTGGCAGGTGCAAAGAAGATTGAATGTTTTTTTAACAGTTTGGTTGTTTAAATTCAGCTGATAACAGTTGAGAACTTCTTATGGTTTTTATGATTTCTACACAGTTACTAAATATTTTGTTAGCAGTTTCATATTTGAGAATATCACTAATTATCAAGTGGAGAGTACGAGCCATACAACCTAACCATATTATGTGAGGATACTTTTCATTTAGAAGCCTTCCACATTCAACCATATTTGAAGCATTGTCAGAAATAACAACTAGAAATTTTTCAGGCCCTAATTTTTCTATAATCTGAACTATCTCGGCTAGTAGATATTCAGAAGTATGTCTATTTCTTTTAGTTTCAACAAAGGAATAAAAATATGGATTGGGTGTGTGTACACAACGAAATTTAATATCCCTTCATTTCTAATGTTAGACCATCCATCCAATGCTAAGTTTAGCATTACTGAAGATTTTAAGTTTTCTTCTACTTGTTCTTTAACCAACGATAATTCTTTTTCCAAAAGACTGGTCGACAAAACTTTTCTTGTTGGTAAGTGGTACGCAGGTCGTAATTTGCGAAATAATTTCTCCCATAATGGGTGTTCCAAAAGTGACAAAGGCGCACCTGTTACATAGACTGCCCGTGCCAATATTTTTTGAGGTATTTTCTAAAAAAACTTCCACACATCACTTTTCGGCTTCATTATTTATTTTGATTATAACGCGTCTTACGAAATTCCACAAAACCAACAGTCAACAGTTGAAGCGAAACAACTCGACTACTCGACAGTTGACCGATTTGGATAAACCGGTGGCCGGTGGCATCCCCTGATTCCTAATTGGTGCGCGATATACTCACACCATGCGGTCACGCTTCCACGTCATTAGAATCCAGCGAATAAAATGCAGGCGGCAATATTTCCAATAATGTTGCCATTGGTCCTGGGCAACTTTCCGGGAATATTTTCAAGATGGGAATATTGCCGTTTGGCAATATGGCCGATGGCACATTGCTAAGTGTAGCCCACAGGCCAGTACAGGAAATCTTCTCTTCCAAAACTCCAATCAATCTCTCAACAGAATTTCTGGTTCTAATATGACTTCGGTTATATGCAGTCTTCGTAGGTTGCAGAAGAAGTGTTAGCAAATAATCCCTATTTGCATAACCATTATCCCCTTAAATAAGGAAAAACTCGAAAATAAGAATTTTAGTAATAGATAAAATACTCAACAATCTAAATAAAAAATAGATAATATGAGCTAATAAATTATATGAATTAATAACTATTTTGTAATCTCATACCTAAGAGAACTGAATTTCCAAAATTATTATTCTCAATCCCGGCCTGAATCCTACTATTAAAAATTGTAAGATCATGGGCTAACCCTGGCCACCTTGCCACAATGTCCCTTGTTTTCAGGTCATGATCTCCAATAACCTGTGTATTTATTGAAAAATATGATTTGTGGTTTCTGTAGATTTCCGTATTTGCCCCACCTGAAGAAAGGCCACCAATAATTTGTTTATATCCCTAACTGTAAATAGTAACTGAAGTCAACGAATTTTCAATGAAAAGGTTGTGCTACCTTCTCAAAATTGATTAATTTTACCTGGTATATGATTTTAATAATCAAATCAGCCCAAAACACTCGGGAATCTTCCTAGATTGTAGAAGCGGGCATGAATTTGTAATTTCTCCATTTCATTTGGCAAATATACAAATTAGGGCCACAGTCTTGCCATTGCATCAGTTACTTTCGTAAGAATTCTCGTTAGTGCTTTAGCGAATTCCAATAAAATCCCCAATACTGGTTTGATGTCCAGCACATGAATATAGCCTCAAGGTTGTTAATAACTGGTTTATAGGAGATAAACTATCATTTCTACAAAACAAGCACAATGTTAATGGATAATATTGCAAAAATACTGCAACCAAAGGGTTGTTGGATACTCACCGATCATTGAGAAATTTCAGCTCTTCCTCTATTCTCCCTAGTATGTCAAGGACTGTAGGTTTTGTTAGTCGAACCCCCCTAACAAATGAGTGGTTATCCATTTAATCAAAATGTTCGCTCATCTGATATCTTATAGGGAAACCAAAGTTGATTATATCCAAGATTTCTTGAACATCGTCGATCATCATCTCGTCTCCACTTTCCATTATTTTTGTAAAAATCGAAAATTCTCTGGTATAGTTGTAACGATTGGTCGACGAGGTCTGCGACAGCAGAAATAGAACAGCGGCAGAGATTGTCATTTTGACATATATATAAAAAGTTCGCCATTTTGTTAATTCATATTATTCTTTATTCCTGCGTAATTATTCAATGTTAATATATTATTTCGTTAGTTAAAGTGTTCCTTTCAAAATACGTGTGTGTAAGACAACCAGCAATTAAACACTGATCACTCGACCTCTCCTCTGGTCGGCAAACCCGGTGCATAACATCTTCGCATCAAGTTTGGCGTCCAACGTGGGGCCAGAAGAATTGTTCGTGTATGTAACGTGTGCTAATTGTTTTGAAATTCTAAACAGACACTGATCGGCTCGTCAGTACTATTTAGAACGTTTGTTGTTTCATTAACACTCCGTATTTCATCACTTCAGGAAATAATTTTGTAGGAATTTTCGGTAGTGACTATTGAACTCCCTGTTGTTTTGTGTTATGTAATGAAATCAAGCCGTAAGAAGCAAGACAGAAACATGACAGATCCGATTCAGCAGATAGTAATGTCACCCGACATGTTGAAAACTCTCATCGAAAGCATTTGTATCAACATAAAAGATGATAATCAAACAGTAAGTAGTGCTAATTTCTCTGCATGCAAAGCTAGATTTGACGGATCTTCAGGAGCGGATGTGGATGCATTTATAGATGCAATCACAACTTACAAAGAATGTTTGAAGATTTCAGATGAAAATGCTATCAAAGGTCTCAGTATGTTACTATGTGATGCAGCAGCTACATGGTGGCAAGGGATTAAAGGATCCATTACTTCTTTTGATGAAGCAACGAAGGCTCTTTTACATGCTTATGGATTTGCTAAGCCCGCATACCAAATATTTAGAGATATATTTTCCACTGCTCAAGGTAACGAGAAAACAGATATATTTGTTAGTCAAAAACGTGCCTTATTTTCAAGATTACAAGGTGATTCAGTTGTCTCTGAACACGTACAGATAGATATGCTGTATGGATTGCTAAATCCATTGATTAGCGGTAAAATCTGCCGTGATCAAATTAATGATTTTCGCGAATTTATTGAAGCAGCGCGAAATGCAGAAATATCTTTACAAGACAACGGTGCTTCAAAACCTGTTGCTTCAAATCAGAACTCACACAATTATGTTCGAAAACAAAACACTGTTCATATTGTAAAAATTATGGACATAATAAAGACGAGTGTCGTAAGTTATTAACCCGTGAGAAGAAAGCATCTACTGACACTCCTAATAATCAAACCATTTCTGATAATAATGGTTCATCCAAAGTTTTAATTTGCTATGGTTGCCAGACACCAGGGTATATACGAAGCAACTGTCCAAAATGTTCAAAACCATCAACGTCAACTCGACCAGCTGAATTTTTGTGCAGCTCGTTTCCTCAAGCTTCAGGTAACTTGCGTCCTTTAGCATATATTACAGTTGAAGGTCATACAGGCGTGACATATCTTGATTCAGGCGCTCAATCCAGTATAGCAGGAGCAAAGCTACGGGAAATTTTACTTAATGACAAGATTCCTTATACTACTAGACCCATGGAAATGATTCTAGCTGATGGAAAAGTAAGCTTAGTAACGGCTCTGTTTTTTGAAGTCTCTGTTACACTTCAAGACAGACAACATAATTTAAATCTAATTTCAATTCCTGAGCATACTTCTAGTAGAACGCTACTCGGCTCTGACTTTTTGAAATTAGGCAACATTGTTTTAGATATTCCACGTGGTTGTTGGTGTTATGGGGATGCTCCAGAGATATTGTATCCATTTGTAGAGGAACCTCTCAACCCGTATTGTACGTTGAATGCTATAAATCTCTCAGAAGTCAATCTAAGAGATTCCGAAGCGACTAATTTAACTCCTTCTCAAAGAACTGACCTTAACAATGTGTTGCAGGAAAATAGAGACATCTTTGAGGAAATTCTAGAGTCTACACCATATGCTGAACATTCCATACAATTATTGGATAATACACCTATTTCAGTCCCTCCATATAGGCTCTCGGAATATAAGAAAGAATTACTTCGGAAGGAAATTGATAAATTGCTGTCCATGAATATTATCGAAGAGTGCGACTCTCCGTATGCAGCGCCAGTGGTATTGGTTTCCAAAAAGGATGGTGGGGTAAGGCTTACCGTAGACTATCGTAAACTTAATTCAATTACCCGCAAGGATAAATATCCTCTGCCCCGGATTGATGATATAATTCACAGTACGAAACAACTCGAGTATATAACTACTCTGGATTTAAAAGCTGGTTATCATCAAATTCCTATAAAATTTTCTGATAGAGATAAAACTGCCTTCATTTGCCCATATGGTACCTTTAGGTACACTAGAATGCCATTTGGTCTCTGCAATGCGCCAGCGACTTTCCAACGTCTCATTGACCGCTTCCGGTCTGGCCTTCAAGACGTTAATATCCTGGCATATTTGGATGATCTGATCGTCTTTTCATCGTCTTTTAGTAGTCACTTAATGGACTTAAAAACAGTATTTAATCGTCTTCGCCATTTCAAACTTCACCTAAATCGAAATAAATGCTCTTTTTCATGTGATTCTGTCCTGTATTTAGGTCACATCATTTCACCTCTAGGATTTTCACCAAATTATGACAAAGTTAATGCTATAAATAATATACCAGAACCTAAGAATGTGCAGAACCTAATTTCATTTCTACAAACCTGTTCTTGGTACCGAAGATTCATACCTGGATTTGCTGATATAGCCCAACCATTGTCCATGCTCACTAAAAAGAAAGCAAAGTGGTTGTGGGGTCCTCGTCAAATAGAGGCATTCAATCAATTAAAAGCTAGATTAACCACCAGTCCAATCTTGCGACAATTGCAAACACCTGTTCAGTCTAGAAGGTTTGAAACCCTATCAATTGATCTGTTTGGTCCATTACCGAAGACTGTGGATGGTTACAAGTGGGTTTTCATAATAGAGGACACTGCCAGTAGATGGGTTGAGCTATTCCCTCTACAGAAGGCCACTGCAGAAAGGTGCGCTCGATGCTTAATCGATGAAATAATTTTAAGATATGGAACTCCAAGGAGAGTTATTAGTGATAATGGTATGCAGTTCGTAAGTGAAGTGATGCAACAAGTAGCCCATGTCTTAGGCTTCAAGCAAACTCTCACTCCTGTGTATCACCCCGCGGCTAATCCGGTTGAACGAAAAAACCGCGACCTCAAGTGTCAGTTGTCAATTTTGACAGAAAAGGATCATACCCAGTGGAAAGACAAATTACCGGCGATACGTTTCTCAATGAATTCAGTACATTCGCAATCAACCGGTTTTAGTGCTGCTTACCTTACGTTCGGGCGCGAATTAAGAACGCCAGATGACGCTAATCGCGACCCTCGTGCTATCCTGGATTGTGACAATTTTGTACCCGAGATATCACCATATCTACAGACTTTAGCAACAACCTTAAGTGTAGCCCGAGAAAATCACGAGAAAGCTCAAGATCGTGCCAAAGACTATACCGATAAAAGTCACCGACCAGTCGCTCCATTCCAAGTAGGTGATACTGTACTCGTAGATGTACACGCACTTAGTAAATCCAAGGACTCGTATACTAGTAAGTTCGCTCCACGTCGCGATGGACCGTACCAAATCCATCGTATGGTTACTCCAATCCGAAAAAGAGGTCGACCACGTAATAATCCTTTGGTTACATCAGAGACGACTGTACCGGAAACTGAGATGTCGACTCCCACAGCTCCAGTTATCTTCTCGACCCCTATTCCGGAAGATATGTCACAAGAGGATACCTCGGAAGAAGAGGCTCAGATCCAAACCGTAACTCCTCCAAGGAGAAGAATCGCTAAACCCAAAAGTTGTTCCTGTTGTTTAGCGACCTCCAACTTCCCTGCTCCTACTCTCGAGACGATTCGTGAAGCAGAGGGGGAGAATTGTAACGATTGGTCGACGAGGTCTGCGACAGCAGAAATAGAACAGCGGCAGAGATTGTCATTTTGACATATATATAAAAAGTTCGCCATTTTGTTAATTCATATTATTCTTTATTCCTGCGTAATTATTCAATGTTAATATATTATTTCGTTAGTTAAAGTGTTCCTTTCAAAATACGTGTGTGTAAGACAACCAGCAATTAAACACTGATCACTCGACCTCTCCTCTGGTCGGCAAAATAACCCTGTGCATAACATCTTCGCATCATAGTTTATTAACGATAAAAAGACGATGATGTCATTTTTAGTAACTTTCCTGCTTATCAGAATAAATATTAATTTACCAACTGTGAATATAATTTATCCTCAACAGCCAGGGCAATTTACAGCTAACGCGGGTTGGCAAAACTTCAAGACGTTGTCAAATCAACTGGTAAAATTCCCCAGTTTGTTTTGACGTTTATTGATATTCGATCATCGTCTAATATTTACAAGTTTTTTTGGTGCTTTTAAATTCATTGCTTCTTTAAGATTAAAAAAAAAGTTATTTTCATAACTAATTATTTAGGCAAATCTGCAGTGTGTGGTTAATAAAATGCCGAAGCAGCTGAACAGAAAATGTCAAGAGATGGTAACATCTTTGTTGAGCTATTTTGAACGAGAATGTCGAAATGGGGGCCCGCTTCTCCTGCTTACTGCTGTAAGAGACGTAAGTAATAGTATTCGCTATTTGTATTCATCATTATTAATATTATTGTTACATATTTAAATGTAAACGATTACATGTTTTTAATGTTAGGTTAGGTTAATTAATCTTGATATTATATTATTCTTTCATAAATTGAAGTAATTATATTGTAGAGAGTTGCAGAAGCTTTACAACTTAGCGTTACCACTGTTAACCGTATTGCCGCCAAGCATATAGAGGTGAAGAGCCTAAAAACCCACCTAAAAAGAGACAACGCATAAAACCTACTGTTGAAATTGATAACTTTGATCAAAATGCTTTCCGAAATGTTATATACGCAATGTATGGAAACAGTGAGTATATTGAATTTACTGTTTTATTTTATTCACAATTAACTAACACAATATTTTTTCAGAGGAACACATAACCTTGAAAATTTTAAGAGACAAACTCCAGGAGCGTGAACTCTTTAATGGTTGTTTAACATCACTCTGGAAGATAGTGAAAAATATTGAATTCAAATACCAAAAAGATGATCCTCGTCGTGGTTTAATGGAGTTGCCACATATTGTATTAAAACGTGAACATTTTCTACATGAATATATCAAGATAAAAAGGGAAGGTTTATATCAATTTGTGTTTTTGGATGAGACCTGAATATTTAAAGACGGTACTGTGTTGGACGTTCTTGGCAAGACTCTAATCATAGAAGCGTGAAAACAACCAAAATTGGTGGTCCAAGATAATTGAATAATAAAATTTAGCAATTAATTTATGATGTACTAACATTCCTGCCATTTTAAGACCTTTTCAAATATTTACTAGTCACACTATTTTATTTAAATCTATATAATTATTAATAGTTGTTTTGAGCTATGCAGTCTATCTAGGAAACCTAGTAGTAATTTGTTATTTCATTATTGAGGTATATAGTATTGCATGCTGGTTCCTCTTCTGGATTTATTCCTGGAGCAGGGCTGGTTTTTTCTTCCAAAAAACAAGATGGTGATTACTACGGTGAAATGAACCGAGACATTTTTTTGCATTGGTTTGAATACCAGGTTTTAGTGAACTTGGCGCAATTGTAATGGATAATACAAGTTATCAATAAAGTACCAACAACAGCTACCAAAAAGGCTGATATACAGAACTGGTTGATACAAAATGATATTCCTTTTGAAAATACTTTCCTCAAAACCTAATTATTAAATTTAGTACAACGGTAAGTTGATATAAACATTTTTCAATATATTATGGTAATACGTAAATAACTTATTTTGTTTAAATATATGCATTTTTGTAGGAAGAAACCACCAACAGTATATGAAGCTGACATATTATCTGAAAAATATGGTCACAAAGTGCTTCGACTTCCCCCTTACCACTGTATGTTCAATCCAATTGAACATATTTGGGGCATAGTTAAAAAAATTTATAGAGATTATGTGGGAACTGATGGTTCTTCAACAATAGATGTATGGAAAAAGTCTTTAGAAAAAGTGACTCCTGATATTTGGTCAAAGACAGTAGAGCACACTGAAAAAATTATACAAGATGGGTGGGATAGAGAAGTAGTATTTGATAGACAGGATGTGCCTTCACTTATTATTAATTTTGACAGTAACGATGAAGATAGTGATGATTTTGTAGTGGAGTAGTGGAAATCTTGTCTTTTATTTTCTGTATATTTTTATCTAATTTGCTTTATTTCCACCTTTTCAAAATCACTAATAACTATTATTAAATTAATTAGGTACTGTTATTTTATAATACACAAATTAAAACAACGACTACAGTATCTCTACACAAAAGATACTGATAAAATGAGAGATTTTTTATTTTTATATCTTGGAACAAAATTTTATTTTGTGTATCTATATTTTTCTTTTCCATTCTATTTTTATTATAATAAATATAATAGATATTGTATAAAGAAACAATATTTAAATTTGCATGAAGATGATTACAGCTTGTATTGATTCCTTTTAGCGTAAACCCTTGCAGTGCTCTTGAAGATGGTTCTATAGAGCATAGAATAAGGTATAAGGACCTACAGTTCGTCATTTAACCCTCTTCTATGTAAAATAATTAAATGTTAATTCGAACATAGAATGATTGGTTACTGTTTCTTGTATCTTATCCATAGTTTTTCATGAACAAATATTTATATTAAATTAATCAAGCCTATCATACAAGCCTTTTATTTTTAAATAAATATTTTTGACTTACACGCCCTACGACGCAGTGAACAATGAAAAAGAAGAACTGTCAATCTAACATCAGAGTGACTTTTCTAGTTTTCATTAAGTAAAGGAAAAACTACAGCTTGGCAACATCACAATAATTTGTTTTGCAACGTCATCGTCTTTTTATCGTAAAGTACTTTTCATCACATGACAAGCGCAGCCGCCATCTTGGTAGAGCGGGAATTTAAAAATTTCGTAGTGTTTTGTACAATAATGGCTAGAGATGCAATAATTATCTCCACAAACAAATCCATCAATAACACAAAATATTGATGATTCTGTACTTGTGGACAACTCAGTTGAAGCGTTATAACTGTGAACGATTAAAATGTGGTTAAAGTGTTATGAACGTTCTCAAAAAAAGGCAAAATAGGTCTGATATTTGAGAGGTTAGCTGTCAATACAATGTATTATGTTAAATAAAATTAGTTAAATAGTTATTATATGAATAAAAGGTAAATACGTTCATCCTAATTAACCATAATTTATTGTTAGCACATGTAGAAACTCTAAAATTAACATCTAGGTTGATAATGAATATTATTTATATTGAAATTTAAAAATTTTCTGATACTGATATAAACATATTATTTTTATAATTCGCGTATAAAAGAGACTTCATTATAACATTATTTACAGTGTCACAATGAAGCTCTTTGAACACTGTTATAGTAATTTTTAGTGTACAGTTGGTTATTGTATTTAGTTATATTTTTATTTGACATTTGATTTTAACTTTGACACAAATTATAAATAAAATGGTATAGCGTTGTTCTAGCTAGCAAATTATTATATTAAAGGTAAATTAGAATGATTTATATATTAAAAATATTAATGAATAACGTACGCTAACGTTCATTTATCAATGATTTGTCAATTTTGTTTATTTTTATATTGTATAGGATCAATTTATAGGTATACGCAACGTTCGATTTTTGGGATAAATTACCAGATATCTATGTGAAGATGTATTACAGAAATAATTCTGTTCATGATATAATATAAATAGATCGCAAGAGCATATATGAAGAAGCTCTTTTTTAAACAAATAATCATCCTCTTTTTGCTTAAATAAAAGTCTGTTTACAATTTACACAATTATTAGGTTATATGTCAAAAGTCAGGAGTGCAGAATAAAACCATCTATGATCTGACCAATTAGGAATCTACAGAATTGCCAACTGAAATTCAAACCACTCCTCCTAGTTTAAAAACGGGGATTATTTGAAATTTTATTTTATTTAAATAATTAAATAAATGCGAATTATAAAAAATATTGTGTAAAACTTGTACCACAAAATGACTTATTGTAGTACTCGTGATATTTTTATACGCCCTATCTTTAAAGTACCTTGTATTTCATCGGTTTGCAGCGCTTAAAGTGGTTGTTTATGGTTAGAGTGAAAAAAGTAAAAAAGCGTTAAAAAAAGTGCCATAACGTTAACTTTATTTCACGCTTCCCATAAGCTAACACAATGAATCTTGGCTGGGCATCGAGGATGGACTTTCATGAAACTTTATGGTTAGAGTGAAGAGAAGTAAAAAAGCGTTAAAAATAGTGCCATAACGTTAATTTTATTTCACGCTTCCCATAAGCTAACACAATGAATCTTGGCTGGGCATCGAGGATGGACTTTCATGAAACTTGGAATACGTGTAACTAACACAATGAATCTTGGCTGAGCATCGAGGATAGACTTTCATGAAACTTGGAATACGTATAATAGAGCGTTTCCACGTGACGTCATCATCCCGCGCCATGTTGCCTTAAACAGCTGATCACGGACAACCTTTGCATAGATCCTTATGAAAAAAGAGAATTTTTCACTGATTTAAATATAAATGAAGAATAAAAGTCAATTGGTTTTGGTGAATTTGTAAACTAGTGTGTATTAGTTGGATAGTGTAATAATTTAAAAGTGTAAAAAGGCAATTGTTAGGAGTGTTATCGTGTTTTTTTATCCGATTTGAGCTTATACTAGAATTTAGTTTGTTTTAAAATAGATAGTTTATATATACAAATAGTTTAGTGACAATGCCACAATTTTGTAACTGCAGAATCAGGATGAATGGATTTGTGATAATTTTCAAAATCCTTTATTGCCATTTTCTCATGCTCACATCCATAAATTCCTAAAAGATTAATTAAAATATTAATATGTTCACTTCAATCATTCGAAAAAACTTACCTGCATTAAATGTCCGTTTATATAGGTGTGGATAGCAAATTTTCTTCAATAATGAAATAGAAGGTGAATCTATTTTTGTATGGCAGATACTTTAAAAATTAGAAGCTGTAATACGGCCAGCTCTAAACAAAAACCATTCCTTATTTCGGGATTGCTTTCGAGTATCTATTTCAATTTTTTAAATTTGTTCTCCATTAAGAAATAGAGTAATAGAACTAGCAACATCTTTAAGTTCTGCTAGGCTCAAGTCTCTGAATGTAACTTTGAATAAATCAGTTAAAACTATTGAGGTATCGGAGTTATTAACAACATCCTCGAAGAACAAGTTGAGAACAGAAATACCACCATCCGTTATAATCTTTGAAAACATTTAGTGCTCCCAAACTACTTAAAATTGGAACAGGGTAATCACTTGACGTTTTTGGAGGTGGTACATCTTGCGTTACTTCTGCTGAAAAATTTGTATCTACAATTTTCTTGAAAAAAGTCTTTTTAGATTTTGGCCCTATCCAATATGCAAGAACATCTGTAACCGACTTACGTTCTTTGCCTGCATATTCTAGGGTGAAAAGAATTGCAGCAACATGGGTGCAATCCTCTACTAAACCTGCTACACAGTTGCAGTGACTTGCTAAAATTTCCCCCTTTCCTGAAAATGTTATCCACACTTTTAGAGATGCTTCATTTATCTTCTGTCAATGCATAACGTACAACATTTAATGTAATATTAATATTTTTTTCTCAAGTATTATCAAAATTTTCATACCTTGCCTAAAACACAGTAACAAGTATCAATTTTTATTGCCTTGATATCTTCCACCCAACGCGCTGCCATATGAGCAAATGCATCAAGGCTTTTGTATGCACGAATTTCTTTTTGAGTTAAAGGACTCACTCGAAAAATCAAAAAGTCTGTTATTTCTGTGATCGTCATTCGTGGTAATTCATCTAGTGACAGTATTAAATCTTTTTTTTCTAGTGTAAAAGGATCTTGTCCACCCATTAATCTTAATTTCTCTAAATAACGAAGTTTACTTTCATTTGAGAGGCTCCTGGCGTAATCACTAATATGTGCCATATATTCTGCAAAATATAGTATGATAATAAACATAAACAATCAGCATAGCATTTATAATTTTTTTTAATAGAAAATAAGGAATAAATAAAGACTTACCTTAGAGGTTATGAATTTATAATGTCTGTAAATCAGTTAAAATTGTCTTTATAAAGTAGAAATTGTACACTAATTATAAAAAAATCTCCACTTTTCAACTAAACTAACTATCTTACAATTTATTTTAAAATAATCACTTAAAAACAGTAAAAACAACTTTAGTTCCTATTCCACACATGCAAAGGTTGTCCGGTGACAGAAATTCGCGTGACGTCACGATTACGTACTTGGAAAAGGTCTATTGTAATTTACCGAAGGAGCTTAATTAAAATATCCCAAATTTCTATTTGAATTTTATTTTTTTGTATAGGGCTGTAGAAAAAATAATATGCAACATGTGCATAAAGTCAACTTTTCCATTCGTGAAAAAAGTACCATTTTATGCACTTGTTGCATAATAGTATATTAAGTATCACGTGTCAAAAAGGTTACTTTAGTCACGAGTTTTACTAGGCACGAGTGGAGCGAAGCGGAACGAGTTCCTTGTAAAACGAGTGACTAAAGACGTTTTTAACACGAGGTGCTTACTATACTTTTTCTTCGCCCGCGGGAAGGAAAAAATTATATTATATTTGAATTATATTCATTACATGACGGACGATGGCTGGCAGCTCACTGACAAATCAAATGACGCAGAATAACAAAATTATCACGAAATGTAAAATTTAACATACAAAAGATACACTTGATTTGACGTTTAAAAAACAAAAGATAAACTCGAGATGTGACTTTTCGCATTTTAAACACTAGTGTTTAAAGACTCGTTTTGTGCATGTCAAATCCGTGTTCAAAGTGCGGTTTTAGTAGCGGAAGTAGAAAAATTACTATTATAACATGTATCACTATTTATACGCACTCCATAAGAATACCGTTTTATTTTTCCTTTTCGTACAGTTAATATAGTCGACTTAAAAAATTAATTTTTTAATTAAGACACTTATTATTTGTATTTTATCTTAATTTCTTTTTAATAAGTACCTATTATTTGTTTAATGTATGTTATTTTAGCTATTTGTATACAGGTATTTTAACATGCTTATTTACAAATCAGTACGAAAAAGATGGCTGAACTGCACGCATGCGCACAAAAAATAATTGTGATGAAAAGGTCTATACGCCATCTATACGTTTAGTCAAAAATTACGAAAAACTGTTAAATTATTAGTCCATATGGTCAAAGAATGGTGTATTCTTTGATATGGTTGATAGACTATTTCCATAGTCAAGAGAATATTATATGACCTTTTCTTTTCTTAGACAATGGTACTACTATTAGTAGATGAAATTTATGTTAACAGTTTTAAAAGTCAAAACATAATTGGGTTTGCTGATAACAGTTATGAACACGTAGCGAAAACAGTTGAAAACTTTATGATAACCTCAACATTTGACAACTTTATAGAAATTGTCCGATTATCTCCTGTCAAATGTATAACTGGTTCTGAATTGAAAGACATGGTTTTAGGAACAATAAAACTTGTCCAACAATGTGGTTTTACAGTTTTAACAGTGATTACTGATGATAACAGAATAAACCAGAAAATGTTTAATGCACTATCTCTGTTTGTGAGTCAATGAAAAACCCAGTAAATGAAAACTCGGTAATATTTTTAAATTATGACTTTGTTCATGTTTTTGAAAATATTCTCAATAATTGGATAAATTTGAAAAAAGATATGAAAACATTTATATTTCCTGACTTTGAAAATAATGGAATAACATTTGCCTCTTTTCAACACTTGCGAATTTTATACAATGAAGAAAAGATCAGTCTCGTTCGCAAAGCTTTCAAATTAAATAGAAAATCATTGTATCCGACTAATTTTGAAAGACAGAATGTGCTTTTGGTAGACAATATTTTTCATGAGACTACAACTGCTGCTTTAAAATGTCAACAAGGTTGTGAGGGCACTCTGTTAAGTTTTTGCAAATTATAAAAAGGTGGTGGGATATTGTGAATGCAAAAAATACATTAAAAGCCAAATTAAAACGAACAGATGAATTGTGTGGTCCTATATTGTAGATGTAAATGATAATAAACTTATTTTTCTAAAGCAGTTGATAATTTGGTTGGAAAAGTGGCATTCTCTTGAAGGAGACTTGGTTTGAAAATTAAGTATTGATACTTTCCAAGCAATGTATCGGTGTGTACCTTAGTTCTAATTAAATTAAGTGTATATTCTTTAACAGAATTATCCATAGATTACATTTTGCCTGGTAAATTTCAAACTGATAACTTGGAATGAAGATTTGGAGAATACAGAGGTCTTTCAAGTTGCAACTATAATGTATCTTTTAGGCAAGTGTTAGAATCTGAAAAGAAAATTAGAATTAACAAGTTATTTCATCATATAAAAGACAATAATTTAGCTGTAACACTTTATAACATAAATAATATTTCAAATGAATGTGAACATAATTATTCTAATGTTGATACAGTTGATTGTTCTGATATTTATTCAGTATTTCCAAAACTGGAATTAGAATTCAGGGAAATCGATAATCCTGTTCAAGAATATATTTCAGGCTATGCCATACATTCTCTGATGAAATTCTCAAATTGCCCGATGTGTCTACCTATTCTTGTAGAATCGAAAGGTTTAAAATTTAATGATTAGTAACTATAATGGCCATCTGCAAAGAGGAGGATTATATAAGGCTACTTCTTATGTTAAGACCGTTTTCTTTCACACATGTTGTATTTTTCAAACTATACTTGACAACTCTGATTTAGAAAATTTACTGATCAATGTCACTGTGGAGAACACATACATAATATTATTAAAAAAGTGATTTCTACTTTTGCCGATATTTTATTAAATAACTTCACCAAATATTACAATGATGCATATAAACGAAGGAAACTGTAACGGCAAACAAACAAGATAAAGAGAGAAAATTAAAAAACTTTACAAAGTTGATTTTGCATAGTGTAAGTGTTAACTCACTGTAATATAATTATATTTTTGTTATTAGTGAATATACATTGTTTTATTTGTGTATTTATTTGGGCCTTCCTATAGACAATTTTGTGGAACAGCTTGTAAGTATAGGTGGCTCTGGTACGGTGCATCGTGCATCTGGCTAGGCGTAAATGGGAGTATATAATCTGTGGCGTAAATGTCAAAGATTATATGGAAATGTGCTGCGCAGTTTTTAGCGTCGTTTTAGGTTTTACCTTGAACCAGTGTTGCCGGGTGAAAAATATTTATATCCTCCACCAACTTGTTGAAACCGTGCCAACTGTGGTTTAAAAATCCCCAACATATTAAATTAAATGTAACAAAACTTGAACAAATACATTTTTTATTATAAAATACATAAAATTATATAAAATCAAAATACAATCTTCTCAATGCACTTAACTTCAAAATAAAAACAGTCTATGTCTCATCACAAATAAACAGAATATCACTTGGTGATAAGTATGAAAGATTACTAGGTTTCTACTTTCCACCAATAAAATTAGTTACAATCTAGTAAATTTGCATACTTTTCGCAATTTCATTGTTTGGAAAGGTACAAAATTGACTACCTAAATTGAATTATAAATTAAAATGCCATTAGTTGTGTTGTATAGTGATATTTGGTAATAACGGTTGTAGTCATGGGTAACACCTCAAATTTTCGCGTGTTAACACTTCAACACACGCACATCTAAGTGTGTCAACACATCGTGTTAACACAATTGTGTCTTATGACACACTGTAATATTATGGCGCATTCTCTATAGCGCAACACATGATACACAACACATCATCAGTCACAGATAAATTAGCACGACACACGTGTCCCACCGGTTGCCTATTTTGGCCTGTTTAAATAAGGAAGGATAGAAAGGCCATCTATATATTTTATCTATAAGCAAGTGTACGGTATAATCCGTATTGCCGAAAGATGGTGTTGAAGTTATAGTATGGTGGGTTTTTTATTTTATATTTTGATTTGAGAATTGGAGTAGTTTTTATTTGTTCATGTGCTTGATCTTGGTACTTCACATAACTAAACCCATTTTTTATATTATTATTACTTTTTTAAAACCGATAATTGAATAATATATTTATTTAAAAACGAATTATTAAACGAGAAATTGAAGGTAAGACTACACATTTTTTCAATTATGTAAGTATTACTGTTGTAGATTTAAGCAGTGACCTATAAACAACAAATGGAAGGACAATGCAATTTGTCAGTATTAGGAATTACGCTAAACAAAATTAGAACGGCCCACTGTGTCACACCGGTTGCCTACTTTGGATTGTTTAAGTTAGGAGGAACAGAAATACCATCTATATATTTAATGTTTAAGCAGGTGTACGTGCGGATTGCCAAAAGATGGCGTTGAAGTCATGGTACACTGGGTTTTCTATTCTGATTTGAGAAGTTTGTATTGGTTCATGGTTCATGTGCTTGATCGTGGTACTTCACATAACTAAATTCAGTTTTTAATATTACTATTTTAAAACCGATAATTAAATTATATATATATTTAAAAACTAATTATTAAACAAGAAACTGAAGGTAAGAATATTAGTAACGTTTATTCAATTTTGTAATTATTACTGTTGTAGATTTAAGTAGGTACGTGCTGGAAATATTGTGTCATGGCCCCTAAAAAAAGCGATATCTGGAATCATTTTTCCGAGGAGACTAAGGACAAAGTGAAATGTTTGTTTTGTGGACAAATCTTATCTGTAAAAAATAAATCGACATATCCGCTCATACGGCATATAAAACAAAAACATCCCACGCAACAAATTAGTAGGCAGCCATTCCCAGAATCTGCGACTTATAATGATTCTCATTTCGCGGAGCAGTTACAACCACAACCTGGTACTTCAAGTTCCTCAGCTCTTCAGCACTCGGAAGGGTCCTCAGGTACAAGTACAAGTAAAAATCTAAATATAGCTACTTTCTTTCATAGACCTTTATCTACTTGTAAACAAAAACAAATAGACAAACAATTAGTATGTATGATAACCAAAGAGTATCACCCGTTCAGTGTTGTTGAAGACAAGGAGTTTAAAAAACTCTTATTTTTATTGAATCCAAATTATAAGATCCCTACAAGAAAAACGGTGTCAAATTCGTTAATTCCTGCATTTTACAATCAGACTGTTAGCGTTGTTAAAACCAGGCTAGAGAGAGCTTTTGCTGTATGTTTAACGACGGATGGGTGGACCTCGCGAGGGAATGACAGCTTTTTTAGTGTAACAGCGCACTATATAGTGCAAGAACAGAATACTACTTTTTTAGATTCAGATTTATTGGGATGTATATGTTATACAGAGAGGCACACTGCTGAAAATATCAGCAATCAACTTAAAGAAATTATAAATGAATGGAATTTAACAAATAAAATCTGCGCAGTTGTATCAGATAATGCGTCAAATATGAAAGCTGCAGTGCGTATTGGTGGGTGGAGATTCTGGGGATGTTTCGCACACTCTTTAAATTTAATCACTCAATCAGGATTAAAAGACATTAAAGATATTGTGGTAAAAATAAAAAATATTGTTACTTATTTTAGGCGAAGTAGTCGTGCTTGCAGTCAGTTAAAAGCTACAGCTGAGCAAATGAACATGACTCCCTTAAAATTGAAAAATGACGTAGTAACAAGGTGGAACTCCACCTATGATATGATCAACAGGGTGTTGAGAATGAAAAATGCGATTATATCAACATTAGCAATTATTAATGTAGATCGAAATGACTCTGAAGAAATTGAGCAACTCAGGCCTGAAGAATGGATTATAGCTGAACAAGCAATTAGAGTATTGGAAATTTTTGATTTAGTAACAACGGCAATAAGCTCAGAACAAAATGTCAGCTCTTCGTATATAATTTTTTATTATAAGCAAATAGCTAAATCTTTGAATTCCATTGATTTACGAGAAATGATGCCTGAAATTGAAAATATGGTAAAAACTCTTCAAAATCAATTAAAAATAAGGTTTGCAGACATCGAGGACAACAATTTGATAGCTCAAGCTACCATATTAGATCCTAGATTTAAAAAATTTGGGTTTAACGATAAAAAAAAAATTTGATAGAGCAGTAGAGCTACTGTACAACAAAGTAGCAAATACAAAATTGCTAACAGAAGGCGATCAACTCCCTAATGTTGAAGAAATTGACCAAACCCAAACAACAACAGCTCCTGTGCCAATAAAAGAGAACTTGCTGGATACTTTATGGAAAGATTTTGACAACGAAGTCAAACAATTTTTAAAACCGTCGAATGCAACTGCTTCAGCTGTCGTTGAAGTTAATAAATATTTAGAAGAACCTATTTTGCCACGGATAGATAGAGGGATATGTCAAGATCCTTTTCTTTGGTGGCACCAAAGAAAAGAAATTTATCCAAAATTATTTCAAATAATGAAAACGCGTCTGAATATTATGGCTACATCTGTTCCGTGTGAGAGGATATTTTCAAAAGCAGGACAAATAGTTAATGAAAAGAGAGAGAGACTAAAAACGGATAAAATTTCACAAATTATTTTCCCTAATTATAATTTACACGATTAGTATATTTTTTAACCAATTGTTTATTCGTTACTCAGCATTTGTTTGTTATTCATTTATTTTTGTGATTTTAATTTTTTTAGCTGCGCACTGAGCATATTTATATTTATGTTTTTCATGTATGTGAAAGTGAAGAGTTTTGTCCTACCTACTAGAAGGTACCAATTATTTTTTTGTGAGTAATGTGTGTTTATTTTATATTACAAGTTAATTTCAATAAAAATATGTTTTCGTTTTATTTTTATGATGACTACAATTACGAAAATATTCACATTACACCAATAAATACACATGTCACCAGTTTACTCTGTTATCAACCCTAAATGTAAGCAACCACATTCACATCTACAATAATTACAGTTACCTACGTTCTCGCGGCCTCTTCCGACACGCATCCGACAAAGCTCAACACATGAACGCAATGTCGCAAGTCGCCCCAGTGCAGTGCTGCTGAAGCCTCAGCTTAAACTGTGCTCTGTGGTGCTACGGGTTACCGGTATGTATACGGCACAATCCGGCACGCCCTACGTCATTTGATCATTTTCGACATTCGAACGTTGTGTTCCAAAAGTGTCGGTGTGCTATGTGTGTCATATAAGAGTGTCAACACACTCGACACAGTACAATGTGTTAACACAAAAGTGCCGCACCGCACAGTGTTACCCATCTCTAAACGGTTGGCAATAGTGGTTGTAATGCCGACAACTCATTGTCACTTGACACCTAGAATTAATAAAGTTAATTGTTAGTCAGGATTGTTTAATTTAATTATTAAACCTATATAAAGTATAAAACATGGCGCTGCTTAATCAAGTTAGAAGTGTGTAGAGTAATATTGAAAATTCTCAAACCCCAGTAAGAAAATTAATAATATATTAAGAAATAAGTGAGGTTAGGCTAGTAAAAAACACGTGTGCAATTAAGAAGACACGACATGGAACTGTTTAAGCCCCCCAAAAATCTTATCGTTGATGAAAATATTGCCAACAATTGGAAAAAGTTTAAACAAAGCTATGAAATATACATGACGGCATCTGGCAACAATTCCAAAACCCCTGAAGTAAAAGCTGCAATCCTATTAAACTTCCTTGGCGAAGAAGGACTAGATCTTTTTAATACATTCAATTTAAATGAAGAGGATGAGAAAAAGCCAGAAATAATAATAAAAGCTTTTGATGATTATGTAAATCCGAGAAGAAATGTAATATTTGAGAGATTCATATTTCATCAACGAATTCAGAAAGAAAATGAAGACTTCGCAGTGTTCTTAAGAGACATAAAAACCTTAGTAAAAACATGTGAATTCAAAGAACAAGAAGATGAAATGCTTCGAGACAAAATAGTTTTAGGCGTAAACTCCAGAGAGCTGCAAGAGAGATTATTGAGAATGGCAGACTTAAAATTAAATGATGCAATTAAAACCTGTCAAGCCGCAGAAATAAGTAAAAAACAAGTAAAAAGTCTTCATGTTGAAAATCATAGATGAATTAAAAGATGACAGAAATGAGAAACTAAAATATCATTGCAAAAAGTGCAATTATAAACATGGGCCCAGAGAATGCCCTGCTTATGGTAAATATTGTAAGAACTGCAAAAAAGCTAATCATTTTGCAGTGGGCTGTAGAAGTACCAAAAATCAAATGTACAAGAAATTAATGTTGAAGAAGAAGATAGCATTGAAGATATTACTGAACTCTTCCAAGTTCATTCATTAAACGACACAGTAAATACTGTTTGCACTCACAGCAGAGAAGATATTTGGACCCAGGATGTAGAGATAAATAATCATAAAATTAATTTTAAGCTGGATACTGGTGCACAAGTCAATGTCCTTCCGTTCAAAACTTTTAAGAAAATTGTTGGTAATGATCAGCTGTTAAGAGAGTCCAGAGGGCTGTTAGAAGCCTTTGGAGGAGAAAAAATCAAGCCCCTAGGTAACATAAAACTAAGTTGTAAAATAAATAATAGTATAGGTGATGTAGAGTTTGCTGTAGTAAATAAAAATGTAATGCCTATTTTAGGACTACAGGTATGTAAAAAATTTAATCTTGTGAAAATAACAAATAGTAAAATAGACACATTAAAAATAAATAGCAAAAATGAATTTATAAAAAATAATAATGAGATATTTGAAGGGTTAGGCGCATTTCCTGAATATTATACAATAAAAACCAAGGTGAATGCAGAGGGAGTAATAAGGCCGCCTAGAAGGCTACCCCAAGTACTTTTGAATAAATTTGAAAAAGAGTTAAACAAAATGATTGAAAACGGTATAGTTTGAAAAGTTTCAGAGCCTAAGAAATGGTCTAGTAATGTTGTATTAGTGGAGAAACCAGACGGATCATTAAGGATTTGTCTGGACCCCAATGAGTTGAATAAATTAATTGTAAGAGATTATTGTTTGATACCACGGTTTGAAGACATTCGCCCAAAATTGTTGAATAAAAAATTTTATACCTTGTTAGACCTGAAACAAGGGTTTTGGCAAATTAAGCTTGATAAAGAATCATCAGATCTCTGTACCTTCAGTACACCATTTGGGTTTTATAAATTCAATAGGCTACCTTTTGGATTGTCTTGTGCTCCCGAAGCATTCATTAATATGGTTCAAAAATACTTTGGTAAAATTGATGTTAACAATATTGTAATATATTTTGATGACTTACTCATCGCTACTGAAAATGAGGAATTACATGATATGTTATTAAAAAAAGTTGTAAGTTTAGCTAAAAAGATAAATATAAAATTTAATCTTAGAAAATTACAGTACAAACAGGCCAATATAGAGTTTTTGGGTCATAAATTCAATAAAAATGGGGTAATACCCTCAGAAGAACACACAAAATCAATTTTAAACCTAAAAGAACCTAAAAATAAAAAAGAGCTTCAGTCATTGTTAGGAATGTTTAACTATTTGAGACAATATATACCTAATATGTCCACAATTTGTAGTCCATTAAGAGAATTACTTAAAAAAGATTCAGCATGGTTTTGGTCCAGTAAACACAGGGAGTCATTAAACAAACTTAAAGAAATAGTTGCAAAGCCACCGGTATTAAATCAATTTGATGTTAATAAACATATAGAAATTTACTCGGATGCATCAAAAGACGGATTAGGCTGCTGCCTAATTCAAAACAAAAGACCTGTTTCGTTTGCTTCAAGGAGTATGTCAAACACAGAAACAGCATATTCGCAAATTGAAAAAGAAATGTTGAGTTTAATATTTGCGTGTCGTAAGTTTCATTACTTAATATATGGTAGAAAAGTTGTTGCTTTTAATGATCATAAACCACTTATTTCTATAATGAATAAAGATATTTCACTTATACCTTCCCAACGTCTTCAAAAAATGAGACTAAAATTATTAATATATGACATTGAATTGCGGTATTTACCAGGAAAATCACAATATATAGCAGATTTATTGTCCAGGAACTTTATTAAAGAAAATAGTGAGAGTGAAAGTTTAATAAATGGTCAAGTACATTGTATTAATCGTTATAATAATAATTTAAATGAACTCTATGATCTAAGGAAAGCTAGTGAAACAGACACATTATTAAGTAAAGTCGCTGAATATCATATCAAAGGTTGGCCAAAACAGAAAAAACTCACAGGTTACTTGAAAAAGTTTTACACAATTAAAAATGAAATTATTGTAGATGAAGGTATAATTTATTATAATAATAGAATAGTTATACCTCAATCTTTAAGATCAACTATGCTGAAACTGTTACATGAAGGACACATGGGGATGACTAAAACAAAACTACGAGCTAAAAACATACTTTATTGGCCTGGCATGTACAAAGATATTGATAATATGGTTGCATGTTGTAAAATCTGTGAAAAATTTAGTGCATCAAACAAAAAAGAAAAACTGTTATTACACAAGGTACCTGAATTACCTTTTGAAATCATTGCTACAGATATTTTAACATATCAGAGTATAGATTATCTTGTTGTTATTGACAGTTTTTCTAAGTGGATTGAAGTAATTGAATTAAAGTATAAAACTGCTAAAGAAATAATATCTAAATTAACAAATATATTTTCATATCATGGGATTCCTAAAATTATATATTCTGATAATATGCCTTTTGGGTCAGTGGAATTCAAAGATTTTGCATTGAAGTGGAATTTCCAAATAATAACTTCTAGTCCCCATTATGCTCGAAGCAATGGACTTGCAGAAAAAGCTGTTCACATTGCTAAACAAATGATTAAAAAACACAAGGAGCAGGGAAAAGATTTAAGCATATCATTATTAGAATATCGTAGCACACCAATTCCTAGTTTAAACGCTAGTCCAAGTGAACTATTAATGAGTAGGTTATTACGTACAAAGCTTCCATCCTCTTTGTGCAAATTGAAGCCTAAAATTCAAACAAATGTAAAGGACAAACTTTTACAATCACAGCTAAAGTATAAAGCTCAGTTTGATAAGTCAGCAGTTAATAGAAATGTTGATTTTTGTCCAGGTCAAAATGTTGTTATCAAAGACAAGGTATGGGTACCAGGCAAAATAATTGCAGAAGCTGAAACACCCAGATCTTATTATGTGTCTAATGAAAATAATAATATTTTAAGAAGAAATACCTTACATTTAAAACCTTCGATAACTAATAAACAAATTCAAAATAGTCCTAATAGCACAGGTCATTGTAGTAATAGTGATAGTAATGAAACAGAAAAACTGTATTCTACTTTAGCTGATGATAACTTAGAATTAAAAAATAAGTGTGACGAGCCTGTTGTTCAGAGCCCTGAACAAGAGTCGCTCGAAAAGCGGGTCTGCAAAAAACCATCTAAGTTTAAGGATTTTGTATTGTATTAACTATGTGTCAATTAACTTACTTAAGGAGGAAGATGTTGTATAGTGATATTTGGTAATAACGGTTGGCAATAGTGGTTGTAATGCCGACAACTCATTGTCACTTGACACTTAGAATTAATAAAGTTAATTGTTAGTCAGGATTGTTTAATTTAATTATTAAACCTATATAAAGTATAAAACAAGTTGTACATATGTTATAAAGCCCGAATTAGACTAGATATTAGAAGATTGAGATTGCGCATTCAAGATTGTAATTTGACCAATCATTACAAGAAATATTTATACTGAATTGTTCAATTTACAATCTACAATTCGCAATCTAAAGAACCATAACAGCGTATGTGCAAGCGTTCCAACATATCAATTCTTTTTAAAATCCCTAATAATTTCGTCACTACGTTAAAAAATCCTCATTTTGAGGAGCAATCGCCAGACTTTGGCAACACTGGCTTGAACTGTGTCATTCCATAGACAAATTGAATAAGTATTACTTTTTCTATTGTTTATTGCAATGACTAAATAATACTGTATTATTTAGTCATTGGTTTATTGTGTTAACAAAGAGTATACAAATATTGAGTAAATTCAGTGACGAATTGGAATCTATAATTTATTTTAATCCTTTCACTTGTGCTGCTGAATAATGTATGTACCGATTATACTATTCAGTATATTTCTGATGATATTCGGCAACATATTTTCCATATGATCGTTAATTGACATTTTTCCATTTGTTTATCAATATAATTAACAGGATACTTTTTCGTTTACGTAGCTCGTACTCAATTAAATTAAGATTGTATATGTATTTTATTTGCAAGACCCTCCAATTTTGACGCTGGAATACCTTTTTCATTGACCGTATAAATTTGAGCGTTCCATTAGTCACGTGACAGCTTTTGACGCTCATTTTTTGAGCTTCCTGTATCGCGTGAAAATCAGTGATATGGAACTGGTGAAAATGTACCTATGTGTAAAAATTTCATCCTACAATGTGTTCTACACCGCAAGTGTAAACGTTCTACATTTATGAGTGACTTTGTGTAATATATAAACGCTCGGGCCGTCAACTTTGTAAATCTGAACGCAGCCACGAGGTTTGTTCCAGTTTGTTGTTGACATAGACAAATAATAATATGTTTATTTCTCTATGGTTGTTAACTCCGAACGGATAACGGAGTAGTGTGAACTCTAGTGTTATCTAATCTACAGTCTACACAAAAGCGTTATATATATTTTAAAAACATCTCAAATTTGCTCCTACATATTGTTTTTTCAAATTCAAGGGTTTACTTTTACTCTAACTACAGAAATATATCCAAATTATTTTACACTCGTAGTGTGGGGGACTCCCACATGCTTATCTTCACAAATCACCTGTGTTATCTTCTCCTTTTTTGTACTATTTATAAGAACTTAACCTATCACATCATTCACTTTATCTAATCAGTTATTCAGTGTTTATTGGTTATTCACCTAAAGTGCAGTGTAATACAGATAATTTTTGCATCCTTATGATTAATCGTCGGCTTATATGAATTAAAATATACCCGTTATCGTGGAGAACACCGGTAGTACATTTAAAAATATCTGAAAGTAAATAATAGTATTACAATGTTTGTAATACTATTAATTTATTTGATTACTTTAGTAAAGGGTCAATTCGTTATTGATACGTTCGAACCAACGTGCGTTTTACAATGTTTAAAAAATCTTACAGTTATCAGGTAAATATTATAGGTATTAAAAGTTAATTATTTTTACTTAATTTACAAATTTAAATGAAACAGTATTGACAATATGAGTATAGAAAATCCGTCGTTCATTTTATTTATCCTTGGAACTGATATTAACCTTTTATTTCTTAGGTTATTAGTAAGGTGTAAAAATAAAAATTACTCATGCAACCCTAAGTTTATTCAACTGATTTTACAATGTATTTTTCCTCAATTTTAGTACAGACTGGGAAGTTTCCTATAACCAAGTAAAAATAAAATTTAATTTGTGTGGGCATTTACAGGACAAATATATAAACAAATATGTGGCCTATATTGAAAATAACAAGGACCATTTCATAGGTTTCGACACGTTCTCAGGTGAGCAATAAAATTTCATTTATATGAAGGGAAAATACATATTGAGAGTGAATTAATAAATTTATTGAACCATAATGTTCTAAAAAATGAAATAATGTCATAGGAGTAGCTATTGGTACAGAAATGGCGCCACGATGATTCTGTTTAATGGTAGATATGTTAGGGGTAACACGCGAAATTTGTTAATTCGCGAATTAACCAACTCAGTGGGTTAATAGTAAAAGAAACAGATATATTTTAAAAAATTTTGCAAATTTTCCGGTTAGAACGCGAATTATACAATATGATTGGTTTTATCTGTTAACACTTGGTTGTTTCTCGAATTAGCTGGATAATAATAATAAGTTAAGGAAACAATTAATATCACATTCATAGGCGTGTGTCGGTAATGAGATCTAATTTTATTACATGAACTTTTATTCATAAAAAACATACATGATACATTTTAAAAAACTTACTTATTGGAACATGATAGTCTTGAATGACACTTAGAATTACATAATACATTTTTTTATAAAATATTTGCTCTTACAATTACATTTTTGGTTTCCCTGTCCTCCTGAAACTGACTGTTTTTTGGCAAATTATCTTAATGTTTTTTTTTCACTTGACACGCTTTCTAATGGAATTAACTTTCTTTTACAGACAATAAATTGATTTCTACAATACTTTTCACGGATGGTGCCGTTTTCATTACCTAGTTCATAATATCCATTGTTATTATCAGAGTGTACAACAATCATCAATGCATTATTAAAATTACAATGGCCTCCATCTAAATCTGGAATAGGTACTCTGATAGTATCTCCTATGTAGCAAGATGGAAATTTTTCATTTGATAGACCTAAACATTTTTTAGCTTCTACTCTGTTTTCCATAATACTGAACTATTTTACAGAATTATCACAATTTTTAGTTTCTAAGTTCTGACAGAGACAAATAATTTAACACATCGTTTATATATTATTTTCTCTTACCGTACTATTGTTTTCTTTCACATCAATTATTTCTAGGTGTATATTTTCATTTGGTACTTCAATTAATTGCAACTGCATGTTTTTATTTCCTGGATCATCATAATGTGTGTCGACCCTTTCAGTAAAATCCTTTCCTTTGTTTTTTTTAAAGCGCATCAACTACTAGGGTTATTAGCGCTTTTACAGTACTATTATTTCTAGAAATGTCTACAATTTAAATTAGATTATATACATTGATCTCCTTTGAGAGGTGAATTACATTCAACGAGGTGTTATTCAACATACTTTTTGAATCGGTCGGTAGTCCGTGCGCTTGACGATTGTGTTTATACTTTGGGCATTCTACAAGACAGTGTTCAATAGTTACATTAACTCTACATAAATCACACACTGGCGGATCAGATTTTGTCATTATATGTTGGTGAGTAAACCAAGTGTGACCAATTCTGAGGCGTGTTAACACAGTTTGACATTTTATAATCATTGCGTTGTAAATTCTAGGTTTGATGGTTGGTTTAATTGGTCTCAGTTTATCTTTAGATTGATCCCACTCGGCCTGCCACTTGTTATAAATTAATGTTTTTATGTGACGTTTGTAGTCTGACGCAAGCACTCTGTATGTAGGTTGATGTAGTAGATATATTCATAGGTTTGTTTATTACTACAATTCCTGTGATGATGATGATGCATCACTTTCTATATCCGTAGATCGAGTGCCAATGTGCTTCATGATTCTTGTCCTGAGTTGTGTACAGCTAGATTTAATGCTTCTTTCAGTGAGATAAGGTCGAATTTGGTAAAGTTGCAAAGCCAAGTTGTCAAGATTATCGGTGAATTCCAGAATAATTTTTACAGGGTCTGGAGCCCCTATTGTATTATCTAGCAAGAGCACCAGTTGATCAAATTCGAGTGAGCTGGGAGGGTTTTGACTGTTTATAAATGTTTGTGCTGGTAGTAGTGACTCTCTGCAGCCTTTGGATTCATCAGTTTTTGGGTGCTTCTTTTTTGTTTGGGTGTTATGCATTGTTTTGAGTCCTTATTTTCTTAGGGTGTATCTGGCGTGGAGATACTCTGTTCTATGCGTCTTTTACTTCCACTATGTGCGGCATTTATGTCGATTGGGGCTAGTTGTGGTGCAGGTATTGGTGGAGGTTTTGCAGCTTGAATCTTTTGTAGTTGATCTGTATTTTCTCTGAGAGGTTGTGTTTCAATGTCAGTATTTGTATTTTGAATATTTGATTTCGGATTTTGATTTGTCATTGTACTTTAAGTAACAGCTGGTAGAAAATCGGGACAATTATTGGAAACACAATCGCTTGCTCCTTGCTGGGAAATGTTTGTTGAGTGATAGTGGATGCATAAGATGTACTTTGAGACTGAGTGATTTGTAAATGTACTTTGAGAGAGGCCCCTGTAGTCAGAAACCCCGTCAGAGGTTCTATTCAAGTTGCAATTAATAAATTTTCTGTGGGAGATTTCATACGTTCTGAGGAGGGATCGTCTGCTTGAATATTTTGGTTATATAATCAGTAAAAAACTGATTTTTGTCTATTAGACTAAGCTAATTATGTTTGTTTAATGTGTTTTAATTTGCGAAAACGAAAAAGTTCATACAACTTACATGTATCCACTAATAATGTTTTCACTGTCACCTTACTACTTTTTCATGATACACAAACTCATATTTTGATTTGTTGTTAATGAGATTAAAGTACCGATAAGCAATGTGTACTCGTCGGCTACCAGAATAGGAATCTCTCATTTTATTTTTCCTGTATCATTTTAAATTCTGTATTTATTATTTGATTGCAACTTCAAAATATGAATTTTTGTTTAAAGATGTCTTTATCATTTTTCTCATCAATGCTCATATCCTCAAAATGAAATAAATTTTTATTTACTGCTACGTTACTTTATTAAATAAAACTAGCTGTTTCTAAATAATTCCACAATATAACGATAAAAGTGTTTTAACTTGTTTAAAACTTCATTATATTTGAACTGATGTTCAATTTAAACTAGTGATGCGTTTCGCTAACATAGTAGCTTTCTCAAACGAATGAAGGTAAATGAAAAAATGTTTATATATATATATACATCTTACTATCATTTCTGCATCCTTTCAAAACTCATACATTTTAGCGTCCACGAGAAAGAAGCCAAATAGAGAACTGGAAGTACGAATATATTGTTGCTCACTTCACCCCGATCCCGGCAATAGTCTCAATTTTCAATTATCTTTTAAATAACCATATACGTTATTTTTATATTTTGCTATCATTTTTACGACCTTTCAAACGTAAGTTAATGTTGCGTCCCTTGTATAGTTTACTTTCAAACTGCTGTTAATTTTTCTATCAATGTGACGTCCTACAGTGTTGCCATATTTACTGCATAACTGACAAAGACAGAATAACGGTGAACCTTGTCGAAAAAGTGAGATGTAACCAACATCATACTTTCTACAGATAATGATTCTTTTTTAGATACCTACTTTTACTGCGGAATAATTCTAAAATGCTTTTAGACATTTTTTAAGTTACTTTCTCAGGTATCTCGTTCCAAATAGTTCTATTCTTTAATATATTTATTTAAGTTTTATATACTGGCTATTTTATTATGCTATGCATTTTTTTTATTTTACTTTTTATTCACTTAAAAAGTTAGCCATTGCAAGAAATTTCACTTGAAAACGCGAAGTATGTCTATAGGTACGATATAATGTTCTTTTCAGGAAATGATGTAGCTTTCGAATCGCTCATGAAAACAGTGCTTTTATTAAGCATTACTCATAGCTATGTGTCTAATGATCATTTTTTCTGAGGTATATTTTTCTTTATGGGGAGGAGTTTATAATAGTAAATAAATCCCATCTCCCAGAACGTGTATATAAAAGTGGGATACGATATGTGTAACGGTTTCGTCGAAATCATTCAGCCGACAGAACAAGATCATTTACGAATGATATGTAATTAGATTTTTCGTAAGCTGATTATTAAGGGTACTTACACACGGGATACCTTTAATAGTATATTACGTAACGTGTGTTGTAAGAAGCATTTTACGCATGAACGGAAAAGCTACGCACGAAGCCGCGTAGCGGCGAGTGCGTAAAATGCGTTACAACACGAGTTACGTACTATACTTTACCTACGACCCACTTGTACTTGTGTTTATAATCTTATTAAGGTATTTAAAGTACAAGTAAAAACGTACATCCTCAATGCCCAGCCAAGTTTTATAAAAATCGCTCCACGATGCCCAGCCAAGCATCTTAGTAGTTCACCCTCGATGCCCAGCCAAGCATCTTAGTAATTCATCCTCGATGCCCAGCCAAGTTTCGTAAAAGTCCGTCCTAGGTAGTATTTATTTTTATTAAAAACGTATGTAGAATTACCGGAATTGCATAAAATAGCGTATGCACCTCTCGACTAAAGTGACATTAATCCCTTAGGTGGATTACTTCCCTCAGGAATCAAATATCACCCGCGGGATTAAATGGGCCACTTTAGTCGCTTGGTGTATAATATACTATTGTTTACAAATATGAGATACATTCAGACAGCTAAAACATGCGGATTGAATGAAACGGAACCAATTATCATATAATTCCAAATAACTCTTAGTATTAAATGCAATCTCATATCTAATAAATGTTATCTACCATTTATATATAAAATAAAATTCAACGTCAGATATCAAGTAATACATTTTGAATAAAATGGCTACGTCTATTGACAGTAGCTAAGTGGTTGCTAAGGAAGCCGTGCGAATTACTTTACAGCCGTGCGTTTTGTTTTACCGTGGGTAATAGACGTCTTACATTGATTGTCGACTACTTACAGGGCTGGTCGTAGGTAAAATAGTTTGATAACTATTTTATGACGTCTTATTGTCTGGCAACAATCTTGTGTTTTAGCTTGTAGAAAAAGATTTAGGAGTCGGACAAAAATAATCGATTAACCGAAAGTCGCGGGTTTTTAAAATCAATTAATATAGTCGAAAATTCTATTAGTTGATTAGTCGACTAAAGAATAGTCCATTAAACGGTTATTGGATTGATAGAATAGTCGATTAATCAGTTAGTCGCCTAATCGATTTGTTGACTGCTTTAATATCTCCATACCAGCACAGCAACTTTTAATAAACTGCTGCTCTTTTATGATATTATATCTGATTTACCCAAGCGCGTGCCTCTTAGTTGTAAAGGGCTTCACTAAATGTTACAAATGGAAGTTTCACTATTCGAGTAGTCGACTAGTTAGTCTACTACTAGATTTATTGATTAATCTGTTAATGGAATAATTGTAAGAGCAAATAAGGAAGGGTTGTCTTTAGGAACAACATGCGTTCGGGCTGTGTTTAATATTTTTATATGATCTTGTACCTCCAAACTAAACAAAACAGGTACACCACGGCCACGTTTACCCCTTGTAACGACTCTTTTAAATTTCTTCAGCAAAATTCTTTCTGTAGGGGGAATTACATCGTCAAATTCCTGGTAAGTAGCTTGTTCGCTGTTTGTATTTTCGTATGTGTAAGGATACCATCGCTGCAGTTCTCCTGGACGTTTTCTATTCAATAAGATAACGCGACAAAAAATTGTTTCTAGCAACGTTAAATATGCAGCTTTTTTTGTATTATCTGCGGAAAGAATTGACGCAGATACCGAAGCCTTTTGAGACAGATACTCTTTTAATATTCTTAAGTCACTCGCTAAGGGTATTATAGTGACCTTATTCCACTTTTGTAAATTAAAATTACTTGTAGCATGGCTAGAAATTTGAAATTTCCAGTTCGCGGTAAAAAGATGAATTATAGTTTTTAAATTGGCTTCTGCCTCAGCCGAAGAAACATTGGCATAATGGCTTCTTTAAAGCAAAATTAATTGCTATGTCTGCAGCCTTTGGATTCATCAGTTTTTGGGTGCTTCTTTTTTGTTTGGGTGTTATGCATTGTTTTGAGTCCTTATTTTCTTAGGGTGTATCTGGCGTAGAGATACTCTGTTCTATGCGTCTTTTACTTCCACTATGTGCGGCATTTATGTCGATTGGGGCTAGTTGTGGTGCAGGTATTGGTGGAGGTTTTGCAGCTTGAATCTTTTGTAGTTGATCTGTATTTTCTCTGAGAGGTTGTGTTTCAATGTCAGTATTTGTATTTTGAATATTTGATTTCGGATTTTGATTTGTCATTGTACTTTAAGTAACAGCTGGTAGAAAATCGGGACACTGAGAGGCGATATGACCATTTTTTTTGCATTTGTAACAGGAAAGACCGTCTTGTGATATGTATATACGATAGGGATCAAGAGATAAAGTAATATAGGAAGGTATATCTGTAGGAGTTGAGATAGGTTTTATGTACACTTGTCGGCGAAAACTTAGAATGTGACTATACTCAGGGTTCGACATATTCACTTTAAAAAAGTCATAGGCGAGAGTAGGGTGAGACCTAACTGTTTCAGTTCATTTACCAAGGTATCATGGGACATACATTTGATAAGACCAATTGTTGAGATGGAGTAATGAGTCTACGACCATCAAGTATAGAGTTACCGATTTTAATAGATTTATGTTTATTCATAAAAGTGTCCACTGCTTGTTTGTTTATTAGGTATATACATATTCTACCATTGGAGATTCTTGAGCAAAAAATAATAGATTTTGGACCAATCAGAGACCCTAGTGCGAATATGTAATCCTGGAGGAACAATCCATCAATTATTGGAAACACAATCGCTTGCTCCTTGCTGGGAAATGTTTGTTGAGTGATAGTGGATGCATAAGATGTACTTTGAGACTGAGTGATTTGTAAATGTACTTTGAGAGAGGCCCCTGTAGTCAGAAACCCCGTCAGAGGTTCTATTCAAGTTGCAATTAATAAATTTTCTGTGGGAGATTTCATACGTTCTGAGGAGGGATCGTCTGCTTGAATATTTTGGTTATATAATCAGTAAAAAACTGATTTTTGTCTATTAGACTAAGCTAATTATGTTTGTTTAATGTGTTTTAATTTGCGAAAACGAAAAAGTTCATACAACTTACATGTATCCACTAATAATGTTTTCACTGTCACCTTACTACTTTTTCATGATACACAAACTCATATTTTGATTTGTTGTTAATGAGATTAAAGTACCGATAAGCAATGTGTACTCGTCGGCTACCAGAATAGGAATCTCTCATTTTATTTTTCCTGTATCATTTTAAATTCTGTATTTATTATTTGATTGCAACTTCAAAATATGAATTTTTGTTTAAAGATGTCTTTATCATTTTTCTCATCAATGCTCATATCCTCAAAATGAAATAAATTTTTATTTACTGCTACGTTACTTTATTAAATAAAACTAGCTGTTTCTAAATAATTCCACAATATAACGATAAAAGTGTTTTAACTTGTTTAAAACTTCATTATATTTGAACTGATGTTCAATTTAAACTAGTGATGCGTTTCGCTAACATAGTAGCTTTCTCAAACGAATGAAGGTAAATGAAAAAATGTTTATATATATATATATATATATATATATATATATATATATATATATATATACAGTGCATAAATACAGAATTCTACAAATATTAACAAAGGTATTTACCTGGAAATTCATTCACTACAAACATTCATAAACTATCTTCTAGGTAAAAAGGTTTAAAAAAGGAGAATGATTGATATATACAGTAGAAACGCTGAGTCTTTTCCATCACGTGACTGATATGACATCAACCATATGCATCTTAATCAAAACAATACAACAAAAGCTTGTATTGAGTTTACCTCTTTTTCTGTTATTAGAAGAAGACAGTACCAACATAGTATGTGTTGAATAATATCGTCAACTAAGTCATGTGATGTAAAAGCTTCACCGTTTCTACTGTATTTGGTCCTAAGAAGGTTACCTGAATATTTGTTTATATTTATCTTCTAAAATATTAAATCTAGAGGATTTAGGTTCTACATGTAAAATTTCCAAATTTGGGTCGAAAGTGTGTTGGTTTTCTAATAAATTATTTGAATAGTTAGAATCTAATTTTTTGTTGTCATAGCTACGTTTGTGTTGTGAAATTCTAGTTTTAAAATTTCTAAAAGTTCTACCGATATAAATTTTATCACAGTTATCATTACGTTTTAATTTATAAACTCCTGATTTGTTTAATTTTGAAGATTTAGATTTGTTATTTTTAATGAATTTGGATAAATTGTTATCAGTTTTAAAGCAAAAATTCATGTCTGAAATTTCTAAAAATGATGTTGTTTGTTTGATAGATTTTTTTTTGTTCTTTGAAAGTTCCGCTATTTCCGTTGAAAAAGGACTGATTTTGAACTTGTTTGATGATGAAGGTTAATGATGAATTCATTCACTAACTGACCTAGGTCCTTTTAATTGATTTTCTTTGTTTCACGAATTATGAGCGAATCGTAGAATGTATGCCATTGTGCGTTGTAGTTTGGAAAATGAAGAGAAGTTTGAGAAAGAGTTTTACCAAAAATTGTTTTGGTTTGTTAAAGTTTGCGATGATACGGGTACATATTTCGCATGTTCAAGTGAAATGTATTCATGAATAAATTTCTTGTATTCCGAATAGAGATCGGGATCTTGTTACAATCGTTTTTCTAAGGAGAAAAATCGTTTTTTAGCAACAGTGAGGTAGTCACCTAACTTTTTGTGTTCAGTGACAGATTTTAACGGAATATGAACTTGGAAATGTCCGTTTTCAAGAATCTTAGTTGTAAATATGAATTCTAATAATTGAGAGACATTTAAATTTTGGGATTTCTTCGATTTCCCAGAATTAAGAGAGAATGTTTTGTAAATCAGTGTCCGGATTGGAATTTACGGGTTCACTGGCTACATGATACGAGATAGCGGGTGTGTGTTTTGATTCTTGTTGGGAGTTTGGTTTTCCCGAGATAATGTAACTCAAAAGGGTATTAGAAAGTGTGGGTAGACCGTCACCTAGTTTGATGAGGCCATAAGTCGACAGATCATAATGAACATCTGCTCCTATTAATAGATCGATTTTACCGGGTGTGGCAAAAGTTTTGTCAGCTCATTTATTTACCATCCACGTAGGTATTGTTACGTGATCTACAACTTCACTTGGGGGGTAGTCGTAGTAATTTTCTCAAGCACAGCACAAGAGATTTCGGACTTTTTCGAGGAGTCAAACTATATCCAATATTTCGTTAGACAGAGTACTGGTTTCAGATATGCATGAAATATTTAATATTTTCTTGTACGGAGTATAGTTGAGTTTTTGTACAAGTTGTTTGCTAATGAAAGAATTTTGACTTATGTTATCCAGAAGAATTCTTACTTGTACCGGTTGATTTTGGCGATTGTAAATTGTTGCTTGCGCGATCGCTAGCAACACTAAGTTATTTTTTGTTGAGAGAGCTGGTACACTGGACGAATTTGGAATTGTTTGATTTTCTTGAAAGCTTTGAGATGAGGACGGTCTGTCCAGAGTTTGAGGAGGTTTTTCTGAATGATTGGTTGCGTTCAGAAAACACAACTGTTGCACAATAAGATTGTTGTGATTACTTAACTTGTCTTACCGGCAGCATTATCGAGTATTTCAATTTCATCTTTTAGAAATTGTAAAAATTCATCGACTGTTGGTAGGACGTCCCTGTTCCTGAATTTTAATTCTTTTTTGAAACCATAATCTAATTTTAGTTGATAAAAATAAGTTATTTATGCCTCTAATAAACCTTTGAGTTCAAGTTCAAGATGTTGTAAAAATGTCCAGTTATGACGTCAGTAAAGTTAGCACCCCCACTTTTTCATATTAAAAAAAACTTATGTGTAATTTAGAACCAATTTAGGAATAATTTGTACCCAAAAAATTAGAATTTGTACCCATTTAGTTTTTCTGAAAAATCACTATTTAAAGTGGGGGTGCTAGCTTGAGCTCAAGCTAACACCCCCACATTGACAAAATTAAATTTTATTGTCATAAATCTAAACTTTGAAGTAAGGACTAATTTGTACCCAAAAGATAATAATTTGTACCCACTCAGTTTTTCTGAAAAACCGTTATTTAAAGTGGGGGTGCTAGTTTAAGCTCAAGCTAGCACCCCCACTTTTATAAAATCAAATTTTAACCGCATACCTATAAACTTTTAATTTAGGACTAATTTGTACCCAAAAGCGTTTTTTCATTATCATATAATTTTGTTTATTACAGATGATAGTAAATTAGACCATGTGTTTTATTAATTTCCAAGTAAATCTTTAAAAAATGTGAAATTACCAAAAGTAACTAAATATTATCAATTTTTGAATATAGGACCAATTTGTATACACACTGTTTTCCCTAAAAAAGGCTTTTTAATGTGCTTCACCTCACAGCAGTCATCCTGATTAAATTTCAAAATGGACGGAAAACTAGACAAACTCTTAGATGAAGTGTTTTATGAAACATGGCACCTACCTGACCAGGTACTTCCCAGAAATTTTTGTTTTCATATATTATGTATTGTTGTGTCTAATAAAATACTATATTAATATAATTCCATATTTGTTATAGATACCATAACTCTTATTTTTATTTTCAGTGAGATCTTTTGTGATAACCGAGGCGATCCTTTGACGAGACAAAAAAATTCCCTAGTGCACGTGCATAATGCATAAATAGTTCAAAGCGGTTAAAAGAATGATCATACTCTGGTGTTGTCACATTTTTTGACTACTTGGCGGTAAAGATGTGCAATGATATTACGTCTCAGACTTACGTTTCTGATGTACAAACAATTTAAAAACATTTTTTTTACCCTCGCAAATACCGAAAGGTGATATTTTTTGTTTTTTATATGATATGCGTCTTTGATCTACCGTTCCTATTTCTGATTCATAATAATTCTCTATTGGTTGAAAGAACTAACCACAATTTCTAAATTTGTTTAAGCATTCCGAATTATATCCAAATATTAAGAGATACATTATAATTTATTAGAAATACAGCAAAAGTTTATTATTGACAAATAAATTTAACTTTGTAAATTATTTTAGTCATAAAGCATTCCTTTTTCTCAATAGGTCCAATAATACTGCTAGATGTGTCGCAGGGTAGTACAATATTAGCAAAATAAAATTGAAGGATTTAACAACAATAATCGGAATGGCAACAGTTAATAATAACTTATATGAATTAACCGGACTCTTGCATTATGAACCTCGGAGATATGCACGTCGTATGTCCGAATCTGATGTCGGCCATTACAAGTGTTACAGCCAAATGGCAAATAATACATGGTATGAATCCGACTAAAGAAAAAGGTGGAGCGAGTCCGTAATGACACATTTACAATTCCTTCCATTATAATGTATAAAGAGACATCACATACTTATATTGAGTGAAAAAATAAAACTATGTTTTTATACAATATACCTTTTCCGTTCAATATACTTTTTAGTACTGTACTTCTATGTCTAAAATTAAAGGGCATCCCACTAGGAATGCGCGGTTTAAGAGATTAACTACGAATTAGAAATAATTTCAATAATGACTTAGTACAAACTTATAAGTATTGAGAATACCTATAATTTAATTAAAATATAGTATTTATATCATTCATTAACCTCGAAGGTAATTCAATAATTAATTTGGGTTTTATTTAGAATTTACAATAATTTAGAAGATGTACTCAGCTGTGGTGCTTAAATTCATATTAGTCACAGTTGATATGTCTGTTTGAACACCTCTAAAAAGTAGTTTGGCTGGGTAAAATATGAGTATACAAATTAGCCCTATTTTTCGAAAATTAATATTTAGTTTTAATAATTTCAAATCTTTTAACGATTCACTCAGAAATTAATAAAACAGGTGGTCTAATTTACTATGATCTTTTGTAAACAAAATGATGTACTTAATAATGAAAAAACGATTTTGGGTACAAATTAGTCCTTAATTCAAAGTTTAAAGGTAAGCTGTTGCAATTTGATTTTGTAAAGGTGGATTTATTCAAGCCAGCACTCCCACATTAAAACTCCTTTTACAGGGAAAACTGAGTGGGTACAAAGTTTAATTTTTTGGTTAGAAATTAGTCCTATATTCGAAAATTAATAATATTTAGTTATCTTTGATAATTTCTTGGTAATTAATGAAATAAGTGGTCTAATTTACTATCATATTTAATAAACAAAATGATATGATAATGGAAAAACGCTTTTGGTTACAAATTAGTCCTAAATGCAAAGTTTAAAGGTATGCTGTTGAAATTGAATTTTATAAAGGTGGATGTATTCAAGTCAGCACTTCCTCATTAAAACTCCTTTTACAGGGAAAACTGTGTAGGTACACATTTTAATTTTTTGGGTACAAATTAGTCCTATATTCGAAAATTAATAATATTTAGTTATCTTTGATAATTTCAAATCTTTTAACGATTCACTTGGAAATTAATAAAAACACTTGGTCTAATTTACTATCATCTTTTATAAACAAAATGATATAATAATGAAAAAACACTTTTGGGTACATATTAGTCCTAAATTCAAAGTTTAAAGGTATGCTGTTAAAATTTGATTTTGTAAAAGTGGGGGTGCTAGCTTGAGCATAAACTAGCACCCCCACTTTAAATAACGGTTTTTCAGGAAAACTGAGTGGGTACAAATTAGTCCTTAATTCAAAGTTTAGATTTAGGACAATAAAATTTAATTTTGTCAATGTGGTGGTGTTAGCTTGAGCTCAAGCTAGCACCCCCACTTTGAATAGTGATTTTTCAGAAAAACTAAATGGGTACAAATTCAAATTTTTTGAGTACAAATTAGTTCTAAATTACACATAAGTTTTTTTTTTAAATTTGTAAAAGTGGGGGTGCTAGGTTTACTGACGTCCAATTATGCCTACAAATAGAAAAATTTGATAGTTTCGATTGTGCTTATTTAACTGTGGCAAGTTCAATGGTTCGAAGAAATATACATGTATAATAATTTTTGTTTTGTTTTCTTAACAAGTTTATAGCTACATGCAAATCTCTATCATTCACTCACATTGTTGAAAAACTAGTTCTTCAACTGTGATAAACCACCCTCTAATTAATTATAAATCATACTCCTAACGCCACCTCCCCGTTAGTAGCGAACTTACCCTTCATCTTCATCTACGTCTAATTGTTTCCTCCTTATAGTTTTGACTTTCGACACCAGTCTAAAAATGATTCAATTTTCAACATCCAACCACCGTTCTCGCTGTTATAATTCTACCCTCAACCGACAAGTACCTAACCTACTAACGGGAATTCTTATAATCAAAATCAACATGTGGCAGCATAACCAAAAAATATATATTTAATATCTCATCCATCCTCAATCAATGTACTTAAAAAACATAAGAAAATTAAAGTGAAATCAACCAGTAGTACAACAAGTAGGATAGTTATTGGAACCAATGTGTAATGTGTTTAGCCTCTGTAAAAAGTGTAAATTTAGTGAGATTTGTACTGTAATGTAAAGTGCCATTTTGTAAATATAGTTCATTCATTCAAGAAAACCCTAGTTTTTCTTCACACATCATCTACAATACGTAAGGCATCGTAAGATAAGTTTTTAAATAATAACATTTCTCAGCTTCTGACTTTAATTGTGAATTTTCGAGGACACTAGTTTTGAACATGCTATAAAAACTTCCCCATTCAGTGTGATTCCCGGAAAACTTCTTTATATTTATTTCAGGTAATCTACTACCTGAGTTATAATTTGACTCTACTCTTGTTTCCCTAATTGACTCATTACCGTTACTTTCAGATATAGTTAATTTTTTAAACACTAAGTATTTGACTCCTGGTTTTACAATAATCAATTTCTCTTTTGTTCCTATCTTCCTGATCTAGGATTTCTTTTTCATCCTTCTTAGGTGAGTAGATTTCTATTTTATTTTTTTGTGAGTTCATACTGGTTAAAATTTTTGATAAGTTCTTGTAAAATTTCCAGATCAAAGATGTCTAAGTTATTTAATTTTGATTCTAATTGTATATTTATTCTAGTGATTTTTCTTTTGGTTGATTCGCGTTCATTGATTAACGTTTTTAAAACCATTGTTGAGATTTTTAGTTTAAATTTATAACAAGGGCAAAAATGTGACTGATATTTTTTAAAACATGCTGCGAATTTTTGAGATAATGTTTTATAAGAGCTACTGTGATTTTTCATAGAAAGGTATAGATATGAACTTGAATAATATATTAAGCAATTTAAATATTTCAAACGTAAATGTATTTTTTCAATTTTTCGTCAGCGAGATAGTTATGTACAATAAAATTGGAATAAACTGACCTTCTCCGACGAGATACCTGCAGCTCCTGCTTACAGGTGTAAGTTTGTAGATCTATTTATCTGATGGCACACTTGTTGGTCTGTCTTTATCACTATTTTCTGCACTTTGTTTAGCGAGAGAGTTCACTTTAATTTACGTGTATGAGATAATATTGAGTTTAGACTTGCACTGGTTTAGATCCGGCTCGAAGGACCTTTTGGTGTAGATGAACTAGATTAGTGGAGTAGACTGTTATGTTTGTCGTTCACCGATACACCAAAGGTTGTTGTTGTTTTTCTTCGATTAGGATTTGGAAAGAAGGACCAGTCGTAATTTTAAGTAACGTTTAATAAAAAACACTTCAATACGACAATATTAACAACGTAAATCAAATATTGCAAAAAACAGGTATTAAGGTAGCTACAACAAATGATGCGGCGAGTTGATAGTCAGATAATTAGTTACAGTTATTCACAGATATTAGATGCTCGTATGATAAAATGTATTTCTCTCCGATTATTATTGAACGAAAACACTTATAGTTAGCACTGTTGTATTTCGCATCGTAACACAATATATATTTTTATACTTTTAGGCAAAATCGTAGTTTAGTATTAAGTTTAGTTTAGAGTTTTATTCTGACCGGAGAGATTGACTCAAAATTGAGTTGTCCGAAGATACTTGTTACACACTCAAGCGCGACTTTTTCGCACAAGAGATTTTTCACTACTGCTTTCTCGGACGAGACCCCAGACAGCACACAATATCCATTAGACATCCACAAGATATCCTTTATGGATATCCTGTATATCCACTGGATATAGATGGATAGCCTATAGACATACAATGGATATCCATATGCCCGCTTATATCTAGGATATATGTAATATCTTATGAATGTCTTTGGAGATATCTACTGGATATCTCGTTAATATCCCATGAATATTCTATGCTCACATTTGGTATATCCTTCCTCCTCAAACATGAAATCTGAGAATATAAATGACTAGTATCAACTGGTGAAAATACAAGGTGGTCCAACAAAAAAATGCAAACCAAAAGTTTTGTATGTCTGCAGATCTGGAATAAAATTAACAGAAAATCGTTTATCCAGTCAACCAGTACAAAATATAATAGATACACAGGGTGGATAGTCTAGTATTTAAGTGACCGACTGTAGAATAGTGTTACAGTGAAAAAGATTCAAATACTCATCGCGTATATATCTGTTATATTTTGTACTGATTGACCAGAAATATTATTTACAGTTAATTTTATTCCAGATCTGTGGATATATACAACTTTTGTTAAGCATTGTTTTTGTTGGCCATCTTGTATTTCCACCAGCAAGTACTAGTCAGATATTCATCTGTGAGTAAGAAGGTGTAAATGGAATTAAATTCTTCATAATAGTAGTATTATTTGACATATAATGAAATTATATACTATGGAATAGAATGATAGAAAATACTTTATTTTACCTAATATACATATTTGCTTATACATTAATAATTCTTCTTCTTCATCACCCAGCTCATCTACTCTGCACCGTTCTTTCTTTAAGAACGAGAAAGGAAAGATTGTAGATTTTCAAGGTCAGTTATATACCGTATTCGCCCGAATATAAGATGCACCTTTTTTTGTAAAATAGCATTTTGAAAATTGGCCCGCGTCTTGTATTCGAGCACACACCTGTAATAAGAACATTTTTTATCACCTGAACATCATTATTATTATTGAGCACAAAAGAATTTTTACTCAAATTAGCCGGGCCACCAGCACAGTTTATCATGAAACAAAGTAAAAGCCGAGGTAAAATCTATTTTACATTGTATAAATATACAAAACGCTTTTAATGTAGATAATCAATCATAAATATCAATAAAATATAGGAGACGTAACAATATTCAGAATTAAGGTAACAAACATATACATACCTTATTTATTCCAAATCCAAACTAGTGATAAAAAATAACCAACCACTTTTGCACGTTTCTAAAACTATGATAACTGATAATCTAACAACCAAAATGACGATGGGACGAGGTTTAATCAAACGGTCAAACGCGACATCGACCAATGAGAGAACAGTGTATGGTAGGTTGCATAGTTTTGCGGGTATGTAACATAGAAATCCACTGATGTTGCATTATTTTCTATTATAGTATTAAACGTTAAGTCATGAATTATTTGATGTGTGTTAAGAACATCACGTTTTATGCCGCATTCGTATTGTTGATTAATTCAACATAGTCTGATACAATTTATGTATATCTATCTTTTTTCAATTCCACTTGAATAAAACCAAAAATCATCGAATTAAACAAGCAGATTGGAATGGACGCTGCAGGGGCAAGAGCAAGAGAGAAAACACCGAGAGGGATTTGCATCTTTCTCTGCACTATTGCGGCTTATGAACGGGAACAGCTGATTCGAGTATTTGAATAGATTAATTATTCTAATTGAGTGAATCGCGTGTGTATTTTCGTTTTGTTAGTTTGTTTTGTGATTTATAACATTTTATAAGGTGAATTTTGAAATTTAACAAAGCGGAAACAATAAAAATGGTAGTAAATTGTGTGGCGTTTGGCTGCAAGAATGACTATTCTAAGGACCCCAATATTCAGTTTTATATGTGAGTGTTTCAAGATTTTTCCTTAAATGCCAACCGTGATGGGGTTTTTATGTTCTAGATTTCCCTTTAAACGATCAGAGTTTTTCCTTAAATGCCAACCGTGATGGGGTTTTTACGTTCTAGATTTCCCTTTAAACGATCAGAGATCCTTGAACTTTGGATTAAGGCAATAAGGCATGAAAATTGGAAGCCAGCTTGGACCAGTAGTCTCCGTAGTAAACATAAAATAATCCACTTTGTGAAAACGTACTTCAAGCATATAAAGGAAACGTTACCCTTGAACAATAAGAATTTTAAATTGTTAATAATAAATGCTGCAAAGTACAAATTTTCTGAGTCAATATCTTTGTTTAAGCCAACACATCCCGTGGGTTGTGAAGAATTTTTGGCTGAAGATTTGCATGAAGTACAGAGTTAGTCACAACTATAGTTGAACATTACCTCAAATGTAGAATGCATCATGAGGCAAAATTAATAAATGGAAAAATGTATCCCTTGGGCAAAGATTCAATAAATTGATATTATCTCATCATGTGTAGAAAATATTTGTATTGCTTCTTGTACCTACCTATCAGTTGTAATATATTAAATAAACATAACTAATGAGTTTTTTTAAATTAAATTATACAGTGGCATATCCAGAAAAAAGCTTGAAAATAAATACATGAAAAGTTTTTTTAAATATTTTATATGGGATTTCTAAAGTATGGGGGGGGGAAATCCCCCCTTGCCACCCCTTGGATACGCCTATGAAGGTTAAAATTATTTTTTTCAAAGCCCGCCTTTTAAGTAAAATATTCTAATAATGAAAATTGTGCCTTATAACTGTGCAAGTTTATTATTTACTTATTTAACTTCAGTCCGTCTTTCAATTTTTTTAAAGTGTAAGGTTTGCACACATTGCATCAATAGAACTTATTCAATTTACATAAATAAAATTTAAAACTCATGAAACATATATTTTGCTTATCATTTGATATTTTTGGTTTAGCTATCTATATTTTCTTCAATTTATTTATTTTCAATTATCAAAAAACATTTACATGCATATTATCACATTATTTAGCATAAATTTTAAATCCAACAAATGTACCAAATTTAAAATCTTAATTTTAAACAAATCGGGCTTCTTTATTACGTTAATAGCAATAAGTGCGAGTGAGACAGAAATCCCTCTGTCTAACGGGTTGCATACATTTAAGTAGCATAAAACAAAGCGTCCGTTCCAGTCTGTTTGTTTAGTTCGATGCCAAAAATACATTGAACACGGACAAAAATGCGATAGGAAATAGTAATAGATATCCATGGATATACAATGGATATAATATCAGAAGATTAAGACATTTATGCATTGAAGATATTATGTATTAGAACTTCTTTTTCAATCATTTTTTATGTGATTCAATATATTGTCAGTAAAATAGAAAATAATTATTTTTCTATATCTATGAATTACATTCAGTGGATACCTATCTATTAGATATCTTATATGGACTGGAGATTCAGTGGATATTGGGTTATCCACTGAATATCTAGTGGATATTGTGTGCTGCCTGTGACATTTTTCACTGCCGATTTAGACTCGAGAATTCGTCTTTTTATTACAAGGTAAAAAGACTGTAAGATGTTTATTTTGTGGCAGTGATTTACTGAAAACCCCATTTGTAATTCAGATCCGGATGTCATAAAAATACCCTTTGTGTCAGGTCGACGCTTGAAACCTCGAGGTCAGGTAAATTTCCCATTGACAATAGAGATGAGTTGTGTCATTGTAACAGAATAGGACATGCAACTTTACCTATGATTGAAGGTTTTTATTCATTATCACAAAGCCATTTTAGTCTTTGTGTGAGGTAAATTATTTACGTCTGACATTGTGGAACAGCATCAATTATTTGCGGTGATTGTTATGTGATTTTAAATGTTTTTAGGAAGGTCCGTAATTCTTTCTTATGTATATATTATTAGAACTAGTTAAATTTTTTAGTTTCTGGTTCCTGTAGACAGGATATCTCTTTTGGTTCCATACACTTGTCCGATAATTCGCAGATTGAGGGAGAAAGTTTTTGTTAATTTATTTTCGTGATATATACTGCTCGCCAAATCGCAACAACAGTTGAAATTGAAATATTTCACACGAGTTTGCAGAATTCAGCGACGAGCCGTTGGCGAGTGGCTTAAGCAAACCAGTGTGAAATCGAAATTTGTTGTACACGATATTTTTCCGACGGCCACAAAAAAAGAGTTAATATTTTTTAAAATTAAAGTTTATTGTAAGGCTACTATAATTTTAAAAATAAATTGGTGCTTGAAGATGGTTGTTGACCGACGAAGCGAAAATTTTTTACAACTATTATTTAAACATTTTTTTTCACTTACAATTAAGACTGAAGTTCAAGAAAATTTTGTTAGTTAACAATTGTTTAACTTGTTGAGAAATTAACTTTAAGTAAAATTTCCAACGGGAATAAATTATTTATAGTGTTCAGAATACACTTAAAAAAATATTCAATACCTTAAATAAATTAATTTGTGCCGTACTGGCTTTTGACGCAATCTAAAAATGTCGCGCGCAAACCTATTTTCAGCGTTAAATTAAAATTATAAATAATGGAGATAGAGTTCCGGCAGTTAGGAGTTTTTTATTGGAAATTTCCTCCTCTTTCAGAATCATTTTTTGAAATTTCTTAAATAATAATAGTTTATGAAATAATGGCAAAAAACGAAATGCCATTTTTTTTCATCTTTAATTGTTTATAACTTTTGCAATTTTTTATATGCTAATACACGCTTTTAACACATTTTTCTAGGCGTCATTCCGAATCCAATGAGCTATCGCACATAATTTTAAGAGCAGTATCTATATTTTGTACCATTTTCAACTTGTCGACTAGACTATTACTGATGAAGAGCAAATTGGAGAAAATTATTGAATTTTCTGCAATTGTGAATCTGATACGCATAAAATTCAAATCTTCGTATCAACTTCTTCTTCTCACAGTGCATCTCCTATCGGAGGATTGCTATCATCACAGCAATCCGGACCTTGTTTACTGCAGCTCTGAACAGTTGAGCATTGCTACAGTTGAACCAATCCCTCAGGTTCTTTAGCCAGGACACACGGCGCCTTCCAATGCTCCGCTTTCTACCAATCTTTCCCTGAACTATCAGTTGGAGAAGTGCGTATTTCTGTTCTCTCTTTATATGACCCAGGTATTGAAGCTTTCTTTTTTTCACGGTGTTAACCATAGATATATAATACATATTATATATCTATGGTGTTAACCCTTAAGCCGAGAGGAGCTACAAAATTAGTGCTATAGGAGACTATCGGTATGACATACCGCTATTATTAAATAAACAAAAACTCCAAAATAACGAATTTTATTCATTATAATAAGGTATAGATAGGTATATTACTTATCGTCGGAAATACAAGTTCTGTAAATTTTGCTGATTTGTTCTAGAAATATAGGTTTTTGGCAAGTAACACATATACAGTGTGTCCAATTAAGTCGGAACCATATGGAAAACGTTTTTATTCTTAGTTTTATGAAGAAAAGTTATTTTTCATAAAAATTTGTGCATGGTTCAAAACCTGGAATGCACTCATCAGATATGAAAATTTGTTAGTCGTATACGAGGTATGTAAAAAATATGAATTTTTGCTCAAAAGTAAAGTACCTTCATTTTTGAGAATATTGACAATTGTTATCAAAAAAGTTGATCATTATTGAAAATTATTGTCAGATATCCAATATTATCTATCTGTCATGTAAAATAGTATATTAAGTACAAGTGTCAAAAAGGTTACTTTAGTCACGAGTGGAGCGAAGCGGAACGAGTTCCTTGTGAAACGAGTGACAAAGAAGTTTTTAACACGAGGTGCTTACTATACTTTTTCTTCGCCCGCGGGAAGGAAAAAAATATATTATATTTGAATTATATTCATTACATGACGGACGATGGCTGACAGTTGACTGACAAATCAAATGACGCAGAATAACAAAATTATCACGGAACATGAAATTTAACATACAAAAGATACACTAGATTTGACGTTTAAAAAACAAAACATAAACGAGATGTGACTTTTCGCATTTTAAACACTAGTGTTTGAAGAGTCGTTTTGTGTATGTCAAACCCGTGTTCAAAGTGCGGCTTTAGTAACGGAAGTAGAAAAATAATTTTTTTTGTGTCTATTAACTTCTCTGTATCAGCATTGCCCTGACAAATTCAGGAGATTAGCAATTTGCGTATAGAACGATTTGTTATCTAGGATGCACTGACAGCAAACGTCAAATCGCTAGTTAGATTTTATAAAACACAGGAAATGGCGGTTCGGTTAAGTAATGATGAAAACATTGAAATAGTGGGAGATAATTATAAGACTCGGTCATCGAGAAGCAGCAGCTATATTTAACAACAGACATCAAAATAGAAATATTCAGCATTCGACAGTTTCAAAAATTATAAATAAATTGAAGACGTCTGGAAGTGTTAACAATAATTTTAATAAAAAACGCCATAAGAGGGTTGCCAGTGAGGACACACAATTACAAGTGATGTTATCTGTAGTAGAACACCCTAAAATGTCATTGAGAAACAGAATGTCTTTGATCCGAAATGAAGTAAGTAAAGGTACAATGGCAAATATTATAAAAAATAACAGTTATCATCCATACAAACCCCAGTTTGTGCATAAATTGAAAGATAGAGATTATGACAGACTGTTTGAATTCTGCTCGTTGATACAAGGAGAGTTAGAAGAGTATACCTTTTTATTGAGAAATATAATTTTTACCGATAAGTCAACATTCGCATCAAATGGAACTATCAGTTCACAAAATTGTCGCTGTTGGTGTGACAGTAATCCTCACTTTACCATCAAAACACGAGACCAATATTCATTCAAGACCAACGACAATCAATGAATGCTGAACGTTATATCTAAGTTTTTTACAAAATGAATTATACAATGATTTTATTAGCGAACTATCCCTAATAAACCGTCAACGTGCATGGTTCCAATAAGACGGTGCTACATGCCATACCACAGTAGCTGTGAGGGATTACCTTGAATCGACTTTCAATAAAAAAGTAATACACAGACATTCGCACATTTTTTGGCCGGCTAGATCTCCAGACTTAACCCCTCTGGATTATTTCTTATGGGGCTACTTAAAACATAGGGTTTGCCAGCAAAGGCCTTTTCAAAATATTGATCATTTGGAAAGGACAATTACAGAGGCATGTCAGGAAATTACTGCAGACATAATCAAGCATGTATTAAGGGAATTTAATAGACGAACCACTAAATGTTAAGAAAGCGATGGTGGATATGTAGAGGCTTTAGTCAATTGAAACAGAAAATAAATTATTTTACTTCCATTTTTTTATTAACTTTCGTTCAAATATTGAAAATCTGCTAATTTTTCTCAAAATAAATTGCATATTTCAACCGGGATAATTACTTTAAAAACTAAAAACCTAACAGGTGATGGGCCCAGATCAGTTCACTTGCCCATCAGCTGTGTAAAAACTTGGTGAATTAAAAACTTTGTGAGAAATAAAAATCGTGATTGTAAAATCTGCTGTTCCCGGTAAAAACTTTGAAGTTAAGTGAGAACTTTAGCGGCATAATATAAAATAAAAATGGCTCAATCTGACGAAAGTGCTTTGATTCAAAAACTATGCGATAATGAAACTTTCGAGGTATGGAAATTTCAGATAATAATACTGCTTAAAGCCAACGGACTCTATGAAATTGTAAACGGAAATTGGAAGTTTGAAAACTTGAATAAACCCGAAGAGAAAGCAGAATAGAATAAAAAGGATGCTAAAGCACAGAAAGTGATAATGGCAACTATAGATAAAAAGCATTGAATGCATATAATAAACTGTGAAAATTCATGTAAAATGTATAACAAACTGTGTAACATTTTCCATAAGGATTCTGAGCAGCAAAAATGTAATCTGTTACAAGAATTTTTCAATTTTAAATTTGATAAACAAATAGACATGTCACTGAACATAAGCAAAATTGAAAATTTAGCCTTTCGACTTAAAACTTAAAACAGAAGGTGTTGGACAAATTACTAATAAGTGTTATATATGCCCGATCTAAGTAAAAATATTTTATCAGTAAGTGCTATAACAGACAAAGGGGGTGATGTAAAATTTACCAAAGATAAAGTTGTTATTTTAAAAAATGGGTTGGAAGTATTAAATGGAGAAAAACAAAGCAATGGGCTGTATGAAATAAATTTTTGTAAAGATAATGAAAGCTTGATTGCTGAAAAACGAATAAAATTAAAAGCTAGTGAATGGCATAGAAAATTGGGACACTTATCATTACAGAATTTAAAAAAAAACTCTTAGATATTTCTAACGGAATGGAAGTAAACAAGAATGATTTTAATAATCTTGAAAAAGAATGTGAGGTTTGCATAAAGTCAAAACAAGTCCGAAATCCTTTCTCTACAACAAGGTCAAGAGCTACTCGTCCACTAGAAATATTACATATTGATATATGTGGTCCAATTGAACCTACAACATGGGATGAAAAGAATTATATTCTAACTATTTTGGATGATTTTACTCATTATTCAGTTGTATATTTATTAAAACACAAATATGAAGCTACAGATTATCTTAAACAATGTATAGAAGAAAAAAATGGCTCATAAAAATGGAAAAGTATACAAGATAAGATGTGACAACGGAGGCGAGTTCACAAATTTAAAACTAAAACAGTGGTGTAACATGAAGGGGATCGTATTGGATTATACAGTACCTCATTCTCCGCAGATGAATGGCAAAGCTGAACGCCTAAACCGAACTCTTCTAGAAAAGGCGCGAGCATTAATATTCGACTCAGGATTAACAAAAAAATTTTGGGGTGAAGCTGTTTATGTAGCCACTTACTAAATCGCAGTCCAACAGATTCAATCATTATTGGAAAAACTCCATCGGAAAATTGGACAGGAAAGCAGCCTAAACTGTCCGGACTTCAATTTTTCGGTTGCAGAGCTTTTGCAAAAACCCTAGGATACCTTAAAAAACTAGAGCCAAGAATATATCTTTATTGGTTATGCACCAAATGGCTATAGATTATTTGATAATCATAAAAAACGAGTAGTAGTTTCTCGAGATGTTATTTTCAAAGAAGAAAACCATGAAGATATGCAAAAAGAAGACGAGATTAAAAAATTCGAATCGACTGATGAAGAAGAAGAAAATCTAAATAATGACAATGGAAATAAAGAAAATCTGAACGATGACAGCGGAAATGAAGAGATTCAGCATGAATACGAAAATGAACAATTTGAACCAATTATAAATTTAGGAGAAGGTGAAATAGAAGACCCAATAGAAAACAGACGAGAAAGAAAAATAAATTTTCCAAAAAGGTATAACGATTATGTGATGTTAACATATCAAGAAGCAGTCAACAGCTCTGAAAAGGAAAATTGGATACAAGCAATAGAAGAACAAAAGGAGTCTTTAAGAAGAAATAAAACTTGGGACTTAGTTGATTTGTCAGAAGCTAATGAAAAAAAGATTTTGACCAGCAAATGGGTGTTCAGATTAAAAAATGATGGAATATATAAAGCCAGATTGGTAGTACGAGGGTGTCAACAAGAGTATGGTATAGATTTTGAAGATACTTTTAGTCCAGTAGTCAGCTCAACAGCTCTAAGGGTAATGTTTGGCTTAGCAGTCAAAAACAACTACAAAATGAAAAAGTTTGACATCAAAACAGCTTTTCTATATGGCGAACTTCATGAAGAGCTCTACATGTCATTACCTCAAGGCTACGAAGATAATAATAACAAAGTTTGCCGTCTTCGAAAGTCCTTCTATGGTCTAATGGTAAGAGAAGAGAATAGAAAGAAGTTTAGAAAACGAAAAGCTAATTGAATAGTAAGACAAGTGTTTAGGAACTGTTAAATTTCAGAAACAGCAAATCTAGTTATAAAATAATAGTGTTTAGTTATTTTTAAAATCTTAATTAAGATATTTAAAATTAGGAGAAGGTGTTAGAAATAATTTTAAATATCCTAACAAGTAGGTTGTTGTTAAAAAAAAGAGAACTGTCAATTTAATAATGTTTATGTCATGTAATGTTAGCTGCTAATTTTTCTTAAAATAAATTGCATATTTCAACCGGGATAATTACTTTAAAAACTAAAAACCTAACAAATGTTAAATATTTTTAGAATCTACGTTCCTGTATATTTTATTTAATATGACAGAAAACGTCATAAAGAATTTTGATGGTTGTTGATAGATTGTCAGATTCACTGTGACTGATACGAATAAAGTTTTTGATCGTTAATCGATATAATTAATTGTTACAATCTTCTAAGAAACTGATATTGTGGATTGAAACATTGGTCCTTCGAGAAGAGAAATAATCATTGGAAGATAATATGTCTTTACCAGAACTCTCAGAAACTTCAAGGGTTAGGAGGAGTACAAGGATCAATTTTGGTGTTCCTCCTACAAGATACGGAACTGAGGAAGAATCGAGGAGAATATCCGGTAGACATATAGAACCAGTTACAATAGAAGAGCACACCGAATTTGCAAATTCATCTGATAGCTCTGTTAATAGCGATGACAAACTACACCGACTTAATGAAAGAGAAAGAGAGATTCAAAGAAAATTACTGTCTCTAGAGTTAGAATCTATCCAACAAGAGAAATAATCAATAAGAAAATCATCTACCAGAGGGTTAAAGAAGAACTCTGGAGCTACATATCAAGAGGAATTGAAAACGAGATCTACATCCAGTTATCAATATGATGAACCATACGTAGCAGATTGGGTAAACAGGGCAGCACAGCACAGAAATGAAACGCTGGAGTGAGAGAATTCAAATTGCAAGGAAATACCTCCTCTGCATGTGTGAAATCTTCAGCGGAAAATATTGATTTCTCTCATAAACATAAATATCTCTGGCTGTTCAAATTGCTTTCCTGAAATGCTAACTAAATGTATGGAAAATCTAAGTTCGAACATTGAAAAATTGGTAACTAAGCAGAAAATAAAACTTTTACCAGATTTCAATGATGATATTCATGAATTCCCGTTTTGGCTCAGCGAGTTTCAACGAACCACCTTAAAAAATATATCTGATTCAGAAAACTTGAATCGCCTCATCAAATGTCTGAAGGGAAGAGCCAGAGAGTCTGTGAAAGACCTTTTTTGTAGTCCCGATAATGTGGATACCATCCTCGAAACTTTGAAACTAAACTTTGGCAGAGACGAATGGATCATTTTGAGCCAGATTAATAAGGCTAAGAGTTGTGCGAACCCACGAGAAGACAATATTGAATCTTTCATGGATTTCTCGACCATTGTTACAAATATGGTTGTTGCTATGAGTACCACCCACAACTCTCACCTGGATAATCCCGAACTATTGTTGAGGTTGGAGGAGAAATTACCGAGAATTTCAAGACGTTCTTGGGGTCAAGTCAAAATTTTGAAACATCAAGTGAAGGAGTTGTTTGAAAATCTTTGCTGAATGGCTCAAATCTGAGGTGAATTTGTTAATGTCAATTACGGTTCCCACTCAGATATCATCATCAAATAAATCGATGATGAAAAAAGAAAAAATTATTAGTATCCAAAGCATACCGGAAGATAACATTTGCAAACTCTGCAAAAAAGAAAACCATCGACTGTACCAATGCAAAGACTTTTTGGAAATGTGCCAAGATGATAGGAGAAAGTATGTTCAGGAAAATCACTTGTGCTTCAAGTGCTTGTTATCAGGCCACAGCGTTGCTAGATGTTTCAGAAAGATTTTCTGTAATGTCAATTTTTGTCGTGGAAGACACAATAGACTTCTTCATCCTGTACCTAAAGAAGGAGCTGAAGTTATCAGAAATAGAGATCAGGAAAATATAGTAGAAAGGATTCCAGAAACAGAAAATGGCATCGGATCGACTGAATTCTCAGGTGTAATTGAAAAATCCTCTTCGCTTTTGAAGATTGCGAAAGTTCGTCTATTCGGTAAAGACAGGTACATCGAAACATTTGCCTTTTTAGACGAAGGGTCTACGGTTACTCTCGTTGATTCAGAAATATGCAAGTCAATACAACTTGTTGGTCCAAAAATCCCACTTTGCTTACAGTGGACGACGGATATCCCCATGCTGAAGAAGAATCCATGTTGGTAAATTTCTATATTTCCGGAGCTGAAGGGATTGCCAAGAAGTACAGGGTAAAACATGCCAGAACAATTGAAAACCTGCTTTTGCCAAAGATGGACTTTGATGCAGATGCTCTGTACCAGAGGTACAAATATCTTGGCAAATCAATCTTGAAGAGTATACAACACTGTCGACCCACTGTTTTAATAGGACAAGATAACGTTTTCTTGATATCATCCCAGCAAATCATCCAGCCAAACTTCGATTCACCTGCAATGAGTAAAACGAAGCTGGGATGGGTGATTCATGGTCCTTGCTCAAAGTCAGGTAACGAATTATACCTGAATATATCCGTTTGTGACCATGATGACATGCATCTACAAAGAATCATTGAAGACAACTTCAAACTAGAAGATTCAGGTTTGTCATCTCGTGAAACATTTTCCAGAGATGATACAAAAGCTTTGAAGCTGTTGGAAAGTTCAACCAGAAGAATTGGCGATAGATTTGAAGTTGGGTTGCCGTGGAAGCATGAGCATTTGGTTTTTCCAGAATCCAAATCGTTAGCATTGAAAAGATTGCAATGCATGGAAAAAAAGATGGATCAAGATCCTCAATTTGGAGCAGAATACTGCAAGAACATTGAGGACTATCTTGCAAAAGGATATGCAGAGAAGGTAACTGAGGATGAAGCGGAACGAGATAGTGGAAGAACCTGATATCTACCACATTTTGCTGTGAAAAATATAAATAAACCAGACAAAATCAGACTCGTTTTCGATGCGGCAGCAAAGAATTCTACAATGAGTCTGAACGATTTTCTGTTGAAAGGTCCCGATTTATATCCCCTACTAGTAGCACTTATATGGAGATTTCGTGAGAGAAAGGTGGCGTTCGCAGGTGATATCAGAGATATGTTCCACCAGATCATCATCAGAAAACAAGGTAGATCAAGCCAGAGGTTTCTCTTTCGAGGAATGGACAGATATAGATCACCAGATATCTACCAAATGCGAGTTATGATTTTCGGTGCTGTCTGTTCGCCATGTATTGCACAATTCGTCAAAAACCATAATGGCAGAGAGTTTGAAGATGAGTTTCCAGGAATTTTGAGAAAAATGACACATCAACATTACGTCGACGATTTCCTGGACCCAGCAGACACCGTTGAAGAAGCTATAAAAACAATCCACAGCATCATTGAAGTCCATCGTCGTGTAGGATTCCCGATGGTGAACTGGTTCAGTAACTCTCCAGAAATCTCACAAGTTCTTCCTCAGAATTACCTAACTGAGAGTATGACGCTAAACTTAGGTTCATGGAACGTTGAAAGAGTTCTTGGCCTACGATGGAACACCAATGAAGACACTTTAATTTTCACTATAAGGCTCAACAACATTCCGGAGGAATTATCCAGAGGGGAGAAAACCCCTACGTAGAGGGAAATTCTTAGAATTGTGATGTCGATTTTTGACCCTATTGGATTCCTTGCACCACTTGTTGTCCAAGGTAAACTCATTATGCAAGAGTGTTGGAGTAAGAAAATAGATTGGGATATAGTTATTTCTGACAACATCGCAAAAAAATGGAAATTATGGTTTTTATCGCTGAGAAAGATTGAAGAATTCAAAATCAGTAGATGTTACTTCTCATCATCACCTGGTGAAGTAGAGTTACACGTCTTTTCTAATTCCAGCAATAAAGTTTTTTGTGCCGTGGCTTACTACAGATCATCAAGAAACGGATATGTGGAGACATCCATTTTCGCATCCAAATGCAAACTTGGTCCACTCAACAAGGTCACTTCAGTACCTAGAATGGAACTTCAAGGAGCTGTTGTAGCTGCTAGACTTGCTAATACGATTAAGAAGGAGTCAACTTTCCATATTCAGCGAATTTTTTGCTGAACTGACTGAAATAGTTCTTAAATGGCTCAGAAATAACTCGAAACGTTTGAAACCTTACGAATCGCACAGAATCCAGGAGATTGAAGAGCTTGCAGACATTTCAAACTGGAAATGGGTCCCATCTGCTTTGAATCCAGCAGATTTGGCTACTAAGCAAAAGAAAGAGGTAGATCTCATGAATCCACTGTGGTTACAAGGCCCATCCTTTTTAAAGAAACTAGAAGATGAATGGCCCATAGAGCAGATATACCAATTGCAAGAAGATGTCACTACTGAAATTGTGGCAGTACTGAAAGAAACCTCATATCCATTGCCCGATGCTAACAGATTCTCTAAATGGCTGAAATTTATCCGTACAATAGCATGGATCTTGAGGTTCTGCAATAATTCCAAATCGCCAGAACTTGAGAGTAAGAAAAGAAGACAAACAATATATCAAAATATCACGAGAATAAATGAAAGAATAAAAGTTGACGTAGTTTTGAAGTTATCTGAATTGCAACCCGAAGAATTACATGGTGCAGAACGTTTGTGGCTGAAAAATGTTCAAGCAAACCATTTCTCAGAACAAATAACTTCCATACAAAAACATGATTATCCTAGCAAATCTTCAAAACTCTTTGAATTATCTCCATTTTTGGACGAATTTGGAATTCTGAGAATGAACAGCCGAATAGAGTATGCAGATATTGCTTATGACATGAAATATCCCATCATTTTGCCGACAGCAAAGCAAGATATTTCCGTCCAATTGCTCATTCTACATCTCCATGAAGAATTGAAACACACAGGACTCGAGACATTAATAAATAATCTGAAACAAAGATGCTGGATCATCAAAACCCGACAATCTGTGAGGATGACTGTGAGATGTCAATTATGCAGAATAAAGAAGTCTAAGGCAGTCCAACCTGAGATGGCCCCACTACCAATTTCACGTCTCGCACCATATACAAGACCATTCAGCTTTTGCGGTTTAGACTATTTCGGTCCGTTGTTGGTTAAAGTGAAAAGGAGTGTGGAAAAAAGGTATGGAGTTATCTTTACATGTTTCAATATACGAGCAATCCATATCGAATTGGCTAGTTCTCTGACAACAGATTCAGCCTTGATGGCAATTCACAGATTCATGTCTAGACGAGGACAGCCTTTGGAGATTTATTCCGATAATGGAACGAATTTCGTTGGAGCAGAAAATGAAATGAAAAGATGTTTGGAGGACATAGATCGTGCGAAACTCGCCCAAGATTTGTCTAAATATAAAATAAAATGGAAATTCAATACTCCAGCAGCACCCTTTCAAGGAGGTATGGGAGAGAATGATCCAATGTGTGAAGAAGGTCTTGTATGTTATTCTAAAGGAACAGCATCCATCAGAAGAGCTATTATCAACTCTTCTGGCTGAAACTGAAAGCGTTGTTAACTCTAGGCCCATAAGCTTTGTATCTAGTGAATGTGGGAAACTGGAAGCTCTTACTCCAATGCATTTCCTCATTGGTTCAGCGAATACTTCGAATATTCCCGGAGTCTTTAGACCTGATGATATTTATCAGCGCAAGCAGTGGAAGATTGCGCAGTTGATGGCGGAGAGATATTGGAAAAGATGGTGCAAAGAGTATATTCCCTCGCTCAGAAAAAGAAGCAAATGGTACCAAAAAGAGAAGTCCTTGCAAGTAGGTGATGTAATAGCTCTTCCTGACAGCAAGTGCCGCAAAAAATGGATTCTTGGAAGAGTTTCCAAAGAAATACCAGGACATGACGGCCAAATCCGCTCTGTGGAAATCAAAACCCAAGAGGGCACTTTACTTAGACCAGTTAACAGTATTCTCAAGCTGGAGGTTGGAGAATGTTAAATATTTTTAGAATCTACGTTCCTGTATATTTTATTTAAGATGACAGAAAATGTCATAAAGAATTTTGATCGTTAATCGATATAATTAATTGTTACAATCTTCTAAGAAACTGATATTGTGGATTGAAACAATAATTATTTGAAGGATTCATTATATTGTTATGAATGTTATTTACTACTTATTAGTTAACTTGTTTATCTTTTCATTTGCAAAATAAAATATTATGTATGCATTAACTATTCAATTGCAATGTACATTGTTGCATAACTTAATAATGAACAGAAAGGTTATCATGTCTTTCAATAAAATAGCTGATTACAAGATTTACATATGCATGTATTTTATTTATCCAAAAAAATATTTTTTCATGTCAGAAGGGCAATATTGGATATCTGACAATAGTTTTCAATCGTGATCAACTTTTTTTAATAACAATTTTCAATTTTGTGAAAAATAAAAGTACTTTACTCTTGGGTGAAAATCATGTTTTTTGACGAACCTCGTATATCACTGATAAAAGTTGTCATCTGATGGTTGAATTTTACGTTTTAGACCATGCAAAACTTTTTATGAAGAATGACTTTTTTTCGTAAAACTCAAAATAAAAAAGTTTCCCATATGGTTCCGACTTAATTGGACACATTGTATAAAACGTTTTTCTTATTCTTTGATATGGACAAACAGAACGAGTTTTTTTTACATACAGCCGTTCCTTTGAAGAAGTTGGGGATCAATATTGTCTTTCCGAAATATCCCCTTTATTAAATTTTGTAGCTCTTTATTCAATTTGGAATTTTCCAATCATTTCTCCATATGTGGTTTGATAGGATCCAAAACAAGTTCTTCTATAAAAATACGTCTAGGTTTTAATTTAACATCTTCCAAATGTAAATATAAAACGTTTGTATTACCATAACATAACTAAGGACCAACGACGTGTACGTCGACCTAAACTGAAATTAGCACATCTGAGGTCCAAAGTGTCCACTCCACATTTCATGTGATTATAAATAGAAATCATCTTGGGATTAGATCCTTCTGTGGCTGTTCCTTTGTCATGATGTGAAGGCGAAACCAACAGAACTGCCTTTTTTCGCGACGTAAGAAACTAATGTGAAATGATCATTAGAAAAGCCATATAAAGTAGATCCTACTGTTGATGAAGCATGAAATTCTGGTACGATTTCTCGTTTATTGCGTTTCAAAGTACCTGTGGCCAATTTGTTCAGTTGATGAAAACCAATTATCGGTAGTAACTTTTTTTCTTGACTCTTCTATGGGCTTTATCAACTGCAAAACTCACCGACTAGGCACCAATATTTTTTTCTCTTCTGCGGGTATTGTTCTTCCATCGCTATCTTTATCGGTATAGTTGTATCCATTATAAAAATACGCGTTCCTGGCATCAGCAAGACACAAAAATTTGAGACCGTACTTAGCTGGTTTTTAGGCATATAAACTTAATTTACCTAAGTGCGCTCGTATTATTTCCTGAAGCTCTGCTGGCTATTTTAGAGTTGGTAGTTTAATTACAATATTACTTTGAGGTGTTTTTACTGCTTTGTTTGGTTCCTGAGAATTCCAAATATAACCTTCCTCTTTTGTCTTTGGATTCCGTTTACCTTTATATATTTTATTTATGTTTACATCTTCTTCACTATCTGAGTAACTGATGTTGCCACCGTCAACAATATCCTCTTCAACATTACGATAATTGTTATCGTCTTCTAATACAAAATCCGTATCAGCAAGGAATCATATGTAGCTGAAGAAATGCTACCTTCTTCTCGTATAAAAGATTTCTCCTGTATATGATTATTATCGGAATCTTCTATTTCTGAGCATTCATATTCATCATTAGAAATTTCTTCAAGCCATTTCATGACTGTTTGTTCACAATTTTTATCGGTCAAACTTCTGCTTTTGAGCGAAATGCCATTGTCTAGAACAATAGATTTTATTAAATATTAATTGATCCTTATGTCATCATCAAATACAACTTACCAAAACAATGACGTACCGACAGGCGATAATAATATTCGACACCAATAAATATTCTCGTTGCAAGAGACTATCGGTATACGCTATCTAAAAAATATTTAGGTTGCACGAGAGTATCGGTATACAGGTCCGCTAACATTGTTAGAAGTCAGGTGCAAACTAAAGAAGTGATATGAGAATCACACTGAAATTGGCGTGTTTAACTTGCAACAGTATTCCATGAAGGTACTTAGACAGCCAACAATACAGCACTGTAATAATCCAGAATACTAGAGAGAGAAATTTGTATAGCGATACGACATACCGTTGTCTCGGGTTAAGAGTTAATGATTTCACGCTCCTTCTGCATCCGGTTCAGCACTTCTGCATTAGTAACTCTATCGGTCCAGGGAATACGCCACATTCTACGGTAACACCACATTTCGAATGCTTGTAGTTTGTCGATGTGATTTTTCTTGAGGGTCCATGCTTCAACTCCATATAAGAAAACGTAACAACGCAGCATCCTCATCCTAAGTCCCATGTTAATATTTCGACTCGTAAATAACTTCTTCATTTTTGCAAATGTTGATCTGACTGTCTCTATCCTCGTTATTATTTCTCTGGTCACCCGATTGCTCTATCTAGGTTCCTAGATATTTATATGTCGACACATTCTCTATCGTGGTGTTTGCCATCATCAGGTTCGCATGGTTCAGATCTTCAGGGAATTTTGTAACTACCATTAACTTGGTTTTCTTAAAGTTAATTTTTAGCCCGTATTCATTACATCGATCATTTAATTTTTCTAAAAGGTGTTGTCTCCAAGGTTGCTCATTAACAAGACGGTGTCATCAGCATTCCTCATAATATTATTAATTACTTCTCCATTTATAAGTATAAAAACATTAAATGGTCAATAACCGTCTTCAAGCAACAATTTATTTTTAAAATTATAGTAACCTTACCATAAACTTTATTTAAAAAAATAAATATTAACTCTGGTTTTTGTGGTTGTCGGAAAAATATCGTGTACAACATGTGTTGAAAATCCGATTTCACACTCGTTTGCTTAAGCCACTCGCCTACAGCTCGTGGCTCAATTATGCAAACTCGTGTAAAACTTTCATTTTCAACACTTGTTATACAATATTCTATTTTTGGTCTGTTGCTTTGCATATAATACCTATGCTCGTGTATGAGTTATTTATTGCTACTTATAAAAACAACTTCTGCAATTTATTTTGGATAAAGTATACCATGCATATTGTAATGTTATTCTAATTTATTTGAACAGTAAACGGGTGGGATAAATTTTAAACACACGGTATGTTCACTTACTTAATTTATTTATTCACTACACTATTCACTAATTATATACACAGTATATTCACTTAAACTAATTTATATTCACTTATTTACTTGTTTATCTCACGATGTTGAATTATCAACTAACTCAACTCTTCTTGATAGGTCCCTTATATATTAATGCCTTTTTCACTAGATAATTCTAGAATACAAAAACAATTGGCTTTCTGGCATTTTCAGGATAAGACTGGTCACAAAAACAATGTAGATAAGATAGTCACTATTCGTAAACAATTCTAGGAAACCCTGCGCGTCCGCCATAATTTTAACTTTCATACCTGGCTTAGACAGAGTCGGATTTAGAGACTATACTAGTGTGCTGTTTCGTAACATTACCCCCTCCTTAAATGGAAGTTCCTCCTGGAACATTTGTGTAGCCGAGACTGGATGTTTGAATCGGCAACAGGCCCCATTTCTACACTTTCCGATCTTATGGAAATAGCAGGGCACCGTCTTCATCGGATACTGATAACGGAGGTTGTAGCTGCAAATTAATATCTGGATACCGGTATCTTGAAAGATAATCTCTACCATGTTCCTGATGATTCGCCAATCTATCTGGTTACTCGCTATCTTAGGCATAGCCAGTTTCTTCACGCTGGATTCCAACACATGGTCTCGTAGGTTTCGAAGTGCTTCCCACACATCGCGGTAGGTAGATCGATCTTGAAATTCATTTTTAGTTACCACGTAGAAGACGTACCGTGAATTATGTTTCAGTTTCAGTGTCTTGCCAGAGGCTGGAATCTGGTCTTCAAGTTTTTCTAATTGCCCGAACTTCTTTCGAAAGACGGTTGCCAACCCTCGTGCGTCTTCGATACGGGCGGGGTTGTTGTATGCCAATGAATAATCTTCCGGGAGAGTGAACAAATCTTGTTGTTGTTCCGAAGTGACTCCATATCTAGCTTTCCCGGTTCCTCCATACGCGCCCATAAATTCATCGAAGGTAGGGTCAGACACATTTCGAATATGGTTTACTCCTTTCTCTAGGTCATGGTCTCCTTCGAATGGCGCTAGTAATTGATATTTTTCTTGATTAAGTATGGACCTTCCCAGGAAATTTGTAATTTTGGAGAAAATCCTTTTCTCCTCGTCGGGTTGTGTAACCATACTTTGTCCCCTTCTTAAAACCGCCTTCTGTGGCCTGCGTGTCGTACCGACTTTTCATTCTGTCGCTGGCAACTTGAAGATTTGTTCGATCTAATTCATGAATATCGTCCAGCCTTCTTCTCAATTGGTTAGGTAGTCTTCTCCTGCTAGATCTTCTCCAGGCCGACAGCCAAATTCCAGGTCACAAGGAAGCCTCATTTCACGTCCAAACAGGTTTTTCGCAGGTGTTTCACCCGTGGACTCATTGACGGCAGATCGATAAGCCAATGCGAATAGGGAAAGATACTGGTCCCAATCTCTCTGATGGCTGGAAACTACTTTGGACAGGTATTTTCCAATAGTTCTGTTCATTCTCTCTACCATTCCATCTGACTGTGGATGTAATGCTGTTGTCCTGGTCTTCTTCATTACCAGCTTGTCGCAAATCTCTTGGAATAGATGACTTTCGAAATTTCTTCCCTGGTCGCTGTGGACTTCTAAGGGCACTCCATATCGGCTGATAAATTCTTTCACCAATACATCCGCGACCGTTGTGGCCTCTTGGTTCGGGATAGCGTAAATTTCCACCCACTTTGTGAAATAATCCATTACAACAAGTATGTATTTGCCACCATTTTCTGTCGTCGGAAATGGTCCAGCGATGTCTAAAGCAATCCTTTCGAAAGGGCTTCCAACATTATACTGTTTCATGGGCGCCTTTCTCTTGCGATGTGGTCCATTACTCGTAGCACAAGTCGTACATTTCTTACACCAGTCCTTCACATCTTCGGAGCTGTTCATCCAATAAAACCTTTCACGGATTCGCTGGAGGGTTATCTTCACTCCCAGATGACCTCCCGATGGACTGTCGTGTAACTTCTTCAGTACCTCAGCTACTCTCGTTCTAGGGATAACTAGCTGTCTCCTCATCGGAACCATCATCGTTTTCAAGAACTTTTTTCTACAGCCCTTCTTCCAGGACAAGGGAGTCCCACTGAACCCAATACGCCTTGAGTTTCGGTGAAAATCTTGACACTTCTCGCCAGGTAAGTCGCCGATTTTCTTTCTTCCATTGCCGGATCATCTTCTGGTGAGTATCATTCTCCTGATCTTCTCTGATCCGGGTGGGTGACCATTCTTCATTGACTACTGTAATTCTTGAAACTGCAACTTCCTTAGATTTCGACTTGTTGCATTGAGAATAGTCCACAGGGCAAGTCCGTCTAGGCAAAGAGTTGGCTTTTCGGTGATTCACATCAGCTGGATGATCACCCCTGGCTGATTTCCCCTGTGACTGGAGTTCTTGGGTTGCAGGGGTCTTGGGACGCTTAGACGGACTGCGTACGTGCTCTAGCTTGCCACACTGCCTGCATTTAATCTTCTTCTGCTTCTTATCTGCCATACCTTTCAACAAGTTGATGATCTGGTCAAGTTTGTCATCGTCATCTTCTTCCTGCATGGTCCTACCTTTGTTGTACCGCGAGCCCTTTGTGGCTGCTTTGTATTTAAGAGGTTCTTGGTTTGCAGGAGTCGTAGGACGCTTACATGAACTGCGTGCATGCTCTAGCTCGCCACAATTACAGCATCTGATTTTCTTCGGCTTCTTGTGTACCATACCTTTCAACAAGTTGACGATCTGGTCAAGTCTGTCATCGTCACTTTCTTCCTGTATGGCCCCACCTTTGTTGTATCCTGAAGCCATCGTGGCTGCTTCATATTCAAGAGCAGCAGTCAATGCATCGATCAATGTTTTAGGATTCCATCATGTTCTCTGGTGCTGATGGATAAGACAATGGAACTAGTCGGGCAATGTCCAGTTCATACTCTTGAAGGGTTTCTTCACGTTTTCGCCTTCCGTTCTTCAGCTGGAATCTGTACAAATGTTCTAGATGTTCGTGACCATATCGCATGTCCGACCTCTTCTTCAGCTGCTCGAAATCCTCCGTTTCTTCCAGAGGTATCGTCTGAAGTACATCTCCCCGAAGCGCGATAGTTAAGTTCACTGCCTTGTCTCTATCGGACCAATTATTCACTCTAGCGGCTGCTTCAAATTGTTTCACATAATTGGTCCACGACATTTTTCCATTGAACGTTGGGGCCTTGACTCTGGTAAAACTGCCAATGTCTTCAAACTTGGGTAGTGTTTCTGGCTTGCAAGGTTTCGTTTGCTCGGTCTTCTTTTCATCCTCTGGCGTGCCTCGCGTTCTTGAGTCGGCAATCTTTTCCCCTAACTCCTTGATTTTCTCATCTATCGTTGTAATCTTATTCTCGATTTTCTCGTCCATCGTTGACATTTTATTCTCGATTTTCTCGTCCATCGTTGACATCTTATCCTCGATTTCAGATTTTAGAGACGAAATTTCATTTTCAATGTCAGCGGCAATGTCATTTTTCATTAATAAGATATCGGCAGATATATCGTTCTTCAAAGTAGAAATCTTCTCGTCCATGTTCTCTTCAATGGCAGAAATCTTCTCGTCCATGTTAGCAGAAATATTAGCGGACATGTTCTTCATAGCACAAATCTTCTCGTCCATGTTAGCAGAAATGTCGTGCTTCATAGCAGGAATCTTTTCTTCCATGGCAGAAATCTTCTCGTCCATGTTAGCCGAAATATCATTCTGCATAGTAGAAATCTTCTCGTCCATGTTAGCCGAAATATCATTCTTCATAATAGAAATCTTCTCGTCCATGTTAAGGTGGAAGCCTCGTCATTAAATAAAACTGTTTCTGGATCAAAGCCGTCATTTTCCAGTGCCACTTTAAGTCTTTCTACTAATTCACTTTTCTTACCGGACGTTTCCAACTCACGATCTTCCAATTCTGCTCTTAATTCCTCCACTTTCAGATCACATAGTCTCTTGGCCATTTTTACGTAGCAATGTATTTATATTATCCCACTTCTAACACTAATGTAATGTTATTCTAATTTATTTAAACAGTAAACGGGTGGGATAAATTTTAAACACACGGTATGTTCACTTACTTAATTTATTTATTCACTACACTATTCACTAATTATATACACAGTGTATTCACTTATTTACTTGTTTATCTCACGATGTTAAATTATCAACTAACTCAACTCTTCTTGATCGATCCCTTATATATTAATGACTTTTTCACTAGATAATTCTGGATTACAAAAACAATTGGCTTTCTGGCATTTTCTAGATAAGACTGGCCACAAAAACAATGTAGATAAGATAGTCACTATTCGTAAACAATTCTAGGAAACCCTGCGCGTCCGCCATAATTTTAACTTTCATACCTGGCTTAGACAGAGTCGGATTTAGAGACTATACCAGTGTGCTGTTTCGTAACAATATATTATATAATTTCAGAATTAGATATAATTAAATAAAAAGATGTTATTTCATTTTTGAGAGATAAGAACCTGGGTTTCAACATAATTTTGTTTATGAAATTTACTGTTTCGGCCCTTACTGTATAGAATCTACCCATATGTTACTTTTTTAAATGAAACTAACTGTTTCTAGTCAAGAATGACGATACTATTTCCTAATATCGAAACAATTGTCAATTTTTTAGAAATGTTATCATTTTTTCATTATATTGGGGAATTATTTAGAAACAGTTAGTGTCATTTAAAAAAGTAATAATTTTGTTCATTACATTTTTTAGGATCACTGGATAACAAACTAAATTTTCACCCTGTAGGTAATACTACTTGTAAGTTATCAGTAAACTTAAACTGTCAGATGTTCTCAAAGGTAAGAAATTATTGATAAAATCAAGTATATTTAAATAACCATTTTATCAATAAGAGATATTTTAATCCAAAAACTACTAAAATATCATTTTATTTAATCTGATACTGAGTGACATCCAAAGATATTTGTGGAATTGCAAATACTTTATGCACACAACGTTTTTCAACTATGTGTTTTAACAAACATCATGTCTACTTCCTGGAATTTGCAAGTGGATGATATTTCATATTTTGCAAATTTTGGATTTTACAGACATTATAAAAAATTGTATGGCCAGTTACTTAAAAATTTTAAAGGAACAAATATGTATGCAAGGTGTCGCATAAGTGATGGACATTACACAATTCACGAATTTATTTGTTTAAATTAAATCATTACACTTTTTAAATCTTTCCTATATCAAAATTTATATTTTTTGAGCTTTGTCTACCATTTAAATTCAACATATTTGCATAAATGTTTAATAGTATATTATAAATGTTCTTTTTTATTTGCTATATGCAGTATGAGTCATAAATAATTAGAACATTATGGCAAGTCAAAAATTAACAAAGTACCTATTCTATTTATGTTGAGTGGAATCAACTATTGTGTGCCTAGTCAGTTTTGGAGGTAAATTGAAAAAAATTAGGCACATTTGTAGCTAGTGGATTGGATATTAAATGATTGGTTGTATCTGTCAGTATAAATATTAATATTATTAACAAAATATGACAAGGTTAACCTTCATAGGACTGGCCGGGGTCCGTTTATACCCCATGACATATGTTTTTTCTGTATCTTTGCAAACGCAAATTTTTAAACATTGATCTTTCATCTAGCTGCAGTTTATGAATTATTTTGATAAAATATGATGTATGTAGTAGTTTTTATTGGCTGGTATAAAAAAAATAGTTTTATATTCCAGGGGTCTCTTCAGACCCCGGTCAGCCTTTTACGTCCGATAAAATAATCCCGGTAACTGTTAGTAAAATCGGGGAAACCCATACATTTAACGTTTGTTTACTCGCAGGGAATTTACCCATATTATGATAAATGGAATATAGAAAATCCGAATAAAATTAAAGTTTTTGTACCTGTTGATTCTACAGAGATTGAAGCTTATATTGGACTGTTGCTTATTCTTGGCGCACTTCACGGATCGAAAGAGGCTATCGATATGCTCTGGTGTCAAGATATTTCTTACTGTCGTCCTATAATTCCTGCTGCAATGTCAAGAGACAGATTCAAACAAATTACTTAATTTTTACGTTTTGATAATTTTCAAACAAGACAAGAACGAAAATTAGTAGATAAGCTAGCTCCGATAAGAGATATATTCGATATTTTCACTTCTAATTGTAAAAAATCACTTAATCCTGGCGACCATCTATATGTAGATGAGCAGCTTGTACCATTTAGGGGTAAGGCACCATTCCGAGTCTATATGAAAAGTAAACCTGATAAGTATGGAATCAAAATATGGGCTCTTGTGGACTGCACCACTTCTTATATTGCAAACATGCAAGTTTATTTGGGTAAGCTATTTGAAAAGCAATATAGGCAAACTTTATATTCCTATGTATCTATTAAGTTTTAGGAAAACAAGGTAACAAAGCGGAAAAGGGTCAAGGTCAAAGGGTTGTCCTAGATTTGACAGACCATTTGGAAGGCGGATTTGGAATAACGACCGATAACTTTTTTACAAGTTTAGAACTTGCTGACAAGTTGTGGAAAAAAAATATTACTTTATGTGGAACCCTCCGGAAAAATAAAACATTTATTCCCAGGGAACTTCTACTGTCATCTTACTCTCAAGTAAGCATACTGATAGTAAAGTAGCTGGAGAAGAACAGCACTATAAACCAGAAATTATTTTTGATTACAACAAAACAAAAGGTGCTGTCGACACTTCAGATAAGTTGGCCAAAGAATATACAGTGCAGAGAAAGTCAAACCGCTGGCCAATGGCAATATTTTCGCATCTTATAGATATCGCAGGAATAAATGTTTATAAATTGTGGTTACAGCAAAACCCGGATTGGCGAAAAAACAGTTTGGATAAACGTAAAATGTATATTTTGGGACTAGGAAAAGAAAAACGTTTTCCGGCGATATAATAATAAATACATTCAGACGAATAGAAAACGGCATATGACAGACGTTTTTCCCGAACTACTGGATGCAACAGAACATAGAGTTGAACAACAAAACATTACCAGGGGGCGCTGCCATATGTGTCAAAGAGGAAAAGACAGAAAATCCAGAAAAATATGTATTAGGTGTAATAACTTTGTGTGCCTAGAACATTCAAAATCGGAGATAGTTTGTAAAAAATGTTAAAATGATATGTAGCTAGTAGTATTAGTGATTATGGTATTTTGTATTTTTTCGTGATGATTTTTGACTAATAAATGGTTAATAGTAAAACTTTAATAAAACTTCTTTTTTATATATTTAATTTAAAGAAAAACACAGCATTTCTGCAATTTTTCGCATGGGGTCTTCTCGGACCCCGGTTAGTCCTTTTCGTAAAATTTTGATATCCGTCCCATGAAGGTTAAATGAATATGTTGTAAAAATTTATTGATCAGGTGTGAAAAGATTTTCAATCATATACTTGCAATTTTCTTATCAACATTTTTTATAGTTTCGATAATAAAAATTAAAAACTGTTTCAGTTGATGTATGTTTGAAATGTTACATAATTGAACAATGTTGTTATTCTAGATAAACTCTTATCTACAGTCGCCGATATTATTTTGGGTTTCACAGATTTTTTTAAAGCACTTGTTTGTATAATTCTTAACGCATTCCGTTATACAGTGTGTTCAAAAAGTAGTGCAAAGTAACTTTTGATTTAGAGGACGGTAATCCTTCGTCCGTCCGCCGGTTTTAAAGTTCAGCAGTGAACCTATAAGTGTTATAGCTTAGATATAAATGGATTCGGATTCAGCAAGGTCGGAAACATCTCCAATGGAAAAAAAATCTTCAATTATTTATAAAGGGTCATTCATATAAACTGGAATTACTGTTAAGTCGATGTATATGCCACAGTGTGGCTCTTCGCTCCTTGTTTGTTATTATTAAGTATGTTATAGGAACCCAAGATACAAGTGAACGATAAATGTGATTATCAAGTATCAATTTCTTCTCCATCAGAAAATTGCGATCGTCCGTACGGGATGATGTTTCAAAATGTACTGTTGGATTTTCGTTCGTTACAACGTTCGTACAATGTAACTTTTGATAAAGCTAAACAAAAGTTCGACGCTTGCATTTCATTTTGCAATGAAATTGAAGATTGTAAAGCAGGCAATTATGATTGTTATGTCAATGGAACTAAAACTGAAAAAGTTATCACTGTGGTATTTGATAGAATAATATATAATGACATATTTTATCTACATGCATACTATTTCGAACATGGTGAGTACATTAATTTTTATGTATTTACTACATTATATTACGAACTTCTTTATCACAATTTTTAACTCTTAATAAATATATCGACGTTTTTAATAATTCTTTTTTAATTAGCGATATTTTTTGTATGATCATAGTTTTGTATTTTTTATAATTTAATTCCATATAAGTATGTGATTTTTTTTTTAAATTTCGCGGGCTATGTACACATGTTGGTACACTTGACGCTAAACTATACCTGTATTCCGAAATATACCATGAGTATACTGACCAGTGGTAATGACCTCAGATTAACAAATAAAATAAATATGTTTGTTTTGAATTTTTCCTGCCCCAAACATTGAGTCACATTCTAAGCTCACTTGCGGACACTTCCACTGCTTTGCCATATTTACAAAGTCTCTTTAGTTGCAGAAAAAATGAAATTAGAAGTTTAATTGAAAATGCGTTAAACATTTTGCAAATAAAAAAAGTCATACTAATTTATGCATTTGAGTCGCTATTTTTAAAATTAATTAATAATACTTGAATTTTATTTAATGAAGGCATTTTCTTATATAAATTTTAAACAAGTATTTGTTGTATCCTTAGATACCTTTTTGGTTATAACTAAAAGTGGCATCATTGCTCAAAATTTCAGTACCTGTTTAATGTGTCAATAGTAATCTATTTAGTAGTTTTGTCCTTGTTTAATTACCATATAAAGAGATATGCAAATATCGTCAGACTGTGATCGACGATCATTTCGAATACGTCGTAGTATTGTAGTAAATAATGTCAAACGTGGTTTGTTTATACGAGCGTCATTACGACTAGAGAGTAAACATGTAGAAATCGTTTTGATGTGTTTTTCAAAACTTTTAGTGACAAAATAAATTTTTAAGTTAATTAATTTAATGTTTTTGGATTATCATGGTTCGTCGGTGCCAAGTTTGTCAGAAAAATAGCCGAAATTACCAAAGCCATGTAGCTACAATACCATCCCCACTTTTTGTAATTCATTCATTATTTCACTACTGTCGTTTAGAATTGTTGGCCGCAAAAATAAACGTGTTTATGGATGAATAGCCCTCTCTGTGTTTATTATTACTCTAAGGTAATGACGTCGCGAATCGACGCCATACCTATAGTCTATTTGAAAATCAAGAGAGAGTAAATTCCCAGAAATGTTTTGCAGTTATCAGTGTTAAAGGCAGTAAACCATAGACGTGCGTTTTCAAAATTAAATTAATATGGAAATAGAAATATTTAATTTGTTTTAGTTATTTATACCTAGATTACCAATTTTAGATAGATAAACATAATTCGTAAGTAGTAATTTAATTTGGGTAAAATGAAGAAAAAGTCAATATTATTTTAGGCATTTTGTTTTAGGCATATGTTTATTTATAAAATATGTATATAATATGTACAGATAAATACAATTATTTATAAATTAATATGAGGAGCTAAAAAAACAATTAAGTAGGTATATGAGAAAAACAAAACCAACCGCAAGGATAAAATTTGACGAGCAACATGCAAAAAATACGACAATATTAAATCTTAAAAAATTAAAATCTAAAAATAAAATTAAAGTACATAAATTAATAATTTTAAAGTTATGGTTCCTCGCACTCTGTGTCAGAAGATTCACCATCTTATTCTAGAGAAATTACAATGGGCTCTATAGTAATATCAATTATGTTATCTAGCTCCCACATTTTTTTTTCTATTTCTGTAACGTGTCTAATACATTTTTGCCAATTTTCACTTGTTACTTCAGATATTGCCTTATTGAAGAGATTTTTAACATCTGATAATTTAAAAGTCGTGTTATTTCTGGCAACATAACCTTTAACTTGAGCCCATATTAATTCTATCGGATTCATCTCACAATGGTAGGGTGGTAAACGAAGGATTTCAATTTCTCGTTTTTTGGCTATCTCCTCAATATTATATTTTTTATAATTTTGCTTATGTTTTTTAGCAATAGTTAACAATTCTGCCCTCAGCATTGTATTGTCAAAGGCTAAATTTTTAGAAGATAACCATTTTGCAATTTCATCCTTTTTCCATTTAGTGGTTGGTAAAGGTTCAAGTAATCTGGAGTGGTAACTTGCATTGTCCATTATAATAACCGATCCTTTTGGTATGAATTGAATCATCTGTTCAAAATATTCCTCAAACACGTCTCCATTCATTTCTTCGTGATAATCAACGGTTTTTTTTGATTCAAATAAGAGTAAACCATTCTCAAGAAAACCGTTTGTACTTCCTATATGACAAATAATTAATCTTTTACCTTTTCCTATAGGTTCCTTAAAACCAGTAGTATATCCTTCTAGAAAAGCTTGATGGGATGATTTTATATTTTTGTCTTTCCAAACTCTTCCTACACAATGTCCTTCATTAACCCATGTTTCATCTAAATAATAAATGTTTTTATTTTGAGCTTTAACTTGTTGTATTCTTCTGAGGTACTGTCTTCTCCAACATACAATTTCTTCAGAATCAATTATCATTGAGTGTCTGCCCATTTTTTCAAATTTAAAGTTTAACTCATGTAACACTTTCCATAGTTTATCCCGGCTTATTGTGGGTAAATCAACATCATTCGTAATGGCTTGCAAAACTTTATCTAAAGTTGGTATTTGCTTGTTTATAAAAAATGAGTGAACAAGCTTACGAATAGCATTTTTAAAAAACTCGTCCACGTTGACTTTTAATAGTTTTGGTCTACCTGGTTTCGGCTTTGGTGAGGTTACTCCACCTGATTTTTCCTCCTTTAGAACTCTATATATTGTAGATTTTCCATATCCCATTGCCTTAGATGTTGTTTCAACTACACTGTCAATAGTGTTTGAGGTAATCCCTTGGCCTACCTGCATAAATCAAAGGGTACCATTTATGACAGGGGTAATTTCGGCCGAGGGGTTGATGTTTACGATGAGATTAAAATATTGGTAATTACGCTTAATAGTTTCTGTAAAATATTAGTTGTGTATTTATTTGGAAATACCTAATCCTGTGTACCTGTCGGAAATACCTTTAATTTACTTATCTCTTTATTCTAATAACTATGTTGTACCTACTTAAGATTATTCCTTTAAATGTATAAAATTCACAAATAACAGGTATAAAATTATTATAGCTAGTCAGTATTATAACTTATCTTTAAGCTACTAGTCGATAGAAAGCATAAAATATATTATTTGTATACGATGGCATCAGTTTCAGTAATTAAGAGTTCACGCGGTTGTGACTTACTAGTTGTAGAAAAGTTTCAGTTTTGTAAACAGGACGTATTAAAAAGTGGTGAAGTACGTTGGAGGTGTATAAAGAAAAATTTAAGATGTTTAGCCAAACTGTACACTGTTGGTGCGGAATACACAGTTACTAGAAGTGAATTAATCCACAACCACGAGTCCGATGAAACTACGTTGGAGAGAAAAATAGTGACGACTTCATGCAAGCGCAAAGCTGAGGAAGACATATCGGAGAAACCTTCAAAAATTATTAAAAGCGTTCTTTCAAATCATTTGCCTGAGAATTTGTCATCGATAGATGTCAGTCTAATAAGAAGAAATTTGTACAACAGCCGCCGTAAGCTCTTACCAGCCCTGCCTAAGGATATTCACGATGTACATTCTGTACTCGATAGTTATGGACCGAAAACCACAACAGGTGAAAATTTTTTGTTTATTAACAGCACAGCTGATAATATCATTGTTTTTTCTTGCCATACAAATATAATAAGTTTATGTAAAATGAAAGATTTTTACATGGATGGCACATTTTCTTATTGTACAAAATATTTTTATCAGTTATTTACCATCCATGGACTGGAAAATGGGCATTATGTTCCTCTTTTGTATTGTCTGTTGCCCAATAAGACCAGTGACACATATATGAGACTTTTTCTGTTGGTAAAATCTAAAATTTTTGAACTTTATAATATTGTTTTTGAACCGAAGGAGGTATTTGTGGATTTTGAAATCGCAATTCATAACGCATTAAAAGTTGTCTTTCCCAAAACCAAACTAAATGGTTGTAGATTCCACTTGCACCAGGCGTGGTATAGGAAAATACAATCATTAGGGTTAACCCAAATGTATAAAGATAAAAACTGCGAGGAAAGCAAATGGCTTACTCATACTTTTGGGCTAACTTATTTAGACCCCTCTGAAGTTGAAGATTGTTTCATATTTGATCTCATGTCATACAAACCGGACCATAAACTTCTAGATAAATACGCAGACTATTTATTAGAAAACTACATAGCGCCAGAATCTCATTTTCCACCAAATATATGGGCATATGAAAACCCATCAATTAAAAGAACCACAAATGCCTGCGAATCATTCCATTCGCACTTTAATTCTAGTTTTTATTCAAGTCACCCTTCTATATTTATTTTTATAGAAAAATTAAAAGATTGTCAGATCGATGCATATTTAAAAATAAAAAATTTAAATATTCCAGCAAAAATTAAAGACAAACAAGTAAAAAACAAACTAAAATTTATCGAAAACATGGTAAATATGCTTCGATCTGACAATATTTCTAGAATTAATTTCGTTAAATCTGTATCACATCAAAACGTTTTTTAAAAATTTATAGTTTACCTAAGTTATAAAAATAAGTTGATGTAATAATTTTATTGAAATAAAGAAATATTTTAATATAAAGCATTCTGTTATTTTATTTGATTTGCGGCCGAAAATACCTATGAGATAAGGAAGCAACTTAAAACCTCCCTCCGAATTTACCTACCGGCTTTTAGTACCTGCCCTTTTTCCGGCCGAAATTACATCCGCCCGAAGCGGTTGCCATTCTTGCCATTCGGAGGTCGTTAAATAACAATTATCCCTTTCTATTCTGGTTACGCCTATGACGCACGTTAATCCTCTTAGGCCTACGGTAGTAACAATGAAAGATCATAAAATAATGTGATAGTCCAAGAAATGTAATAAATTTTGTATTGAAATTAACAAAAACCATTTAGAATGCATTGCAAATATTGAAGTTTTACCGCACGTACTGTACTATAATTTTGCATACCGAATTAGTTTTTATTCTGGGAATTTACTCTCTCTTGATTTTCAAATAGACTATAGTTTTGACTTACTTCCTTCACCTACTCTCGAACCAAAAGGTGTTGATAGTGTAATGACCTCGTAGGGTTCACATCATGATTAAAGCGTTGTTGTCATATCTAAATCTAAAATTTCTTTATCTTTGTGAATAATTCGGAAGTACATTAAAAAACTCTAGAACTAATAATTTTAACAAGTATTCTTGAATGTTCCAAAATTCAGTTATGTATATAATACTACGATTTATGATTCACACAGAAAAAGGTTATTTTTATGAAATAAACTTTCTATTTTTCATGTTTAAGGACTTTCTTCAAATAGTGGCAACGTCTGCCTGAACTGCGACTCGAAAGACGCCTGTCTCTCTTTTGCCCATTCAAATACTATTATATATTAGTCAGGCAACGGGATCGCAATGGTTTACGAACAGATATTTTGTGGTACGAAGGTCGGTTAGGGTAAATTCGCGCGCCTTTTTTATTTTATTAAGAAATATCTGTTATACAAAATATAGTTTTACTACTTACTTTGATTGTGTGATCCCATCCTTTATGTTGACTTAGTGTAAACAAGTAATTGGTAATTTTGTGCAATTAAAATACTCTGGTGCTATTTGTGGTAGTATTAGCGGCTGTATAAAGTGCTGTGCGAAGAATACACTGGTGCTATTTGTGGTAGTATTAGCGGCTGTATAAAGTGCTGTGCGAAGCTAGTAAACAAAATATTCAAGAATATATTAGTTTAGTGAATTATTTTCATTGAACGATGTGAGTTGTGCTAAAACGGTCATCCTTAAGTGGAAAAAGATCTGCCGCTCGAACTGAAAAGGAAAAAAAATCATACTACGTGTATTTCAGCGTCTGCAAAAAGATAAACCGCGTCTCAAATACGAATTAATAGATATTTGTTCAGATATACAGGATCCTCAAAATCAACCATCTGCAAAATTTTGAGAGAACAACAAGTACATGGAGAAGTACAGGCACCCAAAAGGAAGAGCGATCGGACAAAAATAGAAGTCGACGAAGTTGCGAAATATGCTATACGAAGAACTTCATTCTTTATTAAATCTTAGATGAACTCACGGTCTCTAGTTAATTCCACAACTAGAGACCGTGAGTTTCATTTAAAAACACTAATATGAGCATAATCCACGAAGTAAGGGTCGAGACAGTCAATTTCATTAGATGGTTTGAATTTTAGTTATGAGAAAATAAATAGAAAGAGTGTTCGTATTGAAATATCTGAAATATTATTGTGGAAAAGAGAGTATCTAAGGAAAATTAACGAGTTCGGGGAAGCAAGGAAGAAAGATTTATTATACGCATGAAACATGGGCCAACGAGGAACACACGGTGGAAAAAGTATGGTAAGATGGAAATGTGAAAAATGCACGGCAAGCAGCTATTGAAGGCTGGTCAACCAGTTTAAAAATGCCATCTGGAAAAGGCCGTCATATAGGAAGTGATAGAGGATTTGTGTTAAATGGTGAATTGATATTTAAGTCTAAGAAAACGGAAAACTACAATGAAGAGATGAACGCAGAGATGTACGAGAAGTGGTTTGGACGCATTACTGAAAATTTGAAACCAGGATATGTCGTCGTTATGGATAATGCTCCTTATCACAGTCGACACTGCGAAAATACGTCACAACAGGAGAAAAGCTCAAATTCAAGAACGGTTACGGGATATGAGCATACCTTTCGATGAAAGCTGGGTAATGAACGAATTGTTTCAAATTGTGAAGATACATGCCTATATATATATATATATATATATATATATATATATATATATAACAACAACAAAGAGAATCATGGGTAATTCACGCAAAGTAAAGGGCTACTGAAATAGAGTGGTAACCGTGGACATGCATGTTTCTGGCTCATTTTGCCTCATCAGCACGGCATAACCAAATAATGATGTGAAATTTGGGAGCAAAGATCTTAATCGAAACATGGGAAAACACAAAATAACGGATTTCAGCTGGGAAACCAAACGCTCATTTGTGTCTTCAATTGGAAGATCCCGAGTTTTCAGGACATCAACCAACATCGACACGGAGGCGCATATAGCCCCCCCGCCATGAACCTTCCGACCCATAGTAAATAACAAAGAAGATGTGGGAATATCGCGTGATATGTTAACAACAACAACAAAGAGAATCATGGGTAATTCACGCAAAGTAAAGGGCTACTGAAATAGAGTGGTAACCGTGGACATGCATGTTTCTGGCTCATTTTGCCTCATCAGCACGGCATAACCAAATAATGATGTGAAATTTGGGAGCAAAGATCTTAATCGAAACATGGGAAAACACAAAATAACGGATTTCAGCTGGGAAACCAAACGCTCATTTGTGTCTTCAATTGGCGGGGGGGCTATATGCGCCTCCGTGTCGATGTTGGTTGATGTCCTGAAAACTCGGGATCTTCCAATTGAAGACACAAATGAGCGTTTGGTTTCCCAGCTGAAATCCGTTATTTTGTGTTTTCCCATGTTTCGATTAAGATCTTTGCTCCCAAATTTCACATCATTATTTGGTTATGCCGTGCTGATGAGGCAAAATGAGCCAGAAACATGCATGTCCACGGTTACCACTCTATTTCAGTAGCCCTTTTCTTTGCGTGAATTACCCATGATTCTCTTTGTTGTTGTTGTTAACATATCACGCGATATTCCCACATCTTCTTTGTTATTTACTATGGGTCGGAAGGTTCATGGCGGGGGGGCTATATGCGCCTCCGTGTCGATGTTGGTTGATGTCCTGAAAACTCGGGATCTTCCAATTGAAGACACAAATGAGCGTTTGGTTTCCCAGCTGAAATCCGTTATTTTGTGTTTTCCCATGTTTCGATTAAGATCTTTGCTCCCAAATTTCACATCATTATTTGGTTATGCCGTGCTGATGAGGCAAAATGAGCCAGAAACATGCATGTCCACGGTTACCACTCTATTTCAGTAGCCCTTTACTTTGCGTGAATTACCCATGATTCTCTTTGTTGTTGTTGTTAACATATCACGCGATATTCCCACATCTTCTTATATATATATATATATATATATATATATATATATATATATATATATATATATATATATATATATATATATATATATATATATATATATATATATAATGCCGACTAATTAGGTATAAAACCATGAATATTGGGGTAACGGCAAGTTAATTAAAGAAAACTCTTCTTACTGTTTTTCTTCCAAGCTTTCGGAATATTTTATTTCCATTATCAAGGATAAGTAAATTGAGATTGTAAATTACATCCTGAAAGATGTGCCTTGGCTGAACATGTAATTGATAATGATCACTTTATGGATTTTGAATCTGTTACTGGACATACAACCAAATACCAAAAAAGACTTATCTAGAAATTGGTCATATATTTCAAGAGCCTAATACTATTAACAAAAAAAAGTGACCATAATAATATGAGTGATATTTATTATTATCTATTAACAATTGATAATAAAAATAACTAAATTTCAAATTCTTATACATAATTATAACTATCTAAATGAAAGTTTGATGATTTTCAGAAATAATTTTATTTTAGGTAAATGATTTTAATATTTTCAATAATTTTATATAAAATGAATTTTTTATAATCTTTTATTATAATTTTAAATATCTATGAAGCAATTATTAACACATTGACGGACAGACCTGCTACAGCCGTCATGCTGTGACAGACCGGCTGCAGCCGTCAAAAAATAATTCGCTTTATAGGCCAGACCGGTTGTAGCAGGTATATTTCCTAGTAAATACTTGTAAAAGGCAGTTTTAGTGTCCCACGAAACATAAGTGTAATGTTGATTGCCTATGGATTAGGCATCTAACACCATGTAATGCAGTCGAGTTTATAATGGGTAATGTGGTGTCGTGTATATATGATAGGTTATGTATGATTCATGATAGTGAAACGTGCAGTCATTTTGAGTTTTAGTTTCAATAGAATAGTTATTTGGGCGTAAGAGAGCTGACAAATAACCAAAGTATTTTTGTTGAAATGTGCAATGGATCCAAAACAAGAGAAATATTTAATGAAAATTTTTGAGGAAATAGACAGTGATGCGTGTGACCGCTATAACAATGTGTTGTCTGATTCGGAGGCAGATAACACCTATCGTCCTCAAAAAGATTATATATATAGTCTCTTCTGACAGTAGTATTGAATCAGAGGTGAGTTTCAAGTAAATTTTTATTTTTGAGTTTATTTTTGGATACGGTCTTACAGGTCGGAGAAATTCCTAATGTGCGAGACAATGTTTCTGTGGAAGTTAGTCAAGAATCAAACTTTCTGTAGAGCTGGGTTCAGACACAGACGTAGTTGAAGAACGAACCAATAAGCATACTGATGAAACTGATGCATGGAACAGTGATACTGCGAGTATACCTGACTTCTTATTGACTGTACACAAATAGGAGTCTAGTTATATGGAGATTTGAATTCGTCACCATATGAAATGTTCAGTCAAGTATGGAATAACGATATAATGGAATTATTGGTGAATTCCACGAATAATTATGGAAAGTTCTTAACTAGCTAAGCACGCCCTAAAACCAGAAATTCAAGAAGTTCCTCTTTCAAAGAGACAACTCTAGATGAAATGCAGAAGTTTATTGGTTTATGTTTATTGCAAGGTCAGATCAAAGTCCAGAATATCAGAAAACTTTTTAGTTTGTATCCGTTGAACTACCATCCAATATTTTCTTCGATGATGACTGGAAGACGCTTCGAACAATTGTTACGGTGTTTTTCTGTGCACAGTGGCGCCAAAAATCCTGATACCAATGATCGACTTCAAAAGATCAGAAGCTTACCTACTGAATATATGTCTTCGAAACTTTAAAGATGCTTATACTCCAGCTAAAGAGTTATCTCTTGATGAGTCTTTACTACTATTCCATGGGCGGCATTCATTCCGAATCTACATGAAAAATAAAAAAACAAAGTACGGGATCAAATTCTATGAACTTTGTTCTCATAACGGATACGTGTTGAATGTAGACATTTATAAAGGTCAGGGAGAAAACGGGCCAGACAATAATATGACAATTTTGGAACGTGTCGTTGTGAAACTAATGCAGCCATATGTAAATAAGGGATACCACCTTTTTATGGATAATTACTATAACAGTATCACACTTGCCAACAGATTGTTGCAGAATCAGACACATGTTACAGGTACCCTTCGCTATAATAGACGAGGAAACCGAATAGTAGTTGTGAGTAAACGTCTTCGAAAAGGGCACCACATCTGGAAACGTCAAGGAAAGATTTACGTTTCGAAGATGTTATTTGCCTAACAACTGCTCATCATCCTACTTTGGTTGAGGCCAGAAATCGCTACAATCAAATGCGAATAAAACCAGTGGACATTATTGAATATAATAAATGTATGTCTGGGATTGATCGCCAAATGATATAATATTATTCGTGTCCTCGAAGAACGGTTTACTAGTATAAAAAAGTTATTTTTCATTTATTGGATATAACAGTTTGGAATTCCTATTTTTTGTATGGAAAAGTGACACAAAACACGAAAATAAAGAGATATACAATATAGAGAAGCTCTTATTAGATCACTATTAGGTATCGATAGCAACCTGAAGGATGGTCGCTTTCTTGTCAAGTTGAATCCAATACACCAACCTACTGGTCCAAAACCTCATTCTGCTACCCGTGCACCATCCCAACACTTCCAAGAACTTATATCAAGGCCAGACAACTATAGTAGAAAGTTTTATTACCTACGATGTAAACAGTGTTCAAAAAAGAAGAAGAGGACAGAAACCAATTGGAGATGTAAGACATGCCAGGACACTCCACCCCTTTGCGCTGGACCGTGTTTCGAAAGGTGGCATACAGAAAACAACTGATTTCTTCTGTTCAATATTTACTTTATAATGTTCTAAATTCATAATAAAAGCATTTCATGTAAAATTACGTCGACCGGTTGCAGCCGTCTTGTCCCATCAGCCATAATTTTTCTGCCTGGTGGGACAGTGACATTGTTTTATTCGGCTAAAATTATTGATAATAAGCTGATTAATCACCTCTGAAAAAACAGTTCAAGATATTCTACGATACGGTATATTTTTTAGTGCATTGTTTTGGTCAGAAAAATGGCAGTAGGTGTCCGTCAATGTGTTAAGATGACATCTATAATAATTTGAAGTTGAGTTTTATATAATAAAAGAAGAATATTTCAATAGCTATTAATCTATATTACAAACATAACCTATTTTCTTCTTTTGTTTTCAAAAAAAATTTAGCATATAAAGAAAATGTTTATATTCATGAATCTGTCAAAATGACTTATGATTAAAAACTTTTTTAAAAAGTTCAAATATCGATATATTTACCAATTTATAAGATCAATTATAACAATCTCAATTTACTTATCCTTGATAATGGAAATAAAAGTTTCCGAAAGATTGGAAGAAACACAGTAAGAAGGGTTTTCTTTATTTAACTTGCCGTTACCCCAATATTCATGGTTTTATATATATATATATATATATATATATATATATATATATATATATTTATATATAGTAAAAACCAAATAAAGTTGCGTTTACGTCATCATTGTGAACATTTGTAGCGTTGTCAGAGTGTTCACGAAATATGGAAATTAACAGAAAATAACTGAACTCAACAAAAAACGTTTTTTCTTTGGTGACTCAAACTCTTCACCTTTTATCTTTGTTTGACAAATTTTGCTTACTGTTCTTACACTGATTTTTAAAGCAGCAGCTACACGCTAAAATAATAGAAATTTTCGTAAAGTAAAGTAAGGATATTTTATTCACGTATTACCTACCTCTTGTACAGCATTTAAGGGCAACAAAGGACCATTATTATTCCTTTCTTGTTCAAAATAATTTACTACTGAAGCCACAAGTTCTTTGCATCGGCTATTCAGCTATTTGGCCATTTTAACAATCACAGAAGAAAATGCTTTGTTGTTTTGAAAACAAAAACAGTTTTGATTATAAATATTTCTCACAAGAAAATTTTATAAAGCACGTAACTATAACCTCAAAAATCGATGACAATACACGAGTAGAAAAGTCACAAACAACGCGGCAACATGACATTATTTCTGGCAGTGACTATTTTACCGTTAATAATTGGAGGCTTCTTTATGAAAATTTTAACACAAATGTTTACATCGAGGGACGTCTAAACCCAATAAAGCTATATTGCTTATACATTATTTTGGGACAAAAGTTTTTTTATTGATTGGGTTATCTTTAGAACCGATTAATTAACAAATTTAAGTATATGCACTTTTCGGTAGAAATGTGACGTAAACGGCAACTTTATTTGGTTTTTACTATATATATATATATATATATATATATATATATATATATATATATATATATATATATAATAAGCAACGAATATATTAGTGGGTATTGCACGCAAATAGAAGAAGGGGCTACTGAAAAGAGTGGTAACCGCAGACATGCATGTTTCTAGCTCATTAGTCGTCATCGGTACGGTACAACCAATATATATATATATATATATATATATATATATATTGCAATATTTTGTTGATTTTCGGGTTATTGCGGTCACTAGACTAATAAAACTCTTTTTATCTATTTATTCAATATTTCGCTATATTTCATAGTTTCATCAGGAATGAACTAAAATAACATAACAAATTTAAAATTACCTCACAAAACAACACAATTAAATAAAAATAACTTACAGATATTAGAGTACGTCCTCAAGTAACACAAACATTTAAATGGTTAAAACAGTACTGATTAAAAACGTTAATGTATAAAATATAAAATAATTATTGCTAATTGATACTAGTTTTTTGCTGAAAAGGGTAAAATATCGTAAATAGAGTACTTGAAATAATATATGTCTGCAAAACATTTCATTTGAAATGTACTCAATGGAAGATACACAGGTTCATAACAGATTTAAAATGTTACAGTATATGTTACTTAATTGATTAGTGTCTGTTTTGTAATTAATGTTGTTTTTTTGTTGTCTTTTTATGTGATACATTTCCAGAAACAAGCGGCTCTTGTAGTTATTTGAGTGACCAAGAATCTTTACCCCAGAAAAGTCGAAAATATGTCCGGTTTTCTTATGGTGTTCCACAGTAGCACATCTGTTTTTGCCTAATCGGCAATCACTTTGGTGTAAAGTTATACGCTGCTTGAGCCATTGTGATGTTTGACCAATATATGTGCATTGACATTGACCACACGGTATCTCGTAAATAACGTTAGTGCTGTAAAGAATAGGTGTTTTATCCTTAAGTTTCGTAAACATATTAGAAATCTTTAATGGGGTATATTTTGCAATCCTGATATTTGGAATTTCTTTGAAAACGGACACAATTCTGTTTGTTAAAGAACTTACATAAGGAATCCTTCTATATATAGTGTCCTGTTTTTCATTCAAGTCCCTTGGTCCGTCATAATAGTCTGAGTTAAATATAAGCTTTTTCAACATATGTTTTGGATACCCATTATTTATAAATACGGAATACAATTGTTTTAAGTTTTTCTGTAGAAACTGGTCATCAGAAATATGCAATATTCTGTTTTTTAAAGCCATTACAGTATTATACTTTTGATTTTTTGGGTGATCCGAAAAATAATTAAGGTATCTACCTGATGCCGTGGGTTTTTGATACCAATCCAGAGCAACTCTGTTATCAGCCAATCTAATCACACTTGTGTCCAAAAAAGGTATTCGTTGGTTCGTTTCAGTTTCAACAGTAAATCTAATGCTACTATTGAAAGCGTTAAAAGTATCCACACAGGTTTGGATGTGACTATTAGGTACAGCACAAATCAAATCATCGACGTATTTATAAAGAAAAGGAAGATCAAACGGTAAAGTTGGAATCACTTCATCCAACAGATAATCCAACACTATAGTAGCTAGAATGGGACTTAAAGGCGAACCCATAGGAGTTCCGGATATTTGAGAATAAAACTCACTGTTGAAACTGAAATAAGTATTATTAAATATAAAACGAATGAGAGTGAAAAATCTGCCCCTAGATAAAGTGGTGCAGACCTCAATCAAACTCCACTGAGACTGCAGAATATCTATTACCAGACCCAACGGCAGGTTGGTGAACAAAGACACAACATCCAAGGATATCAAGACGTAACCACTTGGAATGACTCTGCCCCTCATAGCAACAGCAAACGAAAAAGTATCTTTGATATTATAATTAGTAGAATTTTCAAACACCTCTTTGAGGATATCAGATACAAATTTAGATATGTTGTACGTAACTGAGTTAATTGAACTAACAATTGGTCGAAGAGGAGCATTTTGTTTATGTATCTTTGGTAAACAATATAGTTTTGGGAACGCTGAATTATATATAAAAAGGTTTTTAGCAAATTCCTCAGTAATATCGTTATTAGATTTCAAATATTTTATAAGATCGTTGTACTTTAATGTATGTTAGCAGTAGGGTCTTTATTTAATTTAGTATAAGTAGATGTATCCTTTAATAATTCTTCCGTTTTACTAATATAGTCGGTTTTGTTCATTGCTACAGTACAACTACCCTTATCTGATTCTAGGATGCAAAGTTCTGGATGTGCTTTCAAAAATGATCGGGTTTTTTTGAACATAACATTTAAATTCGATGGTTGTTCAAAGTGGGAGTTATGTAAGTAATTAGTGACTATGTTAGTAACCTTGGCTCTGAAAATATCCTGCGCATCATTAGCAACATCCTGAATAATATTTTCGACATCTGAAATAAAAATATCAAACCTAATATCATCCTTTGTGACTTGAATACCAAAATTCGGACCAAGTGATAAGAAATCAGAGATATCCTGAGGGATGTCAAGCGTCGATATGTTTTTAAACCATTTTATATTGTCGTTAAATAATTGTTTACTATTTGAAATACTATTCAGTTTACTAAATTTCTCTAGGTTACCCTCTTTTATTTTAGAAAAAATGCTGTTATATTGACTTTCCATTCTGTATTCAAATTCTGTCATGGTAGTAGAAGGAATTAACATGTTCAAAAGCGACTTTATTTTCATAATTAGCTTTTTGTCTCTGGAAATTGTATTGCAAGTTATTCGGATTTCAAAACACAAAACTTTGTGAGACAACCTGTACACAAATCTATCAACCTTATTTGTTAATATCACATCATTAGGAACTAGTAATAAATTTTGAATGTTTTTTGTACTGTCTTTAATGTGTTTTGGAAACGTTTTTGTTGTTCTGCATCGCAATAGAAAACTTCTTCTGTTGTCAAATCTAGCCAATTTTTGGTTCAATTTGGCCCACTGTTTTAATAGTTTTGTCGCTTCAAAACCATATGTGTTACTAATCTCATATCGTAAATAGAGTACTTGAAAGAATATATGTCTGCAAAACATTTCATTTGAAATGTACTCAATGGAAGATACACAGGTTTATAACAGATTTAAAATGTTACAGTATATGTTACTTAATTGATTAGTGTCTGTTTTGCAAAATATACCCCATTAAAGATTTCTAATATATTTACGAAACTTAAGGATAAAACACCTATTCTTTACAGCACTAACGTTATTTACGAGATACCGTGTGGTCAATGTCAATGCACATATATTGGTCAAACATCACAATGGCTCAAGCAGCGTATAACTTTACACCAGAGTGATTGCCGATTAGGCAAAAACAGATGTGCTACTGTGGAACACCATAAGAAAACCGGACATATTTTCGACTTTTCTGGGGTAAAGATTCTTGGTCACTCAAATAACAAACAACATTAATTACAAAATAAAAATCAAGTAGTCGTATACAGATTGACATTTCTGTTATAGTTCATCAGAATAAGTTTAGTGTAATGCTTCTCTTATTCCAACTATAGTTTTGTGGTCATATAAATAAAAAAAGAAGAATATCATGTTTTAGTTTTGAGGTTAGCCGAGTATGTACATGCGTGATGTGTAAGATTAGAATTAAGAATTGTAAAAAAGAAATCCACTGTAATCGTTAATCAGTAATTACTAAATTCCTGTAAAATATTGTAAATAGAAACGTTATTCTATTTATTCACCCCATAACAATTTCCACTAGTAAAACTTATTTGTAAACAACAGGTGCGTTCATAAAATATAACTTCTCAACCGTTGATGTGCGCTCACTGAGCAACAAATAATAATGGTTGACGCGTGTCTGCGGAACTATACCTTTTTTGGAAAACATTAATATTGAAACTCTGGCTAGATACAATCTAATTCTTGCGTTATTAGATGATGGTAATATAATTGATACAAACAGAAATATTATAACCCATGCAATTGAAGATTTGCAGGAACCATTAGCACATGATTATAATGCAAGAAGACGTGGTAATCGTGAAAAAGACAAGAATTATTATGAAGAAACAATTCCAGCGTATAATGTTATGTATCAGAGTGCGTTCACAGAACATTCACCCAACGGTTGTGTTTTCTGAACGCACCCATCGTTTGTAATTATCGCCATGTTGCAGTTACGATACGTTCAAATAATTTTATCGTGTTAGGTAATTTCAAAAATCAAATACGTTAAAGAGAATCTCCTGGGTACACAAAATTATGTTGCACAAGTTTTTGTTAAACTGCTATCCCTGGATTCTCAAAACATTTGAGTTTGTCCATTATTGACCTAGGTTAACAATAGAAAAAATTGTTAACCGCTAATAGAGAAATTCAACTTCTCAGTTGACTAGAAGACGCAATAATTGTCAACTTCATAGCTAGTAGTGCAAAAAATGTTTTCTGAAACAAAGAAACAAATCTGCTAGACACCTTGGATTTATTTTTCTGTCGTTACAGTAGCAATTACAATGTTTCCCACGTTCAGGAAAATATAACAATCCTATTTTTGACACCGCAAAAATAACGTCCACTCCACTGTGCAAGACCTATATCGGTACAGGCGGAGATCGGGGCACTTTCAAAACTTTATGTTTCGAGAGTATCGGAAGTAACTGTTTACTTTGTTGAAATGCTATTGTTTTAAATAATTAATACTACAATAGTATATTGTAATACAAGTGTCACAATGACTCAAGTTACGTAAAGCATGAGTGCTGCAAAAGTCGTGATGCGAATTTTACATACTATTTTTTATAATGAACATGCAAAAATGTTTTTAATAAAACTAAAATTGCAATTAGGGATTTTTGTGCTTATTTATTTATGTTGGTTACCCTCACATACAAGAGACAGTTGACATAATATTGCAATTTATGAATATGGACCTAAACATCGAATTATCATGCACTCCACCATAACTTCCCACTATTGCTGATAATGCAGTTATTGATTTACTACTGAAAAATCTAAAAAAAATATATGAGAAGGATTGTGAACGGGTTTTAAAGTGGTGAGTAGAAAACAATGTAAAAAATTACACAGAGAATGTTCAAGGTCAGTTTATCGGCCGTAAGTTAAAAACAATGTATACAACTGTACAAAAAGTGACCAAAAATGATGCTGAAATGGTAATTTGTGAAACTGTTTTCGATGTCACAAAGTAAATTTTGTATACGTGAATTATAAAATCCCAATGGCACAGGACCAATTGGACAGGCTTATTTCAGTAACATTTTTGCATAAAACCCAAAATAAAAAATTAGATATAAAAGTAATAGAATGTTTTGAGATGTACAAAAAACCAAAGTAACATTCTGGCATCAAATCAAAAACGAAAAAATAAAAAAAATTCTGGTAAATCTGTGAATTTTCTTAAATAAATGTTTTAATGTACGATTTAGAGAAAAATGTTGAATACAAAAGTTGTAGAAAGTTTTAAGGTCTATGAAAAAGCTCAGTAACTTTTTTGCGTCAAATGAAAAACAAAGGAAATACGATTTTTTTTCAACTTTGACAGGCCGCCATTTTGTTTTTACTGGGCCGATTTGGCTCATTAACGAACTCGTCCAAGATTTTTGCCTAACCGATTTTGTAGCGAGTTTGGTTTCGATCCGTCAAAAAATACGCACTTTATCGTGCTTACAAATTCCGTTATAATTTGTGAATTTTCTTAAATAATTGTTTTAATGTACGATTTAGAGAAAAATGTTAAATACAAAAGTTGTAGAACGTGTTAAGGTCTATGAAAAAGCTCAGTAACTTTTTTGCGTCAAATGAAAAACAAAGGAAATACGATTTTTTTTCAACTTTGACAGGCCGCCATTTTGTTTTTACTGGGCCGATTTGGCTCATTAACGAACTCGTCCAAGATTTTGGCCTAACCGATTTTTATAGCGAGTTTGGTTTCGATCCATCAAAAAATACGCCCTCTATCGTGCTTACAAATTCCGTTATAACACATACATATATATATATATATATATATATATATATATATATATATATATATATATATATATATATATATATATATATATATATATATATAACCTTTGGAACGGAGGGTGATTTTGGCATATAGGAACACCAAAACGAAAAACTGCATTGAAATTTTTCCGAAGTCGCGTCATGCTACTCTCTACAATAGCCCTATTTCATTCTGAAATAAGCCTAAAAAAATGACAAACTCATGCATACGCGCCCGGCGAAATAATCACTACACGTTTCTCAACATTAAATGTGGCGCCGGATTCCTGACGTCATTACCACTGGCCGGTTTACTGATGTATACTTTGAAATACAGGCTATGTTGACATGATCACCTATTTTGCATTGTTAGTTTGATTTGACATAATATAGATGTTAAACAATAGTAGTGTGTATAAGTGCGTAAAGCGTCACTTTTCCCACGAGCGCAGAAGTTTGTGGCATGAGCCGTAAGGCGAGCGGGAAAAGTGCTTTGCGTACGAGTTGTACACAATATTTTTTCTACGACCACGTTTATTAATGAGAGAGAAAATAAATTATATTTTATTCAAACTTTGAACAGAAAGAATTACAAAATGAATATTGAATATAGAAAAATCAGGTAGAAGTGATTAATTTTGCTCAATTAGCAATTGTATCTTTTTTTGATAATAAGTTTTCATTAATTGTAATATTAGTGTCTGTCAACGAAATTCCCTATAAAGATAATGTGAGATTGTCAAAAATAATTTGACATTGACATTTCCGTGCGGAAGTGACATTTCAGCGCGGAAAGTGCTATAACGTGTACTTTTCCCACTGTAAGTTATTACTTTTTTCTACAACTGCTATGAAAAGTAGCGTATTTCTCATAGCTTACTTAATTTCAAAACCATATATTAATACATATCCTCTATCTAAATTCTAAAGAAAACATTGAAATAAAGAAAATATGCATATTTAGATGTAATACTAGTGATACACACTGTATTATCAATAATTTGAAAGGTTCAATATACCAATAAAATTTGACATTTCAATTTCATATGACATTACTGCAGAATAGACTTAATGACAGATAGATTTTAAAACGATTTGAAAAACCAGAATACAGATGTCTCTATTAGCAAAATGGCACTTATAAAAAATAATGAAAATCTCTCTTGGTATATAAAAACGTAAATTTGTATTTAAAAAAAAAAAGAATTCTTGGTAACCAAAGGAGAAGAGAGTTATTTATGGAAACAGTTTAGTTAGTTGATTCATAACATCGCGAGAGACAACATCGAAATAAGAGTTGTCTCAGAATTTTTTAAATAGAGTTGAGTTTTAATATCTCGAGAGACAACATCGGAATAAGAGTTGTCTCAAATTTATTTGAGAATAGAATAATTTGTAGCAAAATTATCAAATTAACACAATTTGCCTTTGAAAGCCAGTGCGTGTATTATTCGCTGATAATTACAGCGGTAAAGTGCGAGTGTTGTTCCAGTTTCTAAATAGGTCATTTAGAAAATTGTTCCAGATATTCTAAAACGTTTTTAGAATACAAACAAGTCTATCTGTATCCAGTTTGGTGAGTCCAGTTCATATTATATATTATTTCTCGAGAATTAATAGGCCTTTAGTAAAAAATATTTCGAAAGTAGATGCATCTGATGAATTAAATATTTGATCAAATTATAGTAACATTATTGATATATCAGTCTACGTAAACTCAAGACAAATTTTGAAAAAGACAATTTACAAGGAAATTGGGGAATGTTACATTGACATATAAGTCATTTTGGACTTTTAGTTAAAGTATTTAGATAAGAATTTCTAATTTTAGATTGTTTATAATATTAAGGTTTTGATAGAAAATTCTATTTTTGCGTATTCGTTTGTGATATTTTTTGAAAAGTTTTAATTTTTGTAATTGTTTATTTGATAATATAATATATAAATTTGAATTCTAATCACCTTTTGGCTCTCTTTTCATAATCATTCTCATTACATTTGATAATTTCATCCTATAGAAAATTTACTACAAGAAGTGACATTTGGTTTAATTTCTGACAGTAATTTCATATATGTCATAAGATAATTTAATTGTCTTATAGTGTATTGGACAAACAGTTACTTTCGATTTGAATAGTATAATACGTGATTTAGAAATTATTTGGAAATTTATAAATTTTGAATTATTCTTTGAAATCTTTGATCCCTCCCTGAGAAAAGAGTGAGTTGATTGATATTGTGTATTAATTTATCTTTCAGGATATAAAATTTAATATTTATTTAGCCGGGCATATTAATTTGACAACTGCTGTCATTAAAAATTTTATAGGTTATATTTAGCTAAAGGTGTTTTCATATTAGTGTAGTTACAGCTACAAATAAATTCAACGATAAAACAATATAGAATATAATATATTATAATTAAAAACATAGTCGAGATATACTATAATATATATATATATATATATATATATATATATATATAAATAATAATAATAATTATCGTCTTTATTAATATACATAAACAAAATTATAATATATTAGATGCAAGGCGAAGTTCAACATTTACTGCGTTAAAAACGCTGTAAAACTTGCTCTTCCACTTAACCTTGTATACCTACTACACATACATAATATATTATATACCGCAACACAAGTTGTATTATATTACATAAGTACTTTGATGCATAAGGCCAACAATTCCTCCCACAATTCTGAACCCAATTAATTCTGATGATCAGACAAGTATTTCCGAATAGACTCTTTGAATTTTTTAAAATGCTGATATTTGATTTCTATTTCTAAGTCCGTTATAAACAAAGCCAATTTTATATCTAAAAGACCGTCGAGAAATTTCCAATTTAAAGGGAGGTATAGTAATTACCCCTTTATTTCTAATATTAATGTTATGAACGTCCGTCCTGAAGGAGATTTTTCTATATAAGTATGATGGTTTCTTTGTCATAATTAGTTTATTATGAAGACACGCAGAATGTAACATTCGTCTATTATCCATATTCAACCACTGTAATACTTTTAACTTGTTAGAAATAGTACGTCGTTTACGTATGCCAAATATTAACCGAATGCAGCAGCTTTGCATTTTTTGAATTTTCTTCTTATATTGCACACTTAAGTGTGGACCATATAGAATGTCAGCATACTTAAATAATGATAAAACTAATGAACACACAATGTATTTTACTTGAAACGGTAAAAAATGTCGGACATCATAAATTGTTTTTAATGCTATGTATGCTTTCTGGAGGTTACTATTAATGTGCTTTTCAAATTTTAGATCGTCGTCAATTATTACTCCCATGTTTTTAGCTTCCTTGACCATTATTAAATTCTCATTATTTATTTTCACATTAATATTATCGCGAACTTTCTGACGATTATATTTAGACCCAAATAAAATAATTTTTGACTTATTAGAGTTAATATTGAGTGAATGGTCTTTAGCCGCAGCCACAAAGGCGCCTAGGTCATGATTAATAACAGTACAAGCATATATCCCTGAATCAGGCGAAAAAGTTTAATAGAGTTGCGTATCGTCAGCATATAAATGCTTACTGCAATTATGAATATAGGTCGATAAATGAGATGTGTAAATTGTGAATAGAGTGGGACCCAATATTGACACCTGTGGTACTCCTGACAGAAGTGGCAGCAACTGTGAAATTGACCCGTCAAGAGAGACTCTCTGTTCTCTATCTCTTAAGTAATTATTCACTGATAAACGAGCACTTCCTGAAAAACCTATATAGTGTAAAATATTATCAAGCAAACTACAATCAATAGTATCAAATGCTCTGCTAAAATCCAGAAGGACAAGCACAGTACATTTACCATCATAAATAGCTTTGACAATATCATCAACAATGTGAAAAAGAGCCGTTGTACAGCTGTGTCCCTTTCTGAAGCCGGATTGAATCGTGGGTAATAATGAAATTTTTTCCAAATGTTCCTTAATTTGTGTTTCCATAGCTCTCTCGATTACTTTAGACAGAGTCGGTAATATACTTATTGGTCGATCTTTAAATTCTTTAGGATTGTTAACTTTAGGTAGCACCCGCACAACGGCCCTCTTCCAAACTGAAGGAAAAACACTTTCAATAAGACAGAAGCTTACAATATGTGTGATGTAGGGTACTACATATGGACAACAAAGTTTTATCATATTGATAGTTAGTTGGTCCGAACCTACCGCATTCGTTCCAATTCCGCAAATTGTTTGGTATACAAAAAAGTCATTAACTTCTGTAAAGCGAAAATCCGAGGCAACTAATCTACTATTTCTATAAAATATCGATTTATATTATTAACATTCTTTAAATTATCCGGTAGTTAAAATCTTATGTGTTCTTAATGTTTTCCACATTTCTTTTTTATTACATTTATTAATATAATGTGCAAAGTACGCCTTTTTTCACGAATAACTGCTTTATTAACGTAATTACGTAATTCTCTGTATGACGTAAGATGGATATTTGATTTAGTTCTTCTAAATTTCTCCAGAGCACTATCCCTCTCCCTCATCATTTGTTTTACGGAATATGTTAACCATGGAGCTTTGGGTTTTGTTATTGTGTCTGTAACTATAGGAGCATGTCTATCGAATAGTTGGTGTATACAGTTAGTAAAATATGAAATCTTTTCATCGATAGTTTCCTGATCATAGATTCTGAAAAATGATGTAATTAATAAATCGGCTTGAAATAGTTCATCATCGAAATTATTGAAGTTTCTATATGTATGCATTTTTGCATTTTTCCTATTATCTTGTACCTGTACCTTACAGTAAACGATAGCATGATCTGAAATATCATGCTGTATAACGCCCCTATCAACTACAGCCTCCTCCCGAATTATTAAATAGTCTAAAAGAGTGGATGAATTAGCTGTAACTCGAGTTGGAACATCTATTAATTGAGATACATTTTTACGATTCAATTAAAGAGTAGAACCTATTTACAGTACCTATTATTATCAAGATCAAATAAGTCTAAATTAAAATCCCCCATACACACAATTTCGTCAACTGTAGGAAAAATTGATGCTAGACTATCTTCAAATTCATCTAAAAGAATACTTGTATTTTGTTCATGCGGTTCATATATCACTCCAACAGCTAAAGTTTTCTTGTTTATGGTAACTTTTATCCAACATTGTTCCCAAATTAAATTATAAATATCAATTATTTCCCATTTAATTTTATTTCTAATATACATACAACGGCCCTTTCCATTAACATTACGATCTACCCTGTATAAATTAAAACCGCTAATATGCAACTCATTATCAGTAACAGCGTATTTTAACCATGATTCACATATCAAAAGAATATCGATACCTTCATCAGACACAATTAACTTAACTTTATGTAGTGAGGGAATTAACGACCTCGCATTTAAACAAGCAATTTTTAAATATTTCATTCGAAACAATTTAACAAGATATCCAAAACAAAATCTAAAAGTGATAATGCTAATGTTATTTATTCAATCTAAAAACAAAATATAAACAAAAAGAAGTCAGTTACAGACGCATCAATTGCACGCGCCTGTCGAAAATAATATAAATACTTGAAGCATATTCATGAAAAGTTAAAATAACATCAACCAATTAGCATTAATTAGAACAAAGTTATAAGACGGAACAAACAAAACCTAACTATTAAAAGGATATGTATATTAAGGATACAAAAAAAAATTATACTGATGTTTCGTCCAGTTCCTCTAAAGAAGTAATTTTTCGAACATTGTCTTCTTTATTCAACTTTGAGTAAATTTAACCATAATTACTCCATACTTGACCTTCTCTCCCAATTTTCGTGATAGCTGCTTTTAATATTTTTTGCTGCATAGCTGTCAATTATTTTGGTATTTTTAGTATTTTCTTAGTGGAAAATACTAAATTACGACAATATGTATTACAAAATTTAACTAGGACAGCGTCACTGCGGCCATTATTTCTTAGTTTGAAACATCCTTCAATATCAGATTCCCGGATCGATAATTTCATTTTTTCATTAAAAATCTATATAACGTCGGGTGTGGTATAACCCTTCACATTTTCCTTTGGTACCAGTAAAACTAAATTTCTTTGGCGAAATTGCTTATCATAACTTCCATTTTTATTTTCAAGAAAATGTATAGCCTTTTCCTGTTTGTCCACCATTTGTTCCAACTGTTTTATCTTTTCCTTTAGTGGCACTAGTTTTTCAAGGTTTTTAGTAATAATTGTACTTACAGCATCATTAAGCTGAGATATGAACTCTCTCTTGAGAAGTACATAATTTAGTCACGATTAATTCTATTGACTCGTATAATTCATCTTCACCTTTCTTGGATCGTGTGCCCATATTTACCGCAGAAAACTGCAACCTCTATTATTCCACTTAAATCAATCAACAGTCTGTTTGCAACCTACCACCACACTAAATCAGATTTTTTCCGTTAACTTTTTTCACATCAACTTGCTTTTCAACAGAGCACGTGAAAGATACGTCACTCGATGAAGCATAGTATAAGAACACTGTAAGAAATATTATTTCTCACGGCACTTTGCCCACACTACATACATTTATATGGGAAATCCAGTAGGGAACACTCGATGCCCATCCAATTTCAGAAAGTTATACTCGATGTCCAGCCGTTTTCGGTGGGTGGTCCCCGATGCTTAGACTTCTACAAAACTATTATTCTTTAAATTTGTGCAGTTGTAGAAAAAGTATGGTGTGCAACATGTGGAAAAAGTACTTTTCTCACTCGTGTGTTTGCGGCACTGGCCCTTGGCTCGTGCCACAAACTTCCACACTCGTGAGAAAAGTTGAACTTTTCCCACTTGTTGCATAATATACTATTCTAACGGATATCTAAGAAAAGGCTTGCTTTGCATATAAAAATTTGTGTAGAAAAGCGTGTTTAGCATAGTGGTTGTAGAAAAATAATTGAGAGTTGAATAACCTTATGTCTACTAAAACAGATTTGTTATATTTCAATCTCGTGACAAAATATGGATAATACACAATATAGTGTCATTAACAATATTATTTATTAAAAAAATTAGTGCCGAGTGGCATTGTGAGCAGAACATGTTTATAGGTGGTAGAAAGCTTAGAAGGGGATTTAAGCGGATTATTTATTTATTACAGCTAAAAAGAAAAAAGTAAATGTACACTTCAAGTGTAATTGGCTTAAAAATTCCACTGATCTAAAAGTGTTATCTACAGGAAAAACTACTACGTTTGAACTTGAATCGTCTTTAGGTTGTATTAAACAACCCCCTGTATGTCAAGTAAGTGGATTATGGTAATTGTTTTAAAGCTTAATATATAGAAATGTTCACACTCGGGAATGTTACTTTATTTTTTGTCACAAGACTCAACAAAACGTTTACAAAATTTGTTCCCGACAGTTACAAAATGGTGTGGCACGAGAACAAGAATTACAAGTTTCATGACTATTTAGAATGTTTCGCTGCCGATTTAGCTTCTTATTGATGTAGTGTTCACATTATATATATATATATATATATATATATATATATATATATATATATATATATATATATATATATATGGGGATAACGGGGATTTCAGTCCAAAGAATCAACGCAAGATCTTTTATTCACAAAATGCCGCCAAGCTTTCGTGTCCTTTTGACACTTCTTCAGGGCACTATAATATATATATATATATATATATATATATATATATACAAATATAAATATAATTTAAAAATAAAGAAATAAATATAAGTACTTACATGTAAAATATTTTAAGTAAATTCAATATAAGTAATCATTAAAAAATTTGTAAATGTAAATTATATTATAATATACATGATGTCATATTTCACATAAGACAAATCAATACATAATTGCGTTGATTCTTTGGACTGAAATCCCCGTTATCCCCACCTATGTAACATTTCTCAGTCGTTATTTAATTTTTTTTTATATATATATATACAAATTGAAAAATATCTTATATATATATATAAATATATATATATATATATATATATATATATAAATATATATATATATATTGTGATGTATATTTGATGTGAATCACTTAATAAACTTTATAATATTATTTATATTTGCCACGGCCTGAGATCCTATCACAGGTGAGTTCTGTCGGGTGCCAATTTTATTATTATTTTAAATTTAATGAGTGAAATTCTTATTTAAATCAAAAGAAAATAACTAATTCTTTAATATTCTAATAACAAATTCAAAATTATAAAGTTCTTCCCATTAGAGATAATTATTCAAATATAACTAATAACTATGCAACTTATACCTAAATCTTAACTATAGTCCCGGAATAGAGTGGAAATTATGAAAAAAAATACAAGTATCGAAAAGGTTTTGGAGTTTACACGCACTAATTGGATTTTAATTTAGTTCCTCAATGATCAAAAAATTTATGTTCAAATTAGCATGCTTTTTGGTTAATTTTCAATTGAATTTGTTTTCTTTTAAACTCTTTTATATCGATATAATATTTGAAATTTTGTTACCAATCAATCTTCTCCTCGGTGTACTTAGCTGACTCTAAAGAAGCCTCTTCTCGCTTTAAACGGAATTCAAATTAGCTGCCTCCGGGATACAAAATTTCTTACTCGAGAAACACTTTATAAAATGTATTGCTACAGGAAAGTTCTATCGTCATCTTATATTTACTTTTGCATAATTATCAATAATACTAAATTCCAATTACAATTCGATATCTTTCCAAAAAATATCTGACACTGACATTTTTTTCTTTTTTTCATAATGTTACGATCATCTCCAATCAGATCAACCGTTGTAATCCGCTCTGGAGATCAATCAGCTTTTTTATAATTGTCACCTTCAAAATATTTCAATTGTCAAAAATGTTTGACTTAGTCTCGACTTATCCAACCAATTCATCTTTCATAATGTCTTATTTTATTCAAATATCCATTGTTATTTAATAGTTGTTCTATTGCAAAATATGATTTGTTAAACATTTTATTATTATTTTATTTCATTGTGACATTGTTTCAAATTCCTTTTATTGACTGGATAAATGACAATTTTAGAATTCACCTCTGATAGGATATGTTCACAGTTACGTGGAACTGTTATAACTAAATACAGACATTGGTACTTCAAGATTTGTTTATTAAATGATCCAGTGAATATAGTTACCCAGATTGAACCTTTCTAATATACCGAATGTCCCCTAAATTGCCAAAAAAAATTTTTAACATGAATTTTTATGTTTTTAATACTAATTTTGTAATGAGATAAATGTTTTCAAATGCCCCTAATAAAATTTTAACAAATTATATTTTCTTCTAAACACATCTGAAATCATTCTTCCATTCTAACATTTATATTTGTCTGAAGATTTCTTTTTAATAAAAATAATTAATAATCTCTCAATACTAACAATTATATTATCAATTTCCAACTATTCTAATTTTTATTTTATCTATGTACAATCCTATTCTAATTCAACTCGACAAATATAATTCTCTAATCTACACTACTCCTACCCTATAAACTGCTTCATTATAATTTAGTTATATGTATTTTTTATTCATCTAGTTTAGAATATATCATTTAAATACATTTCTTTCGTCATAACATTTTCTACCCTTGTTCTTCCTCATTTTCGCTTTTATTATATTTAAATATGCTTTCTATATGGAAAATTCCCCTTAATTGTTTAGTTACAGGATCTACTAATCGATAGGTACTTTGTGCATTTTCATTATCTTTTTCCAATCAATCCTTCTTATTTCATTACCAAATTCTTCACTTTCTCTTCATATTCATTATTTCCACACACTAATTCCTATTCTTCCATAATTCCACTCCTTTCTATATTCCATAACTTCTTATTATCCTCTTGAATTGCCAATACTTCCATATTTTCCTCCTTAAATTCAATTCTATTACCATTTAATTCTCTCCATCTCCATCTTCTCAAAATCAATTCTTGCCTTATATTTTGTTAATTCAACCACTCCTATAACCATGTCGGTTTCTTCATTACTTTATTTTCATAATTTTCCATATTTTCTTCTATTAATTTTGTTTTTATTATACACGCTTTCGAACCTGTACCTATAAATATTTGATTTGCTTCCCATTAATTTCACTTTAATTTTTATTATTCCCATTATTCCTTTTAATTCCTATTCTTCTCCGAATTTAATATATTCTCTTGTATGTTCGTATTTTGATGAATAGAGAATGTTATGCTAGTGGAAACTATCTAATCAAAATCCGAATTATTTTGCTCAGAACGAGAGTTACGATTCTCGTCTGAATTACCTATTACATTTACTTGTCTTTGATTTTCTCCTGATCTATCACGTCTGTTTTCTTGATACTCTTCTCTATTTCCTCTACTTTCATTTCCTCTGTCAAGATCTCTTCCTCTATTTTGGTTGTTTCTATTCCAATTATCATTCCTGTTTCCTTGATTCCTATATTATCCATAATTTCTTCTTTCAAATCCTCTTGTATTTTCTTGATTGTAATTTGATTGTTGGTTTCTATCTTGATAGTTATTATTTCCATATTCTCCTCTCATATTTCTTTGTTGTCTCCAGTTTCCTCTAAAATATTCTTCTTGATTATTTCTTCCCATTTGTCCGTAATTTCCTTCCTGATTACTTCGACTTATTTGTCCATTCCTATTACTTTGTGTTACACTTCGTTCTAATCTTATCAGATAAGAAGATAAATTCTCCATACTCTTTATGTTATGTAACGCGATGGTCTCTACTGTTTCTTGTCTATAGTGTCTCGCTATGTACAGTACTATTTCCTCCTGTCGCATTCCTGGTCCTAAGTACTGAGCAATATTATATAATTGCATGGCATAATTATTATAGTTTTTATTTTTATTATAATCGAATCTTCCAAAGTATAACTTCTCTCTAAATACAGATTGAGGGATTTCTCCCCAAAAGTAATTTAGAAACTGTTCCTCAAATTCCTTAATATTATTAATTTCCCCTTCTTTGTTGCAAAACCACAATAACGGATGACCTACCAACATATTCCTTATAACCAGTTTTTGTTCGATTATATTCCTAATTCCTCTTATCCTGCTTTTTACAATAGAAATGAAAACTTTAGGATGGAGATGATTTATGTTTCCATTAAATCGAATACCTCCATCTTGAAAACTAGGTACCATAGTCGGACTTCCTATAACCATGTTCTGTCTCATATTTTCTTCCATTTTTATTACATCATCCTGTGCCATTTGAACCTTTCTAAACAGTTCATCCATATTTTCTCTCATCTGCTGCTCATTTTTCTCATGACCCTTTGTGTATAATCTTTTCTGTTGATCCACCTCATTACTCAATCTTTCACATTCTTTATCTACATCTAATTTAAAATTTTCTAAAATTTTCTCATTCCGTTTCCCGTCTAATCTAATTTGTCCTATTTCTTCCCTGATTCCTTCCATTTGTTTTATTACATGAGTATTAATCTCTTCTGGCAAATTCTCATCTATTTGTTTTCTTAATTCATATACGCTATCCTTAACATTTGTCTCTATTTCCGTTCGGATTTTAATTCCATTTTCTTGAATTTCTGCTCTTAAATTCATCTCTTGTTCTTTTATGTTTTCTTTAATACCTTTGATTTCTTCCTTCTGCTCTTCTTGTTCTTTTTTAATTTTTCCTATTTCTTCCCAACTCTTGTTTATTTTTCTGTACATTTTTTGACCTTCTTCCCGATTTTCATCTAATTTTTTATTCATATCTTCTCTATTTCTATTCAATTTCTGATTAATTTAATTTTTAATTTCATTTTTAAGATTCTCTGCATTTTTATCTAACTGTATCATCATTTGTTGCGTTATGTTCATTAAATCGACTGTCTCTGGTGTTTGCACTATTTCTTTTCCCCCATGCAAATTACTTCCTCCATATGGTCTTCTTTCTTCTTCAGAATCTCCCTCAATATCGACAAATGTCTGTTCCTGTTCATCTCCTGCCAATTTTTCCTCTGAATTTTGTCTCCCTTGCTCTAAATATTGAACCACAAAATCCCCTGATCCAAATCTCTGCTCTTCGTCCGCCTGTACTCCAGTATCCTCTGTTCCAGTATCCTCTACCTGCCTCTCACCCGTTCCTGCTAATTCTTTTCCGTCTCTAAGAGTCATTCTATTTGCCATTTTGAATAAATTAGATTTAAATGATTATTTTTGTATTAAAATGGATATTTTAAATTTTATATTTGCCCCAATTAAGCTACACCTTATTTTATCAACTTAAGTTTTGTCTGCCCCTATATATTTCGGTTTATTCAAATTTATTTTACCAAGCCCCACGTTTGGATGCGACAATTGTGATGTATATTTGATGTGAATCACTTAATAAACTTCATAATATTATTTATATATGCCACGGCCTGAGATCCCATCACAGGTGAGTTCTGTCGGGTGCCAATTTTATTATTATTTTAAATTTAATGAGTGAAATTCTTATTTAAATCAAAAGAAAATAACTAATTCTTTAATATTCTAATAACAAATTCAAAATTATAAAGTTCTTCCCATTAGAGATAATTATTTAAATATAACTAATAATTATGCAACTTATAACTGAATCTTAACTATAGTCCCGGAATAGAGTGGAAATTATGAAAAAAATACAAGTATCGAAAAGGTTTTGGAGTTTACACGCACTAATTGGATTTTAATTTAGTTCCTTAATGATCAAAAAATTTATGTTCAAATTAGCATGCTTTTTGGTTAATTTTCAATTGAATTTGTTTTCTTTTAAACTCTTTTATATCGATATAATATTTGAAATTTTGTTACCAATCAATCTTCTCCTCGGTGTACTTAGCTGACTCTAAAGAAGCATCTTCTCGCTTTAAACGGAATTCAAATTAGCTGCCTCCGGGATACAAAATTTCTTACACGAGAAACACTTTATAAAATGTATTGCTACAGGCAAATTCTATCGTCATCTTATATTTACTTTTGCATAATTATCAATAATACTAAATTCCAATTACAATTCCATATCTTTCCAAAAAATATCTGACACTGACATTTTTTCTTTTTTTCATAATGTTACGATCATCTCCAATCAGATCAACCGTTGTAATCCGCGATGGAGATCAATCAGCTTTTTTATAATTGTCACCTTCAAAATATTTCAATTGTCAAAAATGTTTGATTTAGTCTCGACTTGTCACTTATCCAACCAATTCATCTTTCATAATGTCTTATTTTATTCAAATATCCATTCTTATTTAATAGTTGTTCTATTGCAAAATATGATTTGTTAAACATTTTATTATTATTTTATTTCATTGTGACATTGTTTCAAATTCCTTTTATTGACTGGATAAATGACAATTTTAGAATTCACCTCTGATAGGATACGTTCACAGTTACGTGGAACTGTTATAACTAAATACAGACATTGGTACTTCAAGATTTGTTTATTAAATGATCCAGTGAATATAGTTACCGAGATTGAACCTTTCTAATATACCGAATGTCCCCTAAATTGCAAAAAAAAAATTTTAACATGAATTTTTATGTTTTTAATACTAATTTTGTAATGAGATAAATGTTTTCAATATATATATCAAACATTCACTCCACAAAATATTCATTTTTCGTTTCGCAGAATAATTAAGTTTTTAGTTATATTTGTATATTCAACTAATTCAAATCATTATTACTCTTAACTTATATAAAAAATTTCAGTTTACAGACAAGCATTTTATCTATAATCTCTCAGAACTGTATAAGGAAGACGGTTATTGGGAAGTTCAAAAATTGAATAGTTCTAGAAAAATACATTTAAATATTTGTGGACCATTACCGCTAACTGAAGATGATTGTTCTAGTAAGTAATTCCATCATGTATTTCATAAGAAACTGTAGATAAGAACTGTCTTCTCTATTATTTATGTAAATGTTGAAATATTGTTATAGTTTTGTTGCCAAGATTCCCCGAAACTCAAAGGGTACGTTCGTCTTTATGGACGCATGAATGTAAAAAAAAATTGTACAACTGCGGAGGTATTAACTTTATAATAGAGTGGTGAAATACGTCGACTTTGATATCAATGTAGACACATTTTACCATAATACTTGTATACGTAACGTCACTCGTCTATACTTACACAGTTAACCCCCTTAAAAATTTACATTGCAAGGGCGGTCGAGTGATCCTATTAAATAAAAAACATCGCAGTTTCGTTACTAATACTAATACGTTGTCCAAAAAGGATTTTTTACAGCTTTTTCTTGTTCATAGTTACGTAAAATGTTCGCGCAAACATTACAAAATTCCAGTTACGTTTATAGATAAACGTTTTAGTTAAGTTTATAGATAAACGTTTTTGTTACGTATATAGATTAACGTCTGAACAGGAACTTATAATTTTCCTCGTTTGTGTACAACGCTATGGCTTAGTTCCATGCGTTGTAATCCAATATGAAAAAGAAAAAAAAACTTTGCCGTTAGCTGAATTATACGAGTTTATTACGCTCTACTTTACAAATGGCCATGTGGGGCCGCCATTACACCAATGGGACACCAGGTCCGACTCGTTACTTCTGATAGTCAATCACTTATTTTGGCCCAGTGGGGCTCCGACACCAACTACTATGTTCCAATACTCTCCACTGTGTACTTAAACCAAAAAATAATAAAACATTTCACAAAGAGCCTGATTTTCTGTGTTCGACATTAAAACATTCTCTGTCTCTCTCTCTCTCTCTCTCTCTCTCTCTCTCTCTCTCGTAATTATAACGTTACAATTATGTTGCTGAAGTAACATTTTCGTTTCGAAGCTATAACATACTAGTTTTGTTATTGGGATGTTGGTTTTACAACAGAAGGACATTTATGTTTCTCTTTCGGAACTAAAAAGAACCTATTTTTAGTGGAAAATCGGACCAAATAAAAATAATTATACTTTGTCTTGCGAAAAGTTCATTGAGAGTTCTGCCACCCACCGTTATTCACACTAAGATTCTTTAACGTAAAACTCGGTGCATATTTGCGCTATTAGGCGTTGCCTATAAATCTTGTGGCAAACGGGGGGGAGGTGAGGTGGTGTCCGTTGTTTGAAGACTAAATAAAATGTAAAAGGGCGCCAGGCAATCTTGCCTCTCGACAACTACCTACACAAGTTTTCCCACCCTAAGATTACCAAATAGGTGGAGAAATTATTTATTATTATTATCTTTATTGCATTTAAGAATCTTATTGCAAGGGTCCTAACCACAAACAAAATTAATAAGTAATAGTATTTGACATTTCGATATTTCAGGTTGTCACTCATCAAATATAAATGAAGTTTTTAGGGCATTACTAATAAAATAAGCTTCATTTGTCAATTGCCTGGAGGTCCCAGTGTCAAGGATCTTAACCAGAAAGGCAATATTTGCAATATCTGTCAGATAGATCGTTCTGTACGGTTGATATAGAGGGCACTAAAAAAATATGTGGTAGCCGGACTCTGGCGCTTTTAGATTACTGTAATGTTTTTCTTATTTATTTAAACAGTAAATGGGTGGGATAAATTTTAAACACACGGTATGGCTACTTACAAATTTATTTAAACACTAAACTAATCGCTAACACTTAATTTATATATACTCAACTAATCACTTAAATTTAATTTATATGCACACAAACTTAATTATTAATTTATATCAACACTTTACTGTTCGCTATTTCGGTGTATTGTTGTTTATTTCTCGAGATCACTTTATCACCTAAACTAATATATATATATATATATATATATATATATATATATATATATATTCATTTGAAGAAAGATATTTGCCAACTTATTTGTAATGGATATTTTTGTGGGGATGTGGCAATAAGACTTTTTGAGTTTCTCATTGATTTATGTTTAAAAGAATTTATTATAAAAATTTACAACTATTCCAAAATTCGCTATAGATTTTATCCCTTGATAATGAATAAAAATTATTCGAAAGCTCGGGAATAAATATCTGAAAGAATTTACTCTGGAGTCTTATTGCCACATCCCCACAAATATCCATATATATATATATATATATATATATATATATATATATATATATATATATATATATATATATATATATATATTAATACAGATCCTTTATTTGAAATTTAAAGAATAAGTAAAACATAAGGAAATTTATTTAATTTTGCTGCCATACTTTCGATACACACTGTACCATATGTAAATTATTAAATTTTGAACGATTCAGTAGAAATATCAAACATGACATTTCATAATTTCGATGACATTTGTGTAGAATATATCTAATGATAGATAGAACATAATAGGATTTGGAGAAAATATTTGAAATTGCAAAATATACAGGTCTCTGCTAGCAACATTACAAATGTAATAAAAGAATTTCAAAATCTCACTTGGTTATTGAAAATCATAGATTAGTAATTTTTTTAAAAAACAAGAAAAATCGGTAACCAACGGAAAGGAGAATTATTTATTTTATAAAAATTTAGTCAGTAGTTTTTTACCCTTTGAAGAGACAACATCAGAATTAGAGTTGTCTCAAATTTTTTTTGGTAGATTGTACAAATTGTATATCATACAATCCGATAAATAACCCATATGTTAAAGCCAGTGCGTGCATAATTCGGATAAGAATTGCATCGTAAAAAGTGTATGTGGTTCCAGTTTTCTAAATTGTATATTTTTAGAAAGTTAGCAGAATTCTAAATTCGTTTAGAATAAGTACGAGTTTTCCTGATCAATTTGGTGAGTCCACTCCAGTTTTTAAATTTATTTTTCGAGAAATATCAGGCCTTTTTAAATACAGTTGAAAATTTAGATGCATCTATATAAGAAATTTGTAGAGATTACGACTGTTGTTCTTTTATGGTATTTTTTGGGAATAATAATTTTGTTGAATTTGCGTATCTGATAGTATAATATATAATTTTGATTCTAACTCTCTGTAGTATTCATTCAGTATCCAATCTCGTTGAACTTATCATTTTACATTCATAGAATTTTCAATTCAATCAGTGACATTTGGTTGATTTTTTAGTGGCAGTAAATTAGTAAATGTCATAAAATAATTAAAGGGCTTTTTATTATATTGAATTAACAGTTATTCGAGAGTTTGATAATAGTGAAACATTTAATTTGGAAATACGTTAAAAAAACAAATAAATTTGAAGAATTAATTTTGAACAACTTTGATCTCACCCTGAGATATGAGTAATAGGTCGATTGTATATAAATTCATCTTTAGATTGATATTTATTGGCGCCGGGCATATTTTTTTTGACAACTACTGTCAAAATTGAAATAGAATACGTACTTAAGTTGCATGTACAATAATTGTCGCTGCGACAACATATTATAATTTGGCTCACAACGCGGGACAATTACAATTAAAGAATATTAAATATTTAAAGGATTGGAAATATTACAATATATATATATATATATATATATATATATATATATATATATTAGTGCCTTTTTTACTAGAAAATTCTGGATTGCAGCTTACACAAAAACAATTGACTCTGGCATTTTCTAGATAAGACTGGTCACACAAAAACAATGTCTAGATAAGATAGTCACAATTGTAAACAGTTATAAAAAAAACCTGCGTATCCGCCATAATTTTAACTTTCATACCTGGCTTAGACAGATTCGGATTTAGGGACTATACCAGTGTGCTGTTTCGTAACATTACATATTGTGCAGAATTATTCGCTGTTTATTATGTATGCTGAACCTTTATAAGTAAACTTAATCATTTTTTTGCTACCCGTTCTGATTTGTGCTATAATTTTAAGGACATGTGATGGTAGGTTTCTTTTTAAGTAAGAGTTATTATTTAAAAATTGAAATAACCAGAGAGATTCAGAAGAAGCCAGGCTATTAAGATCATCTGATCTTAGCTTATTTTCATATAAGGGAAGTATTTCATTACGGATTTTTAAAGATTTAGTTCTGTCATTTATAAAAAGATTCCAAAGATCAATTCTGCTTAACAAAGTGAAGACAGATTTTACTTGTGTCACCCAGTTATAAGTATTATCACAACGATCATCGTCCGATAGTTGGAGTAGACGTACCTTACAACAGACTCACACAATGGTCTGAGGAGTGCCACATTTTGCCTGAAGCTCAGGCGGGTTTCCGTTCTGGACGAGGGTGCATAGATAATGTTTACACATTAAATTCCATTGTCAGCTTACATATCAGGCTTAAGAAGCGAAAAATATTTGCTATTTTCGTAGACTTTAAACGAGCTTTTGATTCCATTGACCAGCAAATCCTATTGGCCAAACTTTTTCAGCTAGGTTTATCATCAAAAATGTTGCGTGTCCTAAAACACTTATATGATAATGCCACTATTAAAATAAAAGCTGCTGATGGATTTACCAAAGCATTCGACGTAACTACAGGAATATTACAAGGAGAATCTTTGAGTCCACTACAATTTTCATTCTTCATCGCCGATATTGAAGATTTTTTCTGTAAGAATGGGGCTGGGGGTGTAAACATTGATGATAGGAATGAAATATTAACTCTTTTGTATGCAGACGATATTGTAATACTGGCATTTTCTGAAGTTGATGTGGGAAAGAAGTTGCAGATCCTTGAAAAATACTGCGCTAAAAATAATTTAACGGTTAACACTACAAAAACTAAGATCATGTCGTTTTCTAGAGGTGGGTTTTAACAGAAGTCTTATAAATTTTATTTTAACGAATGTTTAATCTCTATGACAAACCATTATAATTATCTAGGAGTACTATTTACATCATCAGGCGCATTTTGCGAGATGTCAAAAACAATAGCAAATAAGGCAAAGCAAGCTATAGGACCAGTGGTATCTTTAATGGCAAAAATGAAAATAGATAATTTGTCCCCGCGGATAAAACTATTTGAATCTCTTATTGCTAGTATTATGTACAATGCATTGCCTATTTGGGGATCTACTAGAGGAAGTTATGGGAAGGATTTTCTTGAAATAAATAAATCAATATTATATATACAGGGGTACATTAAATATGTAGATGGCGCTATGCTCAATAATTGTTTTTGATGGCAGGATCTTTGAAATGTAGCACACCTTGTAGAAAATACATTTCATACAATTTCAAATTTTGTTCTATGAACTAATTCGGCAAATCTAACAATTTTCGTTACAATAAGTCCACGAATAGAGTTCACCATAGGAGAAAAATCGTTCTGCTAGATCCGATGTATAACGTATTAATTAAATAATAAAACATGAAAATGTTTCAAGAGAGAAGTACCATTATTTATTATTTAACGAAACACGTTTATGAAAGAAAATTGTTTGTAATTCAAAATAAAGCCCGAATACAAAAAAAATGTTCATATCAAAATTTCAATTATTACACTTATTCTATTTAATTATTACTACATGAAATAACTTCGAAATAGGAGAATATTTTATGGTATGAGTTGTTCGAAATTGTAATAGTGTACGTTGGTTAATATAGCTGCTACACTGGCATACATTTTATTATATATAAAGGTCGGTCATGTTCTCTATTGGTTCTTAGTAAACCATATACTTTTTAAATGGGTCATAAATAAAAGTCTAACAATGTAATATAGGGAGATCGAGCGGGCCACCTGAGTACTCCTCTGTTGCTAATCCATCTTCACGGATATGTTTGGTTTAGATAATAATTAGTTACACTATGTTATGATTATGTGGGCCTGCACCATCTTGGTGAAACCCCCACATCGAACTGGATTGGTAAATTTTGTAATAATCGTGGTAGATCATTTTGCAAAAAATGGAGATAACGTGCACCATTTAAATTTTCGTGATACAGGCGTGGACCAACAATAAAGACATTTTTTCATCGTGTTAAATGTGGTTTTTTAAAAATTGCATAATTATGCCTTAATTGGTACATAAACTTAAAAAAGTTTTGCGATCAGGCAATGGCCTGTGTGGAAAACGTACTCCATAAAAACGGACAGCTTCTGAAGCATTTTTTGATCATATTTAGTTTATCTTAATTTGAGTGAAAAGCCATTATCGATAATAAAAAATTACGCTATAAACTGACAGAACCTCATTGCTTGAGAAATGTTAACAAATCTTTTTCACAGATACCTGCGATTTTGTTTTTATTTAAAATATTCTTAAGACGATTTTTCTATTTCTAAGTGTTTTTTTTTCTGTCAAATTTTCAAAAAAATACAGGTTGTCAAAGGAGTCGAGGTAGATATATCATTGTAAAGGCAGTCTTGTTTCCAATAAAGTACAAAAATTTGTGTTAATTGAATGATCATAGTGATTTTTGTTTATTTTCCAAAAAAATTATTGTCTAGATAAGAAATTCGCCTTTCAAGGTAAGTTACACTATTTATATCTTTCATTAGACATAATTTCATCTTTGTCTACACAATCCGACAACGTTTGTCATTCTTGTATCGCGCGAAACGTATTGATAGTAAATTTTGAATTTAATTTATGAATGGGCACCTCAAAACCAAAACCCCCTCTGTGAGCCAACTCCCCGAATTACTCTCCATTGAACAACTAGAGCGTAGCGTTTTATATAAACAAGGGTATCAGGGGTAGTGCGTTCGAAGTAACACCATGGCGACAAAATAGATATTTTGACGTTTGTTTATAGTTGTACGATATTATAAATGATTCCCAAAAATTGATGACACTGGATTTCCTAATATACATTGTAAGTCAAAAAAATATTAAATTGAATGAAGAATTATATTTTAAAGTTTCTGTAATTAAATTCGCACAACGACAAAATTGAAACGTATCAGTTCATATCGACAGAAAGAAATATTTTTTTCTATTTATAAGCATTCCTATTGAACTTTTTGCAAGAGGAAATATAATTTTTATTTAGTCGATTTCCCACTAAAAATACTGTTATATTCATGACTCTCTTATATGCCCATATCAGAATACCTTGGTGTATACATTAAGTAATGTAGTAACCACCTAAAGGTTCGTCTATTTTGGAGATATGATAAACGATATTAAGAGCTGCGATTCTATAAAATTAAACAATGTATTTATGCGGAGGCGTTTAAATCTCGCTCCCTATTCCTCACTTTGCTACTATGGACGTACTTACCGATTATCACAGCTACAACATAAACACACCTTAATCCATTAAATGCTTCAAACATTAATTAAATTAAATCATTTTCTATGCCGTTATTAATTGTTTGAAAATAATGAGTCTATATTGAAATAAAAATATATTCCATATTACTAATGTGTACATAATACAAATATGTATATTATATTTATGTATATCATTATCATCTGCTGCACACCTCTGAAAAATAAATCAAATATTAGGATATTAAAATATTTATTGTAAACGTTTACTAATTGTGTTTAATGTTCTACAATATTTTGGAATTCCCTCAAAATTTGAATATTTATTTAACAGATTCAATAAATCATTGAATGGATTATGACTGAGACATGTTTTGATTGCCCATGATGTTAATGACCAAGATGCTAGATAAATTATTAGCACATTTGACTTTTTTTGAAAATCAATTTATTCGTATTATTATCATCTGCACCTACTTCTGGCGGTATTATGTTAGTTTTATAAGTTATCTAAGGTATTATCTATTAAGGTTGGACTTTCGTTGCATCATGCACTATGTTCTTCTGGCATGTTTTGAAGTTTGGATATAAGCCTCTTTATAGGCCATTTAGAATACGGTTTAGGCAACTGCTGTAAATAAAAATAAAGCAATTAGTTGATACAAGCTAGGTACTGTTTTATGCTAGAAGTCACACAGCCAGAAAATGCACCCAAACTGATAATTTTAAATATTCATATATACTGATAAAAACTGTAACTTAATGTGAAGTAATGATTACACAGAAAGTTGCAAACATTCATGCAACTGTACTATAAATTGGGAGTACCTATTCCGAAGAGAAGATTTATGTTTTGTATTATAGGTGCCGAAAAAATGAAAAGAATTAACTATCATTTAAACAGTAATACATTAGATTACGTACCTATTTTAGTCAGAAACTAGTGGGGGTACAACCTTCAAAAAGCACGTGTTTTCGGAAGTAATTGCACAAGTGCATCAAATATACCGATAATTTTGCATAACAGCTTGTTGTCTAAAAACTGCATGAGTTCATTTTCATATTTTGGAGAAAGAACCCGACACCGAAGGTGGAGGGGTCTTTTAACAAAATATGAAAATGACCGAATGCAGTTTTTCCAAGGCAACAGGCACGTTTCTTGGTTCACCTCTTTTTAAAAATATTTGAATTCTCTTTAAGATAGTCTATAATTCTTTATAAAATGTATTAGTGAGGTTGAGGAAATAACATACATTGGTATAATCTATTTTCAAATGCTTCGCAGACATTTGTGAGCACATATTTGCCCTCATAAGTACGGCATCTACAAAAAAAACTAAAATGGTGTTTGTGCACAAAACTATTCTTGATCAAGTCACCTTTCAGTTTCCGAACAGAAAACTGCCGCATTTACACTCTAATATTGAATTCCCATCTACAATATTACCGAATCTTCACAAGTTAGTGTGATGATCCCGAAAGGACGGTAGTGTTAAAAGGACATTAGCATAGAAATAAGATTTAAATTAGGTTAATATTAATTACAATATTTAGCGAGCGTTGATCTAGGAAGGTCAATGTTAGATATGCGTCGAAGCACGTTCTAGTTAAAAATGTAAATAGCACGATCAACTAATAGACGAAGGTCAGGCACGCAGGACATTGTCCGAAACGCTTCCTATAAATTAGAAGTGTAACGAACCAAGAATTCAATTGTTATTATTAGTCTGAAAAAGTTTTTTATAATTTTAGATGGGGTCTTCCAAAATTTTGGCTTCTTAGAGGAATCCATTATTATCTTTCAAATGCGTGTGCAAAAATTCACAACAAAATCTCTTATCATAAAGTCACAATATTTGAAAAACTTTTGCGGTTATTTTACATCTCGGACATCGCCCTTAATCCAGGTTGCCATGATTCGACCTGTCAGATCAACAATTATTATTATTGACGTTTTGAATGAAAGTATTAGACCAGTAATAATCATACGTGTTGTAATTTCAATATGCCATATTTATTTTCGCCTGAAGAATACGTTGATATGATACTGATTTATGGAGAATGCCTGAAAAATAAGAGAGTTTCTCGACAATTATATCAAGAAAGGCTTCCAAATCGAAACATTCCAAGTGAAGCAACATTTAGGAATTTGGAACGCTCACTTAGACAGGGACATTTTTCAAATAATGAACAAGCTACAATTGAACGCAGAGTAAGATGTGATCAAAATCTTATTAATGTAATAGCATATTTACATTTTAATCCCAAGGTGTCTATTAGAACCCTCGCCAATGAAAGTGGTATTTCAAGAAGTTCAGTTCATAGAATTTTAAAAGATTTTAATTACCATCCTTTTAAAGTGCACTTGGTACAAGGATTACAACCTGGTGATTATCAAAGACGTTTTGATTTTATTGCAAGAATGATGTTAAAAATTAATGTTGATCCACTTTTTTTATCAAAAATATTGTGGAGCGATGAGGCTAGATTTCACAATTATGGTGTAGTCAACCGTCACAATTCAAATTATTGGTCTCCCGTGAACCCATATAAATGTGTGGTGCGGTTTATTTAATGGCCGTGTTATAGGTCCTTACTTTTTTAACGGCACTCGATATTTAGATTTCTTAGAAAATATACTTCCCGATTTTCTAGAAGATATTCCTCTCAATGAACGTCAATAAATGTGGTAGCAACAAGACGGAGCTCCTCCAAACAATGCGAGAATCGTTAGCGACTACCTACAAAACCGTTTCGATAACCAATGGATAGCAAACAACTCTCCAGAAATTATGTGGGCGGCATGTTCACCTGATTTGTCGCCTCTTGACTTTTTCTTTTGGGGAGTGATAAAAGATATTGTTTATGAATCAAAACCGCAAAATGTAGACGAATTAAAAGAAAACATAAGACGAGCAATTCGACAAATTACTCCTGCAATGGTTCAAGCCACATGTACAAGAAATCTTCTAGCACGATTCGAAATGTGTGTTGCAGAAGGTGGACTACAATTCGAACATCTAATGTAAATAATATTGATATTAGTTAATTGTTATTTTTATATATTTTTATAGTTCCTTCAAGCTTTTAAGGCTTTTTTGATTAATTTAACAAAAATAAAAAATAAACTGATATTTTCTTGATTACTTACGAACCGATTTTATTTTTGAAAAATTTGTTGAATAGACGATGGAAGACCACATCTAAAATTATAAAAAAATGTACAAGGTGCTATTAAAAAATTTAAAGTTAGGGATAAATATTTAGGGGATTATTTTTTTACGCCATATTAAAGTGTATTAGAAATGGAATAGATCAGTTTTTGTCTCATTCGAAAATATCTATTCGTTCAAGAGATATAGCCTGGATAAATTAGTCTGGGACACCCTGTATATCCAAGATGTGACGACTCGACCATTTGAATAACCCTAATGATTCATTACTTATTTGTCTTTTGTGAAGAGTGATTGTATAAGACGTTTTTATAATAATAAATATAAAAGTTAATACGAATAGTGCCTCTATATTTATTATTCGATTGTCTCTACCATCAGACTATATCAGAAGTGGTGAACAGTGTGTAAAAGTGGTGTAAGCGGTTTGTAAAATGCCGAAATATCAAAAAAAAAACGAAGAAAAGTAACTCAACATCCAGTAGTGACAGCTCCCGTTCCACTGATGCTGAAAGGCAATCAAGGATATAAAAAAACTTGAGAAACACAAGAAATCTGTAAGGTACTCTAATACCCCTAATATCGATCCGCAAATCTGCCACGGACAGCCAAGCTCTTCAGATATTGTTTTGTCTAATTTAATTCCTGAGTTTGATCCAATAAATATGGAAACTTTTGATTGGGTCGAAATTATTCAACATAACACTAATATATACAATTGGTCTGATAACTTTATAGTCTATCAAGCAATACATAGATTAAAAGGTACAGCAAAAACATGGTACGATAGTTTGATACAATGTGAGTTGGGGTGGTCTCAATATATTTGAGCGCAATGGAAACAATTACTGAGCTCTACTTTTCAAAGTTCAAGAAATACATATGAATTATTCATGGACATTGCTAACCATAGACCAAGTGAGGGTTGTTCCTTTACGAGTTTCATTTCAATCGTTTAGCTAAAATTAATAAACTGAAATTAAATTTTTCCGATAGTGATAAAGTTTCACTTATTATGGGTTAGGTTAGGGATTCGAATTTAAAATAGACAATCGAGGCTTCAAATAGTAAGGACCCTAATTTGCTAGGAGTATACCTTAAAAATAAAATATATACGAAAACATTACCACATGATTGTAAAAATTCCTTCCAGCAACCAACGCCTAATAGTAGTTACCCTAAAGCCCATATTCATAAATCAATTGAAAATAGTGTTTTTAAATGAAACTCACGGTCTCTAGTTAATTCCACAATATAATAAAAGTTATTGAAAATTCTAAAAAATTGACAATTGTTTCGATAAATCAATATCATCGTCAGAATGACAGAAGTTACATTTCATTTTATGCCTACCTGATGTTTAGTAGTTATTTTTGGCTAGACCAAGAAGATATGATAAATAAGCTAATTAGTAAAAAAGAAGAAAAAGTGGCATTACAACTAATATATCCTAAACAAGCTCATGAAATTAAAACTTATAAAACCATCACATATGCAGGAAATATTTCTAATAATATTTCAAAGATAATATCTTCAGCAACGAATACAACAATTTCTTTTAAAACAGAAAGTAACGTTAGTACAAAATTGTTAAATGTAAAAACAAAAATACCACTATTAAAGAAGTCAGGTATATATAAACTCAAATGTCCAGAATGTAATGCTGACTATTTGGGTCAGACCCTTAGGAATTTTGAAATACGATACAGTGAGCACTTACGAGCATACAGATTAAAACAACCAGATAAATCCCACTACGCAAAACATCTACTTGACACCAATCATTCATTGACACCTAACACAGAACTAGAAGTGCTGCATATTTGTGAAAAGAAACAAGAACTGGATTTCCTTGAAGAACTGGAAATTAGAAGACATTTAAGAAACCCACAATATGAAGTTGTCAATGAACAGTTAAATCTAGGGAGCTCTCCACTAATAAACTGTCTTCTTAAGTGATAATTGTAAAGATCAGCAGATATAGTTTTCCTGGTTTTCCAAATCATTGCACAGTTATACTGATCTTAATTGGAAAAATGATATCCAGGATATCACCATAGGGCTAATAATATCTAAGCTTCAATATTTGTAATATCACATCTTCTTCTTTTTTCTATAAACATATATTAAGTCAATCACAAGTTAGGTTACTTCTTGGTCTAGCCAAAAATAACTACTAAACATCAGGTAATGAAATGAATAAAATGAAATGTAACTTCTGTCATTCTGACGATGATATTGATTTATCGAAACAATTGTCAATTTTTTAGAATTTTCAATAACTTTTATTATATTGTGGAATTAACTAGAGACCGTGAGTTCCATTTAAAAACACTAATATGAGTATATTCCACGAAGTAAGGGTCGAGACAGTTAATTTCAATTGAAAATAAACCAATAATTTGTATTAGCTGCGGTAAAAGCGGGCATAATCGAGATAACTGTAGACATAAAAACAAAATTTGCAATTTTTGTTCAAAAAAAGGACACATTGAAGCAAAGCACCATCTAATAGTAAACACCCATATAACCAAGAAAATACAAACAAAAATGTTTCAAAGGAATCTAAAGTAGAAAATGTGAAAATAATTCGCGACAAGGACGTGTCATCAAAATTTTATAAAACTATTTACGTTAACGGTAATAAATGTACCGCGTTTATAGATTTTGGAAGTGTTTGTTCCCTGATAAAATCGATTTTTGCAAAATAACTTAATTTAAAAATAGAACATCTTGAAAATAATGTTACGTTGTCAGGGTTTTTAGGTATTGGAACAGTGGTGACCCATTTTTCAGAAAACATTACACAAATTGATGATGTTTCACAAAATATACAGTATTATGTTACAGACGACGATAGTATCGACAGTGATATCTAATTTTACCGAAAACCAAAACATCATATATTATCGAGTTGACGACTTGTTGACATTTAAGAATAGGTCAGATATTCCCTTATGGTTAAAAAACATAAACTGTGGAATTTTGTCAGATGCGGAAACATCAGAACTTGATAGAATTTTAATTAAATATGAAAAATGCATATTTCATAATTTAAAGAATCTTGGCAAAGCACATTCAGTTTCACTAACTATAGAATTAATAACAAATAGACCAGTCACTCACAAACCATATCGCTTTGCTGAAATGATAAACAGATTATTCGAACTACGGTCAAGGAATTGTTGGACGCCCAAATAATCCGGGAAAGTAATTCGCCCTATTCAAGTCAGAAAAGAATGGTTGTAGATTACCGGGCATTGAATAAAATAAAAAAAAGTTTTCCTATGCCGCTGATAGAAGATATTATAGACAATTTGAGTGAATATAAGTATTTTACTAGTGTCGATCTGGCATCAGGATATCATCAGATTCCTTTAGATCCAAAATCTATCTCTTATACAGCATTTGTCACCCATGAAGGTCATTACGAATATTTGAGAGTTCCGTTTGGCCTTTGTAATGCCCCCTCAGTATTTCAACAATTTATGAACGTAATTTTTCAACCATTAAGGCGATTTAATGTGATACCATACCCGGATGATATATTGATACCATCAAAAACTATTGAGGAAAGATTGATTATGTTGGAAAATGCTTTGAAAATATTAACAGAATATGGTCTTACATTGAAATTGACCAAATCAGTATTTCTAATAAAAAAATAACTTATTTAGGATACGAAATTTCATACAATCAAATAGCTCCATCAACAGTCAAAACTCAAGCAGTACGTAACTTTCTTTTACCAAAAACCCAACATCAGTTTAGACAGTTTTTGGGATAAATGGGATTCTTTAGGAAATTCATTAAAGATTTTGCCAGAATAACGGCTCCTCTTACAAAATTTTAAAAAAAAATTCTACCTGGAAATGGTCTGAATCACTAACGGAAATTATAGATATTCTAAAAAATAATATTTGTTCAAACCCGGTATTAGGTATATTCAACCCTAAATTACCAATAATTGTTTATACAGATTCAGGGATTCTAGTTCAGAAATATGAAAATAAAGAGAAACCTATAGAATTTTTCATCAAATAAACTACAGATCCAGAAAAGAAATACCATTCTTTTGAATTGGAACTCCTTGCAATTGTCAAAACTTTGGAAAAAAAATCGATACTACCTTGTGGGTACCGAATTTACAATTATTACAGATTGTAATGCGGTCAAAAATGCACTGAGTAAACAAACAATAATCCCACGAATTGCCAGATGTGTTTTAGTTTTACAGGATTATTATTTCCAAATCCAACACAAAGCAGGTACGCAAATGCAGCATGTAGACGCTCTGAGTCGCAATTTCGAAAAAGAAGATAACAACTATCCCAAGCAAATTTTAAAAATACGAGAAGAAGATTATTTACGGGAAACACAAGACCAAGACGTTTGTTTTAATGAAATCAAAAACATTTTGTTAAGAGGAGACTCGATAAACAATAAGGGCATATTTAATGATTTTGACCTCCGTGGAAATAAAATATATGGAATAACACCCTACGACGTTGGTATTATGTGCCTAAAAATTGTAGGTGGCAAACAGTTAAAGCTAATCATGATGACGTAGGTCATTTCGCGTTTGATAAAATTCTTAATAGAATCTAACAACAATATTGGTTTTCTAAAATGTCCAGATTTGTAAAAAAATATATAAATGCATGTTTAAACTGCCTCTATTACAAAGAAAATAGCGGAAAAAGGGGTTATTTGCACTCCCTACCCAAGTATGCCAGACCACACCATACTCTTCATATCGATCATTTGGGACCCTTTATAGAAACAAATAAAACAGTACTTGATGCGCTGGCAACAACGGGAGCAGATACGGACGGCAACAAATGGGATATGAAAATCGGTATAGTACAAGGCATAAATAGTATAAAACACCGAATCACACAGCATACGCCTGTAGAACTTTTATTTGGATTTCCCTTGACGATGGATAACGACATCCATGTTGATAGTGACGAGAGCAACACCGATGTCACTAACATTCGCAAAGAGACTGCGAAACAGCTAGAGAATAATAGACTTAAACAAAATGTTACCTTCAATCAGACTAAAACCAAAAATGTTTGGGATCGGGGATTTGGTTTCAGCGAAGGTTATTAGTAATCCAGCAACCGGAGAAAGTAAAAAGCTGCTAACTAAGTTCAGAGGACCTTTTAAAGTAGTGGAAGTTCTTCTAAACGACAGGTATAGAGTTAAGGAGGATATTCACACAGGTAGATCCAACGGCCCATATGAAGGAGTGGTAGTAGCAGAACACATCAAACCTTTCGAATTTCAAATATGTTAAGGTAAGAATTGCACTTTTGCTTGCAAACATGAGCACTTTGATTGCAAAAATGAGCACATTGTTCACAGATAAGTATCTTTGAAGCTAAGTTGTTGAGGACACCAACAGGTCAGGATGGCTGTGCAGTAAATCCCTACGATATGCGACACTGGCACGGCATCCGCCACTGATTATATATATATATATATATATATATATATATATATATACTCGTATATAACAAAAACGGAATTAGCGGGCATATCGCGCAAAAGAGGTTACAGAGAATGAGTGGTAACCGTAGACATGCTCATTAGCCTTCATCGGTACGGCATAACCAAGAAAAGGTGTACAACTTGGGAGCAAGGATGTTAATTGAAACATGAGAAAACACAAACAACGGATTTCAACAAGATAACCAAACGCACATTTGTGCCTTCAAATGGAAGATCCCGAGTTTTCAGGACAACAACCAACAGAAACACGGAGGCGTCTATAGCTCTCCTATCTGAACCTTCCGACCCTGGAAATAGACAAATAACCAATGAAAAGATGAAAGAATAACGCGTGGAATATAAAATAAAAACGGAATTAGCGGGCATATCACGCAAAAGAGGTTACAGAGAATGAGTGGTAACCGTAGACATGCATGTTTCTGGCTTATTAGCCTTCATCGGTACGGCATAACCAAGAAAAGGTGTACAACTTGGGAGCAAGGATGTTAATCGAAACATGAGAAAACACAAACAACGGATTTCAACAGGATAACCAAAGACATTTGTGCCTTCAAATGGAAGATCCCGAGTTTTCAGGACAACATTGAAGAATTCTTTGTTTAAGTTCTTCGACATTTTGAAATGTACCATTTCCATGAATTCTATCCTCTAAATCGCCCCACAGAAAGTAATCGCACGGATTTAAATCTGGACTATTTGGAGGCCATTCGTGAGGCTCTAAAAAGTCAGCTACGTTTTCTCTTAAATAATTGAGGGTATGTGCACTGGTGTGACACCTTGCGCCGTCCTAAAAACATATTCGCAACCATTCAAAGAGCAAAAAAAAAATAAAACACAAGCATACCTGCATAAAAATATAGTCCGGGGCTCGATCCTCTATTTCGGGAAGCATTTGTGTTAAAACGGTATCGCAGTAAGTTTGAGAATTTAACCTGACGCCTTGATTAATAAAAATTAAATTAATTTTTTGATTCCTCGAGATCGCTGCAGACACCATTACGTAATTACCAAACTTGTTTCTTTCCCTAAACAGGCGATTTAAGGGCACTTCCCTTTTGCGTTGGTGGTGAGGTATACATATTCTGTCATTTTGCGCGTTTTTCAGAGGATTTATTGTAAAAATCTTCTAATCAGTTAACCAGATTTTTTCAATTTCTCTTCTAGTCCTAAATTTATTTAAAAGATTTCTCCACCTCAGCAATCTTCTGGCTTTTACTTCATTAGTAAGTTTGAAATAATATTCTCGTTTAATAAATTTAAGTCCTAGATCGATATTTATTATCCGGTTTACGGAACTACGGGAAATATTACACCTCCTCGCAATTTGCGGAGCACTTAAACTAGTACCAGGTGCTCTTTCAGGACTAACTGCCGAATTCGAAACTCGGAGAATGTTTTCCTAAATTAATTTAATGTGGTTTATAAAACATAAAACGTACGGTATCCTACTCACCTGTGTTCATATACTCCTTGGGCGCCCACTACCTTCACGCCTTGCAATAGACTGCGTTAAATTAAATTTTTTAACGAAGTCGTAAATTGTACTTTTTTTGTAACGCTCTTCAGGAAATTGTTCTAAGATTTCATGCACCCTGTATCCTCTCAAAATTAAAGTTTTAATAAAAATTTTGTCGTCGTTAGAAAGAACCATATTTTGATGAGCCTAATAAGTTTTATCACAAAAAAGATAAATTTGACAAGTGTCAACAATTCTGATTAACTACAAGTAACAATATTTGACATTCGCCCACTTGATTTTGGAAAATGTCGAAAGAAATTAAAATTCACTATGTAATAACATACTTGTTTTTTTCGAGCCATACATCAGACAATTTTTGACCGATTCCTATGTTTGACCTCTCGTTACATTCACAAATGTCTGAACTTTCGTAAAATAATTCGCAAACATATACAGTGCGAAACAAAAATTTTCCAGTCAGTTTTAAAGTTTGATAAAGTTTGGATGGGAGTCGGCCCTGATCGAAAACTACACAACGTGTTTTTAAAATCAGCTCCGAGAAATTCGTACATCACAGTGAAATATCATAAATAATTTAAATAAAAACAGTATACAAGTGATCATAACTACATAGTGAATGACACGGACTAACAAAGTAAACCTAAATTTGCTTTTTTATTAAGAAATTGTGTTATATTTCAACATAAACACATTCATTCAATAACAATTAAAACCGGTATCGTACCATTTACCAGCCTTATCAGTTGGGTCCGATGCGGGACAGAGCCGTATTCAGGCAAAACGAACCTTAGCGGAACATGGAAACCGACAATATTATAACCAGCGACAACATCAATAATCAGTCACCTTTATCTCAACATGTACCTTCAGCTCAACACTCAATTCCAACTCAACATTCAACGATACCAAAACAACAAGTCTTACCTCAACCTCCACCTTCATCTCAACCTTCGTACTCCAAAGTAGCTAGCCAACCTCAACAACCTACCATACCCACTTTCCCATCTAAACTTCAAGCCATCGTTTTTAGTTCTCTAAACAACATTAAATTAGAAGAATATCTCCTGGCTATTGGCTCCACGATAAGTCCGAAAAACATATTATTTACATCTAGAATCTCAAACAATCGGATATGTATTTACCTCTCAAGTAAGGAAATCGTAGATGATTTTATCATTAAACATGATGGACGCATAAAGATCAATAACGAAGTGATACAAGCACGCAGACTTATCACACCAAACGAAAGGCTACTTTTATCCAATGTATGTCCCACCATTCCACACGACGTACTACAGAGGGAACTTCAACAACTCGGCTTCAAGCTGTCTTCTGCAATTTCCTTTTTAAGAATAGGCACCACCAACCCCGACTATAAACACATATTCAGTTTCAGGAGGCAAGTATACATTGTACCTCCCACAATTCCAATACCAGACTCAGTTTTGATAACTTATGATGACACCACATATCGTATTTTTCTCGCTGTAGATAATTTGTGTTATCATTGCAAACAACATGGTCACTTATCTAGCACTTGCACTTTAAAGTTGCCTCCCAACCAACAGACGACACTTATTCACCAAACTCAACAACTACAACCAGTCAATCTACTCTAAACTCAGTAAACGAACAAAGCGCTGAGCCACTAACAGATATATCTTCAATTTCAACCACCATGCCCATCGAAGCAAATATAACAACAGCTACCACAGCTTCGAATATCACTCACCTTGCTGAAACACATAGCATCAAAAGATCCCTAGAAATAATATCAAATTCTCCACAAACATCGACGGCTACTGACATCGAAAACCCAAAAATAAAGCAGCTTCGAAAAGAAATATTACCGAAATCATAACACCTCCTTCCGATACTACAACATCTTACACAAGCTTCAGTAAACCAGATGCAAAACTCAAAAAAGCGAAATCCACTTCTAAATCAACATCATACTGGAAAATCAAATGGCACCTATCAAAGAATTATTCGACAATGAAACTCAAATAATATCTTTCGAACAAACAATCGACTTTTTTGAGAACGTACAAGGATCAGTGGACCCTCTCAGTACAGCAAAATATTATACCTCTGATATACTAGAACTATTACAACTCTTAACCAAAATACATTCATATACCTCTGACCGCCAAATAAAGACCAAATGCACTAAAATAAAAAAGAGAATTATGAAACAACTGAAGCTTTTAAAATCAGGTGAAGATGCCGAATCTGACGTTTCCCTTGCCACATCTCAGGAATCCCTAACAGAACTTGCATAATATTATCTTCAATTTATTGCAATGGAACATAAATGGGTTTTACACCCATTATGAAATGCTCAAAATACTTATACACGAAACTTCACCATCAATTATTTGTTTTCAAGAAACTAATTTCAAAGGACAACACAATCACAACTTCAACAATTATTCCTGTTTTTACAGAAACAACGCGGGAAAAGCAAGCGGAGGCGTAGCCATCTATGTAAATACTTGATACGAAGCACAAAATATAACACTTAATACAAACTTAGACGCAATAGCAATTTCTATCAAAATTCCACAAACAATTAATATCTGCAACATATATATCCCTCCTGATCAAGTAATTACCTCACAAGACATCACTAACATTTTGTCACAAGTTCCATCACCTCTAATTTTACTGGGTGATTTTAATAGCCACAATCCTATTTGGGGATCAACAGGTTTTAACGCAAAAGCCAGAACAATCGGAAACATCCTAGATGCACATAATCTAAATATTTTAAATGACGGTAGGCCTACAAGAGTTAATGTTCACACAAGCGCGAAATCAGCAATCGATTTATCAATATGCCATCCAACTATCTCACCTCTAATTTCCTGGGACACTATACCATATTTATATGGAAGCGACCATTATCCAATCAAAATTACGATCTCCGATCAAAACTCCGTCACTACATACCCTACTGTTTCAAAATGGAAAATAAAACATGCTGATTGGCCAAATTTCAGTAATTACATTGAAGAAAACGTCGCTCAACTTCCCGTTAATCTAGAAAACGATAACATCGACAACATTTTGAACTCATTCACAAAAATTATCACCGATGCAGCAGAAAAATTTATAGGAAAAACAAAATCACTATAAAAACATACACCATTGCCGTGGTGGAATACTGAATGCGATAAAGCTATTAAACAATACAAAGCGTCATTTAATAAATTAAAACGAAATAAATCACTGGGGAACCTAGTAGACTATAAGAGAAGAAGAGCCCAAGCAAGATACATCACAAAGAATGCTAGAAAAAACTCCTGGAAAGCGTTCGCATCCAACATAAACAGCTCTACACCTTTAAGTACCGTGTGGCAAAATCTAAGAAAAATATTAGGAAAAAACAAATTTACAATAATTCCTTTTATAGCTCACAACAATAGCACAGTCTCAAATAACGAAGACATGACCGAATTATTTGCAACACATTTTGAGCACAACTCGAGCAACTCAAACTACTCACAAGAATTTCTGGAATTTAAAACTACTAAAGAAGCCGAATTCTTAGATTACGATGACCATGACAACAATATACTTAATATCCCGTTAACTATAGACGAACTTAATTTTTCCTTAGACACAACCAAAAATTCTGCCCCAGGACCTGATAATATTCCATTAATCTTTCTCCAAAAACTCCCTCATATTGCCAAGTCATACCTTCTCCAAATATTCAACCTAATCTGGACAAAAAATATTTTCCCATCCACGTGGTCACAGGCAATCGTCATACCCATACCAAAGGCAAACTACCCAAGAACTAAGTTAACTTCATACCCACCAATATCTCTTACCAACGCACTAAGCAAAATAATGGAAAAAATCATAAACAAAAGACTATTGTGGAAGTTAGAAGACAGAAACCTTTTAATACAAGTACAAAGCGGTTTCCGTCAAAACAGGTCAACATTAGACAATCTCATTGATTTGGAATCCGAAATCCACGAATCTTTCGCGAATAAACAAGATTGCCTTGCAGTTTTCATCGATATCACAAAAGCCTTCGATACAGCGTGGCGTCATGGCATTATCAAAACTCTTCATTCATGGGGCATCATTGGAAACATCCTAAAATTCATACAAAATTTTTTTAATAATCGTTTCTTTCGTGTTCGTACCAATAACACAACTTCAACTCTAAAACAACAAACTAACGGGACTCCCCAAGGATCAGTCATTAGTTCAACATTTTTCCTGATCGCGGTCAACGACATATTAAACCATCATTCCAAACTAGTCAAAGGCAGGTTATATGCTGACGATTTGGTAATATTCTCCAAAGGTAAGAACATCGACTCAATTCAGAAACACATCCAAGAAACATTAAACCAACTTCAAAACTGGTCTAAACTCACGGGACTGCAATTTTCAACAGAGAAGACCAAATGCATATTATTTTCTAGAAAACACAATCCTGTGTCTCCTAAACTATGTCGATAACATCAGATTTCTTGGAATGATTGTTGACAAAAAACTCAGCTGGAAGAAACACATACTACATATTAAAAAATCATGCCAAAACGGTATAAACCTTATGAAAACACTCTCAAGCAAATCCTGGAGATCTGACTATACCTGTCTAATGCACATATATAAAACACTCATTCGCTCAAAGATAGACTACGGCTCTATAGGATACGCGACAGCTAAAAAAACTACTCTAAACCAACTCGAAACCATTCAAAACACAGCACTAAGAATAGCAACAGGAGCATTATGTTCAAGTCCAATAAAAAGCCTACAGTGCGAAACCGGGGAACCTTCTCTACAACTCCGGAGAAAATACCTTGCCGCTTCATACGCACTATCCATCAGCACAAACCAGCAGAATCCAGTCTACATTAACATACTGACCAAGCACTACAAAACTTTACATTCGGCAAATATCAAAACAGACCCACCATTCTATGCAAGAGCTAGTAAAATTCTCACAGAACTCCAAATCAAACGTCCCCGCTTCCTTTCCAACAAAATTAAAACTCCCCCTCCATGGTCGATCAATATCCCTCCCAGCGACACTTCACTGTGCAAATTTAACAAATTAGAAACCCTAATTAGGAAAACATTTGCCTCCATACTTGACAAATATCCACAATTTCACCTCGCATATACAGACGCATCCAAAACCTCTGATGGCGTAGGCGCGGCAGTGATCATGCAAAACAGTACACTACAATTCAAGTTACCCGAAATAAGCAGCGTCTGCACTGGAGAACTATACGCCATTCTTCAAGCACTTACTCACATAAAAACAAAAAATACTTCAAGATCCCTCATAATAACAGACTCTCTTAACTCAATCCATATTGACTGTCTCGACCCTTACTTCGTGGAATATGCTCATATTAGTGTTTTTAAATGAAACTCAAGGTCTCTAGTTAATTCCACAATATAATACAAGTTATTGAAAATTCTAAAAAATTGACAATTGTTTCGATAAATCAATATCATCGTCAGAATGACAGAAGTTACATTTCATTTTATGCCTACCTGATGTTTAGTAGTTATATTTTTTTGGCTAGACCAAGAAGTAACCTAACTTGTGATTGGCTTAATATATGTTTATAGAAAAAGAAGAAGATGTGATATTACAAATATTGAAGCTTAGATATTATTAGCCCTATGGTGATATCCAGGATATCCAGGATATCACCATAGGGCTAATAATATCTAAGCTTCAATATTTGTAATATCACATCTTCTTCTTTTTCTATAAACATATATTAAGCCAATCACAAGTTAGGTTACTTTTTGGTCTAGCCAAAAATATAACTACTAAACATCAGGTAGGCATAAAATGAAATGTAACTTCTGTCATTCTGACGATGATATTGATTTATCGAAACAATTGTCAATTTTTTAGAATTTTCAATAACTTGTATTATATTGTGGAATTAACTAGAGACCTTGAGTTTCATTTAAAAACATCAATCCATATTATCAATCAACTTTATCCCACACATCCAATTGCCCTCCAAATTAAAGTCGAATTATCGCAGTTGCAACATTCCAATAACTTTGTGGAAATATTTTGGGTTCCCTCTCATACTGGCCTTCAAGGAAACGAAGAAGCCGACCACAAATCACGACAAGCAGCAATTAGTGAAACCGTGAGTGAAGTGCAAACGGTAGTGTATAACGACATAAAACCGCTACTTAAATCAAATTGTGGCCAATCGAGTGGCAATCGTCCCAATCGAAACTACGCGACGTGAAACCGGAAGTGAAACCTCGAGCGCAGCCAATAAACAAAAGATCGCTTCAAGTTAATTGACTATCTTACGAATAGGCCACACCAAACTTACTCATAGTTACTTAATTACTAAAAGTGAACCCCCAAAATGTGAATTATGCAAGATCCAGCTTACCGTCAAACATTTAATAACCGATTGCCCAAAATTCCAACAATCAAGACAAGATAACAACCTCAGCAACAATTTAGACCAAGTTCTTGGCGAAAACTGTAATACACAGAACCTTTTTAAATATCTAAGTGACATTAACATATTAACTGAACTATAAACAACCCATATTTGTGTCGCTAATTACACCAGTGGTAGATGCGACTTGCTTGTAAATAAAAAAAAAAAAAAGTTTGGATGTGTCCGCCATTTTGTTTTTTAAACAAAACGCGAAATATTAGATTAGTAGTGTGTCTTGATCAATTATCTTTTAAACAAAACCGACATCAATAAAATCGACCTATGAATAAAAAAAATATCAATAAAAAAGGAAATTCCGGTTTTTTTGGACAACCCTATATATATATATATATATATATATATATATATATATATATATATATATATATATATATTGAACCACATATCGTATATCATTAAAGCACATCAGCTGATTGAGAATGTTTAATTTAGCATTTAAATAAATTGAAACTATATTAATAAAAGAACACATTAAAAAACCACAGTCAGAATTAAAATTCAGATAAAATCATATTATAAAATCATTTGTTTAATATAATAAAAAGAGTAACAATAAAATATAGAGAAATTACCTTAATAATTTTCTAAAAGTATGAAAACGCCTAACAAGTATTGAAGAAAACATTGTATGTGCGTAAAATAGATATTTGTCTGTCACTAGGGAACCAGCTGTTTATCTGAAAATAAACAAGCTTTAGTAATCAAGTTTAATATAACTATCAGTTGAATAGTAATAATAATAATGTTTGTTATAAAGAATTAGTGAAATTAAAAATATAAATCCAAGATGACATAACTCTAATGATATGTCAAAATTTTGTATCAATTTTATAGATTAACAAAAAAGAAAATGTATCATAATATGGTGATAGATATATGTCAATATTTGGAACTATAAAATGTGGACAGTTCAAATAAAGAAACCAAGATATATATATATATATATATATATATATATATATATCTCAGATAAAAGGATTTATGTTATAAACTTAATACTATTTAAAAGTTATCACAAGTAGAAAAACAAGTATTTTTATTAGTACAAAGAAAAAACGGAGCAAAAACATTCATTGTATCGTAGCAAATAAATGGTATATTTTGCAAAAAATTGCAACTGAGTTGTTCAGTTACGTACAACAATTTATAGCTCTGAAACATCATACAGATTTACTGCTTCGACCCTTACTCTGTGGAATCTACTCATATTACTTTTTAAGTGAAACTAACTGTTCCTATATAATTCCACAATATAATTGTCAATTTCTTGGAATTTTTTTATTATATTGTGGAATTATTTAGAAACAGTATAGCTGAAATAGTATAGCTGAGTTACAAGTTTACGAGATCGTGTCTGCTATTGTACAGATAAAGCTAATCCGATATGTTTTGGTGTCAGCTTCTTACCGCCACTCACAGCATAGACTATATCTGGGCCTATAGAAAGCTGAACTTTTTTGGGCGAAGGCCGTACTTGCACAGTTTCTAAGATCTCGTCGTCTTCTTCATTGCTCGAGTCATCGTCTTGGTCGTCTAGAACTTCGTCTCCACCTATCAGTACGATCAGGAACAAATTAAGATTTTTCGGTATGACTGCGGCAGCCCCTTCTTGGGAAACATGAAATCCTGAGTAACCCGGGAATCTTGCAGCTCTCCTCTAAGACGAAGAGCAGCATGCACAAGAACTGAAAAATAATCATTGAGCACTTGTCTTGGGATCGATTTCTCCTAAAGCGACGTCCGCAGTCATCTTGGCCGAAAGCTTCCGGGGTATAAGAAGAGTGTGCCTTCCTGTGATGTCCTTATTCAAGGGCTGTAAGAAAAGGAACGAGTCCTTGATGGTGTTAGGCAATTTCTCTTTAAAAGTTGACAAGCGCAATTCAAATGACTTCGTTATCTCAACGTCGATTGTTCTCGCCAGGTAAACATATATTTCCCAAACATCTGAGAGTTGCAAAATGTGACCCAGTGAGGCTGATACTTTAAGCTCTTTGCAAATTTGGATCAGAGGTAAATTACTTTTGCCAGACTCCTTCATCTGCATCTTCTTCTGTATCCTGTCGGCCTTCACTATACACATACTGTGGTATTTCACTTCAGATGCAAGCACGGCATACAATTAATGTGAACGATCAGTTGGTGGTCATAATTAGCTGGCGTTCTTATAGTCTCATTCATTGGATTTGACATCACCTGCCTCAGTGCTTCGCTTTTATCACTTTGGCAGAAAATACACCTGCTAATATCGATTCAGCAAAATCAGCGTCATGAAGTTATTTCCTTAAGCCTGTGTACTTCAGAAGAGTCTCTTTGCCGTTATCCGTCCGATCTGTTAATTTGTCCTTCGAACATTTTCTCTTCTGGCAGACAATGCATAGGTTGTGGTTGGACGTTACAGCCGTATCAACTAGGAGCCCACCGTCCTGCAAAAAACGTCAGCATATTATAAGAAATACTAAAACTGACAACCTTTAGTAACATAATTCTGCTACCAAATTGTTGTTTGGAAGCTGTATTGCTTAAAAACTCCTTGATAGATAGAGATATGGAGGGCAGATTTGTGAATCCTTTAGTACATCTCGACTGAGTCCTTCGAGAGGCATAATTACTAGAGGATGCACAAATCTGCCCTCCATATCTTTATCTATCAAGGAGTTTTCAATCAATATGTATCACATACAATAGTCTACGTATTTATTACACATTTAACCAGTAAAAACTGTATATCTGCACTCCAAATATAAGAACACGTAAATTCAACAAAGTTTCGGCGACCATCTTGGGCGCCATCTTGGAACCCACGCACTTCGGGCTAATGTAAGTAATATCTGAGCATTTGAGTATAGTAAGCATCCGAGAAAACCACTAAGCCGGCGTTTAAATTAATATTTTAAACCAACCGACAAGAAGGATATAGGGCAATACTGCCGTACTAAGCGCAGAAGCGGTAACTGCAAATTTAAGGGAAATTGACATTTGCCCGTCATGAGAAACTAGGGTTCAAAATACACCTTTTACAAGGTATTAAAGTGGTATCTTGTTAGTATACTATTAAAAATATGATTTTATTTCAGCGGCATCTACAAATTTGTGCAGTTTTTATTGAAATCATAAGGCGTTTGGCGGTAAGCAACAAATACTAAGTTATTGTGGGCGTATCTACAACAGTTACCGCTAAAATGTCTTGGTGAATTGTAGTTACGCCAAGAATACCTTACGTTATGCACACTTACGGCCAACATGCCTTAGTATGTTGGTGACTTTTTAGAAGTGTTGTTTCACGCTTGAATACGTAAATAAATAAATTAATAATAATAAATAAGATATTAACATTTTTTTGTTAATTTACAATTGACATGTTCATGTATGTTGCATAACTATATATTTTAACGATAAAATCAAGTGAGTTCTGAAATTGATTAATTTTTTGTTATTAGTGATTTCTAACCTCAAATATTTTCTACAGAATGGGTTGAAACCGAACAAAATTAATTATGCAAAATGCAGGGATTGCTTTTCAAAGTAATGTCATTGCCGAGGATAAAGAAAACTGTGAAGATGTTCCTGATGGTCTCTCTAATAATAAAAAAAAATAGTCCAGGAGTATTATTATCATTGTATGAAGGAAATGTACTTGAATATCCAGTTTCAGTGGTTAATATAGATTTTCTTACTGGCATTAACCAGTTACAATTCCTGACAATTATACCGCTGCAGATAATTTGAATTTGGGTAAGTCATTATTATTTTTGATTAAGCATCTCATTAAAAAAATAGGTACAGACCTACCAGGTGTGCAAAAGAAAAAAATGAATTAGATCTTTGCTTCAATCAATAGTTTTTGAAACTGAAACTATAAAATATTATATTATTTCAGATTTCGAAGCAAATCTCAGAATATCCTTCCGAAAAACCTGTTTATACAGAACTTTTCAATGTAATCCCGGATAACAGTACAGTTGCTGAAGCTGGTTTGGTAGAGAATATTACGGAAATTGAATCCAATGTTATTATAGTAGCAGACTACTTACACAATCAATGTAATGAGGGGGAAAATTGTCCAGATTTTCAAACTGTGTCGCCGCTTGAAGATAATTCATATGAACCCAAATCTGGAAATAGTGATAGCGAGAGCAGCGACCATAATAATGATGACCCTGATTATCAACCTGAAGTTGATGATATCAATGCTAACATCTTTGATAATGAAGATAATCCTTCTATTGTTGAAGAAGTAGAGGACGAGGACAGTGACAACAATTCTAAAGTAATTGAAACAGAATACACGAAAAAGGGAACGTTAAGAAAAATAAAAAAGTATAAATATTCTGTAACTGAAAGGAGAGAAAACATTATGAAGAAGATGAAAAAAAAACACAAAGTTCTTGAAGCATGTGGTGAAACTTGTAAAAAAATGTATAGAGAATATTACAAATTTAAAAAGAATTGACATTAACAAATAGTTTTGGAATATGAACCGACACAACCAAAAAAACTTTGTGATGGGTTGAATTGTTACTAGTGGAATAAAAAGAAAAACTGTCGGAGAAGAGTCCCGTAGATCGTTATCGAACAAGTACTATCTGAAAAACGAAGAAGGGCAGTCTATTTGTGTATGCAAGAAATTTTTTTAACAACATTGGGTTATAAAAAAAGCAACGACCAAATAATAGAAAGTATTATGGAGAAAAATAAAAGCATAATTACCCCTAAGAAGGACAAAAGGCGTGGAAAAAGCCCTCCAAATAAAAAAAATCTGGACGCAGTTATTCAACACATTCAATCCTTCCAGCCAAGAATTTCACATTATCGACGCGAACGCGCTCCTCTTCGCAAATACTTACCCAGTGATATATCCGCCCAAGCTTTGTATGACGACTACAGTTCAAGAAACCCGAATTTTTGTTCCTATGATTTATATCGGTCCGTTTTGCGTAAACATAATATATCGTTTGTCAAATTGGGTCATGAAGAATGTGAGCATTTCGAACATTTTAATTTACATGACCATGACAAAAATAATTTCATTCCCGATTGTAATACGTGCAACAAGTGGAAAATTCATATTAAGAAAGCTGAATTAGCTAATACCGACGGCGACTATCTGAAATGAAGCTATAAGAGGGCGTAAAAAAGAACATATAATTAGCACCTTTTATAAATTCTTTTTGATGCATAGAGACAGAACCAAAATAGTACTCTGGTTGGATAACTGCTCGGCTCAAAATAAAAATTGGGCTTTCCATTCCTAGTATATATTATAAATTCGTCTATTATTGCTACTAAGGAAATTGTCATAAATTATTTTGAGACCGGGCATACGTTTATGTCGGCGGATTCCACCACTAGGTGGAAAAATCTATGAAAAAAATTAATAAAATCTATGACTTTAATGATTTAAAAAAGGCAGTTTCAAATGCCAATTCTTCAAAGGTAAATGTCCTAGAGATGACCTTAAAGACTTTTTAGAATGGAAAGATTACAGTTCAAAATTCAAATTGAATCAGGAAAAGGTTTATTTACACGATATATTTCAAATTGTTGCTGAAAGAGGTAAAATGAATTTATTTTATAAAAACGGTTATGAAGGGGAAGCCTTACCACTCAATTTTATAAATTCAAAAATTATAAAATCGGGTATTCCAAATCCCAATCAGCAATCAACGTATAGGGGCATTTCCTGTGAAAGACGTAACGGGATTGTTAATCTTAATTAAAGGTGCCACTAGCATAATACCAAGTAACAGAATTCGGTTTTGGGAGAATATTCCATTAGTAGAGAATGGCGAACCTGCCGAGGACGAAGAAGAATTTTCAAACTTTTTTATATGTAGACCGATAGTTAGTTTCATATTTTCTATATGCATATTTTGAAGAATTTAATAAATGCATTTATAAAGTATACGGTTTTTTATTTACTATATCCATTCTTTTTTATAATCAATATGCTGACCTTTTTAATTAGTTCTTACTGTATTTAAGTTAGTAGATACGTGAAAATCCCTTAGTAAGTTAGTATGAAAAATTCATAAAAAATCGGTATCTACATTCTAATTAATTAAAACAATTAATTTTATATGTATTTCTCGGCAATTAGACTAGTAATTTTCAATAAAGGTTCTGCACAAATTTTAGAGCTAATAACTCACCAAACTGAGTTGGCAGAACTATTTATATAAAAGTTCCAATATCTCACGATAGTGAATATGTTAGTTACCGCTTCTGCGCTTAGTACGGCAGAACAGAGGTTTGGAGGCATCTTGGCCGCAATCTTGAATACCAGACTACCTGTCCAAATACCCTAAAAACATGGTTTCCCAAATTGTTACATGAAATGCTTCTTGAACTTTATAGAGATGGATTCCTGCTTATGGGCCAATACTATAACAGTGTATTTTGTCTAGCGTCTGGTTTATTGTTGATTTATTTTCATATGTTGTATAGTTGAATGTTAAAACCAAACTGATGAAGGTCTATGCGTTCCTCACTATTTGTCAACTTATTTTTTGTAGTGGTAACTTTCACAATAAACTTATGAATTGATGTTTGAATTTTCGCCTTATTTAGGTATGACCATTATTCGTGTCTTCTTTTTAGAATCTCATTCGCAGATATGTGAAAATGATAACGGAACATACATAAGCAAAGGGAGAATAAATTGGCCATCGGTGCCTAAAGTGGCAGATAATGCTGTCGTTATTACCTATATAGGTAAGCTATTTTGCCTTAATTACAAAAAAATATTGTATTATGTTAATTTAATCCGAATTTAAAATATTTGGGACACTTATTTACAGCCGGAGATATATGTGATGAAAATCATACTTATGCGACAAAAATTGAATTTAAATGTTCCTCTGTTGATGGACCACCAACAATTATTCAAGAAAATGGTTGCGAGCTAGTAATCGGGTGGAATACTACTAAAGCTTGTCCTAAATATGTAAGTCGCTTAATTTTTTTTTAAATAATTGCTTAGTTTAGAAAATACTTTGTTGCAAGCAGTTTTGATCTTGTAAAGTAAATTCTGGGTCAAAATTGTCACTACTTGATATACTTTATTATTAAAAGATGTAACCTTCGTACTATAACCTAATTATTAGACTATAAAAATGCAATATTTTGTAGGATCCAGAATCTTGTCCGGAAAAACTACATGTTTCCAACACATACAATTGTATTCATAAAGTTTCAAGTAAAGAATACTATATGTTATACAATTTAACGGGATTGTACAATCCGAACGGATATTTTCTTAAACATCCTAAAAACAGTAATTATTTGTATCTATTGAATGTATGTGGACCGATTAATCTTAGTGAAGCGCCCTGTAAGAGAAATGTTATGGTTGCAAAGGTGGATTCGAAAGAGATGGATGCCAGAAAGAAGTAAGTAAAAGTGTGATAGAATTTGTTTAAAATTTATATAAAAATTCCTGAATTACCTTTAAATATACTATTTTTAGAAGATTTACAACGTAGAAATTATGATTTGATATTTAAAATACTTACTTTGAAGGTGTACAACTTATAAATTATTATTTGACTTTAAAAATACCATTTTTGGAAGGTTTACAACTTATAGATTTTAATTCGACTATAAAAATACTATATTTCGATGGTTTATAACTTATAATATTTTATTTGACTCTAAAAATACTATATTTAGAAGTTGTACAACTTATAAATAATGATTTGATTTTTCAAAATTCTTGTTTTCAATGTGTAAAACTAAATTATGATTCAACTTTAAAAATACTATTTTTCGAAGATTTACAACTTATAAATTTTGGTTTGACTTTAAAAATACTATATTACGAAGTTGTTCAACAGATAAATTATGATTTGGTTTTAAAAATACTATTTTTTGAATTTGTACAACTTATAAATTATTATTTGACTTAAAAATTACTATTTTTTGAATGTGTACAACATATAAGTTCTGATTTGGTTTTAAAATACTATTTTTCGAAGGTGTACAACTTATAAATTATGATTCGACTTTAAAAATACTATATTTCAAAAATGAATAACCTACAAATTATTATTTTATAATATTTCTATACAAATTTGGTATTTATAGGGTAATCTCTTACGGAGAACAAACTAATATATCTGTAAGAAACGAATCACTAATAATAGATATAGCCGGCGGTGATAATTATAATCACAATGGTGTATTAACTTACCGCAAAGCAAATATACAGTTCGAATGCCATAACGATGTAGAGGTAGGGAACATAATTATTATTTTTTCTTTAAATATAGTAAATTTCACAAACTTTCATCCTCCTTCATCGAAATCTTTTTCTAAATCTTAGAATGCAGAGAAACATTTTTTTTATTTTATTGTTTATAAAGTTATTTGTTGTATGTTATATTTAGTTTCCAGTATTTATGTCTTACTTTACTTTATATTTTGTAGAGCGAGGTTGTTCTACAGACCGAAACTGATGATTCTTTGGAATTTACATGGAAAACTAAACACGCTTGTCCTATAACAGTCAGAACTATCGGAAGTTGTATATTTGATATTGACCAATATAATAAGTAAGTGTAATTTACTGATATATCACGTTTAGTAATCTAAAGGCATATTTATTCAATCAATGGTTTCTTATAAATCCACAAATACAAGTACGGGTTTATTTTCAGATATAAACTTTATTACAATTTTTTCTTCTTCTTATATTCATAATTAAGTAGAAAATTAATTTATTGGTTACTTTATGATATAATTGTATAATATTTAAAGAGGGTGGCACATTTTCTGACCTTTTAGTTTCTGAAAAAAAACACTTCTTGAAATGAATATTGTTTTTATAAAAATTGTCTCGGCGCATTGAAAATATTTTTTGCGTGTGGAAAAAAACATTATTTATTGATCGTCTCATTTCATATTTTTGGTTAAATAAATAAAAGTTGGCAACGTTGTAACTTATTCTACCAATAATAAACAAGACAGCTTCTTATAGGTAATGAAGATAATTGCGGGAATTACAAAACTATATGTGTGCCATCATTATAAATATTGAATGGGTTGTTCAATGTTACTAAAATTTCGGTAGGTAATAATATATTTTTTAAATTTAATCGTTAACAAACTTTAAGGAAATGAATCTTTCAGAAAAAATAATTAGATTATATTAGCATAGGGCTGATCAGCTATTTGCTTCCAATCTTGATCCCTCACATTGACATAGTCTATGTACTGCTGTTTTCTCCTCTTCCTGACAGAACCTACACAGGGTTTCCTCTGACAGACCAATCGTGTTCATGTGTTTATTTAACTTGCCGGGCTCTGTGAGGAGTACCTCCATTATTCTGGTTGTTCTCCTATTCTGGTTCAGAAGGTAGTCTGTGAATGTTGGCGATGTTTTTTTGATAAACTACACCATTCTAGAGATTTATTTTGCATCCAAATTTTGATGCTTGTTATTTATATAAGTTTAGGTATACCATAAAACGTTTCTGGACCGTCCAGAGCCTTGTTTGCTTTTTCATGGGCTAGTTTTTCATCCTCTTATTTGCCCTTATAACCTGTATGTGGTGGTAACCACGCTAGAGTATTTCGGCTACCTAGTTCTTCTAGTGCATCTAAGCAGTCCCAGACCAGTTTTGAGTTAACTTGCATCGAGTTGTCTGCTTCTATTACCTATCAGAATAAATGGCAATTATTTTCCTTTCAAATTTTTGCCTGGTCAACTCCTTAGCACAGTGGTGCATTACAACAATTTCTGCTTGATATACCGTTGCATAATTGTCTAAGCGCAGTGAGATTCTAGTTTTTGCTATCAGATATGCCGGCTGCTGAACCATATATATTCAATATATATATATATATATATATATATATATATATATATATATATATATATATATATATATATTGAACTAGTCATCTAGTTTTGTAAATATATTGAAATAAATAAACATAATAAAAAGGTCTTATTGTAACGGAAGGAGTGTCAGTAGACACAACCATTAGAGTAAACTCAATAACAAGTCAAATATTAAAATATAAAAAGATTGAAATATGAATAAATCGGGTGAAATATTGATGTGAATTTTTTAAAAAGGGATGAAGAATAAAAATTTCAACACTATATTAGTTAATTAAATAGTAAATATTACCTGTACCAGTAATTCTGATTGGTTGTCAAAGTCACGGAATTCCGTATTACACTGAACACAGCCATAGCAATTTCTGCAGTACGAAACGTCATATAATAGCTTGAAACCTAAATTAAGAGAAAAGAATAATCAGTCTAACGATAACTTAACATTATTTACATATTTTTTTTTAGTAGTAGCAAAAGTTTAGAATACCATGTATTCATTCATTCATTGCAAAGGGTTGAAACTAGATGGAAAAGATAGTTGGAACACAGCCCAAACGTATAAAAAAAGGAAATGAATATTTACAGGAAGTAATGCCTGCTAGGGAATTTTCATTACCAACATAAAATCATTTCTTATTGATTATATATATAAAATTTAATTACAAAAACAATAATAATCAGGAGTTTATGTATAATAACTATAAAACAAGACTCAAACTAAAATAGAATCAATTACATATAGGTTAATTAATAATATAGGTTGTAAAATTTGTAAAAATAAACATTTCTCAAATTAGCTAAACAACATAAATATAAGAAAATTGACTATTGTAGGAGGAAAAGAGGACTTAATTAAAATTCCTTAATACAATAGAAATCTAAGTGAATCAGTGTTATTACCCTCCAGGACAATAAATTCATGTTTTTCAAAATAGTAACTAAAAGACTGGAGAATAACAATTTTAGTGATAAAAAAAACAAATAAGTGAGCTATGGACTAGGTAAGCTGAAATACTTGTTGATTTTGAAAAACAAAAAAAGTCGATTTGAGATGGTGATGGAGGATGCGTCGATAAAAGATTGCTCTCTGTACAAAATTGTTTAAAAAGTGTTTAAAAGTTAAAATTATATAAAAAAATTTTAATCAAACTAATCACAAGAGTATCCAATCCTGTGTAAGGATTAAATAGTGCAGTAGGAGCATATCTCTTATGAGAAATCTGCAAGATTTGAAGATGCGAGTGCAGCCGGCAGTGATAGCAAAAATAAGGTCTGTGTATTTTGCTTAAACTTATTTGGAATTCCAATTAACATTTTCAAAGTACTCAAATCTTTAGTAGAACGTTCGAATTATATAACGCATAAAAAGGCCAAAAGCAATAAAATATGATGCATCATAAATTTATCTATAGAGAATTATATCTTTAATATCTATAAAATTATTATACTCACCTTTTGTAAATTTATCTACTTGAAATATCACGTGCATCATGAATGTTAAATTAAATCTCATATCTTCCTTCCAGCTATTGCATGTATAACTTTAATCTATCACTTTCTTGACCTTTAAACACACGCACATATATAGTTTATAAATTATCACTTATATGTAATTGATTATAGAAACTTGATAATTTTAACAAATTTTCTTCATCACAGGCACGCTAACGTCGTGTTGACTATAAAACGTTATGTATGGAAGGAAAACCTCCTTCTTTCATGTATATTGTAGCAGCGCATGCGTTTGGAGATTTAGCGCCGACGCAGTAGTGGGACATTTTGTTATAAAGAATACATGTATGATATAGGGTGGCACAATTCCATAAGAATAAATGTTCAAAGCAAATTAATAGTTTCAAAAATATTTTATTATGTTCCAATCAGGTTAAAAATTTTCAAATTATTTTATTAAGCTTTACATTAATGTGTTGATTTTTTTTTATTCTCACATCCATGATTAAATTATCAATATCATTGTTGTCGTATTTCAATCGTTTTATTTAACAGATATTGTTTCTTTCAGAGGTTGTAAGTTAAAGGTAAGATTATGAATATATTTCCTCAATCTTTGATTATTATATCCAGAACTCAAAGGGAGGATTCTCATACTTCCGACTAATTAAATACACGTTATAAATAAATAATTAAAAAAAATTGAGCTAGTCAATCAAGGGAATAATTATAAATTGGCGCCCATAAATAAACTTAACAAAAAGATAAATTTATAAATTATTCATTACAATATAAATAATATATATATATATATATATATATATATATATATATATACATTAATGTGTTGATTTTTTTTTATTCTCACATCCATGATTAAATTATCAATATCATTGTTGTCGTATTTCAAACGTTTTATTTAACAGATATTGTTTCTTTCAGAGGTTGTAAGTTAAAGGTAAGATTATGAATATATTTCCTCAATCTTTGATTATTATATCCAGAACTCAAAGGGAGGATTCTCATACTTCCGACTAATTAAATACACGTTATAAATAAATAATTAAAAAAAATTGAGCTAGTCAATCAAGGGAATAATTATAAATTGGCGCCCATAAATAAACTTAACAAAAAGATAAATTTATAAATTATTCATTACAATATAAATATATATATATATATATATATATATATATATATATATATATATATATATATATATATATATGCAATTTTGCGTTGATAGCAGCTCCCTGTTTGTTACTTTTACCGTGAAGGCCTTTTCGAATCAGTATCTGGCGAGTATGACATCGGGTGGCATTCCTTTAATTGAGTCATTATCTAGCTCTTCTTTTAACATATTGTTGTCTTTTCTGGGCATTATGTTTATGTGTAACTGCCAACGATCTAATAACCGTAGATGAAACCATCGCTTATAAGCAAGACGTGGGGAAGAGCCGAGCGAGCCACTGAGTGGGGATTACGTTGTATTTACTATAAGATCAATTATTGGTTTATTAGATCATTGGGTAGTGTCGTTTATTGCTGCGTTGCCATACTTCAGTTGTTTTAAAGTTATAAAAGGAAATATTTTTTCAAACCCTAAGTTCTAATACAAACCTTAAAGATATGTTTAATTTGATCTATTGCCATTTCTTTATTAAATTTATACGGAAAAGGATTAAAAAAGTATTTATAAACAATGTTTTAAGTTTCTCCGTACATAACAATATTTGTAATAACGTAAGTTTGGCAATCAATATGGAGAGGCGCACGCAAATAAACAGTTGGATGTTGGACACTAGTTTATTTCTGTATGATATATCTATGGGGCATTGGATCAATGGGTAACTGCCCTCTGAGCAGGCTGCACGTTACGGACCTAGCTTCGCCTTCTATAAATATATGTAGTGGTGTTATATATATATATATATATATATATATATATATATATCAGCACTACAGGCCTATCTGGCCCTCGGCTATGTAGTGGTGTTAAGTTCACCAATACTTCTAATGCGTCTGTTGAGGTGGCCTTCATGGCACCGATAGCACTCTGACAAGCTTACCTTTGAACGCTAGCGAGTATTCTGATCACCTCGACCTGCTGAGTCTTAGGCCATCTAACCATCGATCCATATGCTATCATGGGCCTGGTATAGAGCCATGTGGTCATTTTCGGTGGTAGTCTCCAATTTTTTTCGCACATGTTGAAGGCTGCTGTGCTTTTTTGTATAAATTTTTGTAGGTGTTGGTTCAATGTTAGTATCTGGTCAAATATGACTCCCAGATACTTTGCCTCTTGTGCAAAAGGTATTTCTATCCCATTAAGTAGTACTTTATTTTTTGTGAGTTTTACTGTGGTAATTTTATGTGGGTTCCTCCTCTTTACACCATTTGTCGAATTATATTTAGAGCTGTTTGTGTAAACTCTGAAACCGTTCTCGCAAATTTGCCTTGATCATCATTGTCTCCTAAGCAGTAGATGCCTCCGGATGTTAATCTTACTATTAATTCGTCCATTAAAAGTGCCCATAACAGATGCAATATCATCGTCTTTCAGCTCTTGCTGTCAGCGTTGTCTCGCTGATTGATGATATAATTACCCTATTTTCCAAGTTGATTTTAATCCAATGACACACTCGGAATGGGACTCCCTTTCTTGTGAGTGCATTGATTATGGATCTTGTGGATGCATACCTCCTTGTCATCTATGGACTTTATTAGTAATCTATTAAAATCATTTAGGGCTACGTCTGTGGACTTGCCTAGCTGATACGCATCACTAATATATCTCTCTGTCAGCCTTTCTAGTGTTTTATGCATGAAAGACATATTGGTCGGATTGATTTAGGGGCGTCATATCAATCTTCCCCACTTTAGAAAGAAAAAGGACGTCAACATTTTGCTACGTTTTGGGTATATGTCGCAATGCTATACCAGCCTTGAATAAGCGATACAGATGTGGAATTGATATTTACTGTCCCTTTTGTAGCAGTATCGGTTATATTCCATGTACACCAGGAGATTTGTAGGGTTGAGATTTATGTATAGCCCTCCTGATTTTGTTTGGCCTCGATATAGCTGTAGCTAGCCTTCATTCTGGAGTATTTGCCCTCATTGGCTGATTCAGTATGCTACTTCCTTTATCGGGTCCTGCAAAATCGTCGAGTCTGGAAAGTGGGCTTCGGTGAGCATCTTCAAACTTTCCTCGAAAGTTGCTGTATAGGTATTGTTATCCTTTTTCAGGAAACCTACTTAGTTCACAGTACATACCTCTTTTAGCTAGGAGTTTGTGGATTCTTGAGCATGTAGGGGTATCATCTACCTCGTCTCAGAATTTTTTCCACGATTGTCTTTTTGCTTTACTGATTTCTTTGTTGTACTGTGCGAGTTTAACGTTGTACGTGGTCCAGTCTTGATTGACTTTTGCTTTATCGAATAACCTTCGCACTTCTCTTCTAAGGGTATCTAGATGTTTGGTCCACCAAATGGTTTTGTTGTCTCGTTTTCTATGGGTAGTTTTCCTCATAAGCTGCAACAATTGCTTCGCTTACTCGATCTGCTGATCTCTCAAGACTTTCTCTGTCTTGTGTTCCTATCAGCACCCTTTTTAAGGATTCTCTGAGTGATATTGAACATCCTTCTCATTTTGCCTCTCTTTAATTTCTATATTTGATTGAAATACACGGAGGGGGGGACTAGATCAAATCTGATTTGTTTATGATCGGAACATGAGACATGCCAGTTAACAATATCGTCGCATGCTTTTTCCGCCTCTTCTCGTTGTTGTTACGAAAGTTGGTTCATTATCCCTGTTAGCTATCATTAACCTTTCTGTCATAATGAACTGAAGTAGTAACTCACCTCTTAAGTTGATGTCCGTGCTTCCCCATAAAGTGTGGTGGCATCCGATAATCAGTTGGAGGCTTGGCCTAGCCGCATATGTGATTACTTCTCCTAATATCACGGGGGGCACACCTCCTCGCCTGAGAAATATGCAGAGGTTACTATCCAGCTTCTCTGTAGACAAGGTACCTGTAACATCACCGGTGGAGAGCACAGGTATTTTACTCTATTACTATATAAGATACACGCTCGAGGTTTACTTACACGTTCTTTGTATATCACCTTACCTTTGTTGGGGTTTAGACCTGCCATTTTCCCTTCATGTAGCCAGAGTACTTGTAAAAGGTCTAGGTCCAGACTCTCCTTCTCGATTCTCCTACGTACTACAGCCCTTGACGCCTTGGCATGATGGAGATTCAACTGAAGAACCCTGATCTTCTGGTTTATTGCTGAGGAGAGGGCTCGTCCGCTGCCCTCTCAGAAGCTTCCTCTTCCATTTGTTTTGTCCTATTTTGGACTGCATATTACCGCCCAACCTATCTATATGCAAGAAAAGTATTGGTTTACCCACAAGAAAAGTGAAATTTTGAAAAAAAATGTTGTTATTTTTACGTTTTTCATCAAGAACAACACGAAAAAATGGTTTTCAGAAAAAAATCCTATGTGTATGTCGTCGTTGTCGTCGGCCACTTTTCGATACATGTCTTGTTAGCACGATACAGCCTCCGAAGTGCAACAAATCACCAATTTTATGATTGAATATTGTTCAGGACATCTCACATATGAATCCTATTGATTTTTAGCTCACCACAGCCAGTACAACAGGTGCTATAGTAATTTAAGTACGACAATTTTGTCATTTTTGAGAAATTTCAGTTTGTTAGCACGATACAGCCTCCGGAGTATATACAAGTGACAAATTTTATGATTGGATATTATTCAGGGCATCTCAAAGATGAACCCTATTGAGATTTAGTTCACTAAAGCCAGTACAACGAGTGCTATGGTACTTGGGGTACCAAATTTTTGTCATTTTTGGAGAATTTTCAGATTGTTAGCACGATACAGCCTCCAGCGTGTATAGAAGTGACCCATTTTATAATTGAGTATTGTTCAGGGCGTCTTATAGATGAACTTTATTGATTTTTAGCTCACCAGAGCTAGTACAACGGGTGCTATGGTACCTGAAGTGCCACATTTTTGTTCTTTTTGGAGAAATTTCGGGTTTAATACGATACAGGCTCTGGAGTGTATACAAGTGGCCAATTCTATAATTGGATATTTTTCAAGGTGTGTCACAGATGTACCCTATTGATTTTCAGCTGACTATAGCGAGTACAGCGGGTCCTTTAAATCCAGACATACTGCGTTTTTGGTTACTTTTGTAGAAATTTCGGTTTGTTAACACGATACATCCCCCGAAGTGTATACAAGTGACAATTTTATGATAGAATATTAATCAGGGCATCTCATAGATGCGGAAAAGTTAGTTTTAATCTTTAAAACCGTTTATTTTTTGAGAGGACTATTTCCACTTTGGGAAGATCCTGCTACTTCCTCCTTCTGTACCTTTTCGGTCTCAAGATTCGGTTCAGCTTCCTCTTCCCCACTCTTTGTGGCTGGTTCTGGCCTTCCCTTCACGCGGAATTTTAATCTTCACATGTTGTAGCAACGAGACATGTCCAGTTTTTTGAGCTCATCTCGTGACTCTTTGTCCATAAGAATACCCGAGTTTGTCCTTTGTCCGTTGGGGTTATATCCCAAACCGTCCAGAGGTGTGTATTCAACCCGTAGTTTGAGACTTTTAACCTACGCAGAATTTTCTCTGCTTCTGGCTGTTGCCCTCTTTCATCGGGAACGTAGGTAGGTAGGCGTAGGTTTCTGGTAAGTCCTCCCCTTCCAACACCGTCAGGGTTGCCCCATCCCAGGGTTTTGTGGTTGGGGTGATATCCCTCACATATTCTGCGCTAGTAGGATCCCCGCACATTACAACCAGAACAAATAATACTTTGTGAGTGGTTTAAACAAAGTAGCAGACACCTACAATGAAAAAAATATTTTAAAAATAAAACTAAAATAGCGTCAGAATTGAAATTTTACAGTTTGAACGTATGTATTTGAAGACGCAGAATCCAAATAGTTAAAAATATACAGGGTGTTCCGTTTGAATTTTTATGTGTTTACGGTGAAACCGGAAGTCGACCATATTCATTTTTTATGTCAATAAAATATCAATTGACATGGATCTTAATAAGTCATTGTAGTTCCTAGCCTGTCTAGCTCACTTGTCAACACATTAGCTTATAGAATTAACATTATAATTCTGATTGCTAATAAAGTATATATAAAAAAAACATATCTAACAGAACCGCAGTTAGCGATTTCTGACTACAAATTTCCAGGCTTTTGGATTATGTTATACATACGACCTAACCAAGGGATTTCTTATTACAAATTTCTAGGTTTTTTGTTTCTGATATGCACAGAACCGTACTAAGCGATTTCTGACTACAAATTTCCAGATTTTTTAATTCTGATATACAGAGGACCGCAGCAAGGAATATCTGACTAAAAGTAAAAGTACAGGCAACAGAATTGAAGTACTAATTGAAGTACTTACGCAGAGTAAAAGATGTTATCAGAAAATGTCGAATATTAAATAAAACAATAAGGCAAGACATAGACATAGAACCTATAGTAAAAATAATTCAAAAACAACAACACAGATGGTTTGGACACCTCTGTAGAATGAAGAACAATAGACCGGCAAAAATGATTTGGCAAGCAAGAGAAGTAGGTAAGAGAAAAAGAGGACGCCCAAAGAAATCATAGGATAACACAGTTGCCGAAAATTTTCGAAAAAAGTGAATTATATGGACAGAGGCTATGAGAAAACAGCTAGAAATTAAAGAGGGGCGGAAGTTTGACGCATTCGACAACCACAGCGGGTATACACGGATTTAAAATAAAACTCTGACCGCTCCTCGAAGGAGAAAACGACTATTTTCCTAGCTAATACCACGAGGAATATTGAATTAAATCCCCTTCGAAGAACGCGACGTGGATCGACACTTTTGTCGATACAAACATATCTGATGATTCGCAATTGCAAAGAGAAGTCCCTTGATCGGTGCTCGGCAATTCCAAAATACACCTGACAACGAATCAAAAGAACTTTCTTGATCATGTTAATGTCAAATAATATCCCTCTAATTCTCCAACACAGACAATTTCACATAAATACCGCTGTAACGGCATTATTTGGCAACCCAGCAATTCTAAAATACACCGGACAACGAATCAAAAGAATTTTCTTGATCATTTTATTGTCAAATAATATCCCTCTAATTCTCCAACACAAACAATTTCACATAAATACCGCTGTAACGGCATTATTCGCTCTCTTTAAAATCTTACTGTTATCTTAAAAGGCTGTTATTTGGTTCGAGGAAGTGTCCACTTACTAGAAAACATACTAATATAACCCACCCAAATTTTAATAACATCAAACAACCCATTCGATAATTATGCTATGTTGCCAAGTCATATAATATGATCAGAAATAGACATGTCAGACGAATTTTTTAATAAAGTTTATGTAATATTAATTTGTATGATTATAAACTGTAATTAGTATTTTTCATAAATATGGTAATTTAGTCAAAACAAATAAGGTTATCGTCCATTTTGTAGGTTAGATTTTACTAACATAACCAAAGATTCTATATTCATAAATGATGACGGCAAACAATATTTGTTTGATTTTTGTGGCCGTTGTAAGGAATCCTGCGATCCTAATGGTAAGTATCTAAAATTTAACTTCAAATTATAATCTAATCTATAATTTAAAAAAATTATTTTACTATCAGTGCCTTTTAAATTGCATCACATTAACTCTCCTTTTTTGATTATATTCTCTATCCTCTTTAACATCGAATATAGTTTAAAATATAATTTGTTTTCAAATTTTTTAGAATGTACGTATACTGAGGCATCCAAAAACGTCGTAAATTATCGCAATAAATACAATCTCGAATTTTTATTGAACACACCTTGTAACATTCGACAAAAGTTCAATCGAACCCTCGTAGAATTAGTCTGTGACAAATTAACCGATAACGAACATTACAACGATCAGATGCGCATAGAAGATTGTACTTTGGTGCTACAATTTCGAACTGATAAAATTTGTACTGGCGAGGTGAGTCTACTATCACAACATACCCTTAACCTCAATACTTTCAATTGTCTTCCTATGATACATCAATACCTATATATGTCAAATGTGGTCTACTGTCAAAACATAACCTAACCAATCAATCCCTACACATGTCAAATGTCAATCTTCCATGTCGGTTTGCGCACAACGTCAACCAACTCATCTTGGATGTTTGCATGAATAATGTTCAATAACTTGTGAATTGTCCCTCGAATGGTTTGTACTTAAAAATGGATAAATTGCAAATATTTGTTTTTTAGCCTGTGATTATACCTCTTTTAAATCCAGTTGAAGGTCAAAAAGTCCAAGACGTTCATTACGACGTTGTACCCGATCATCCTGTTAAAACTGTAGCTTTGGATGACGCGGCTGAAGTTAAGAGAGAAATTAATTGTACATTGAAAGGCCCGCACAATAATTATGTGTTTAATATCAACCGACTCGCATTGAACGTAAGTAATGTTTATATTTGTAAAATTTCGGTACCCCTCGTAAATCAATGTTTAATCTGACCTAAAATTCGAATCATTTTATTGCTATATTTGATCTATGTTATTTCTTAAGAGTAACAATGTTATATTCACAGTTCGAATCGGTATTTCAGTGAGTTCGCATCGATAAGCTTACTACGAAAAATAACCGGTATAATTATAAATTAAAAAACTTTTTAAAGGTAATTAGTGAACTGATAAGACAATAATAAATAAACTTTATCGTGTAAATAATGCGTGAAAAAGATCCCCCCGATACGGGGGGGGGGGAACAGGTGAAGAAACTATTGTAGGGACGGATATCCAGACTGGAGAAATTAACAAAGAACAACCAAAAAAATTATTTAACTTACAGAAATCTCACTTATACTCAAATCAGGTTTATGTTTTCATTAAAAAAACTGACAATTTAGGTAAAATACATCCGATGAAGGTAGGTCATATTTTACATAAAACATTAGCAATCCCGAATATTATCAGCATAGCGAGTGTTTGTAAAAATAGAATACGAGTGGAGTTAAAATCATTAAAAGATGCAAATAGGTTAGTAAATGATAAACGGTTGAAAGAAGAACAATTAGTGGCTTTTATACCAAATAACTTACTTCAAAGAAAGGGAATTATCCGAAATGTAGATACGATCTTTAAAGACGAATATCTTTTTCAAAATATTATTTCTCCGATAAATATAACCGAGGTTTCTAGATTTAAGGGAAAAATAGATATTGATGGCGAGTGTGTGTATATGTACCGCGACAAATGGTATTATTAACTTTTGAGGGAAATATTTTACCTAGAAACGTTTTCATTAATAGCGTATCTTGTACAGTTGAACCATATGTTCACAAAGTAATCCAGTGTTATAAATGCCTCGAACATGGACATGTAGCTAAACACTGTCGAAGTACGATCACTCGTTGTATGAATTGTACACAGATAAAAAATGAAACCCATAGTTGTAGAGATCCCCAAGATAGTTTTTGTTTACACTGTGAAAATAATCAACATAAAACGGTAGCAAAAACATGTCCAAAATTTTTAGAACAAAACGAAATTAAAAAATTTATGGCCGAACACAATTTGACTTTTTTGGAAGCGAAAGCTAACTTACGTACTTCATACTCTTCAGCTATTAGCCTCAATAATACATTTACAGTACCAGACACACAAAATTTAAATATTTTTCCTCCCCTAACCCACAAGAGCAATGAAAATACAAAAAGTCAACACAAACTCAATATTCCACTACCACAACCTTCGACATCAACACAATCTCAACCAGTCAAAACACCTTATTATCCACCTAACTTAGAAACTGATAACCCTAACAAAAGAAAAAAAATCTCAACCCCTCCTACCTCACACACTCGAATGTTTCCTTTTACATTTGGTCCTAACAAACCCCTTCCACCACATAATAAAACTAATTTTGAAAATGAAGCAACTGCATTTATCAACATCTTTTTCCAAATTTTCCAGTGTGTTTTAGATGACGTTAATACATTTGATGAACTCAAAGATATAAATAGTAAGACAATTATGAACAAAATTAGTAACCTATATTATAATGGCTAGAAAACCTAACCATAACTTTTGCAATGGAATGCTCATTCTGCAGTATCTAATAAGCTGAGTTTACTGAAGTGTCTAGATGAACATAATGTAGATATAGCATTATTATCCGAAACGTGGTTTAAACGGGAATGCAAATATCATTTAAGGGAAACGTCAGAGATTCTACTACAGAAGCATTTCCCAGGTATTCAGAATCTGGAGAACAAGCCACAGTGCTCTCTCGTCCCCACACGGCCAGCTAATCGGCCTGGTTAAAATAGTCTCTCCCAACACAGCCATATGAGCAGTAAACTCCTTTCCCACCCTTTAAATCACCGGGAGGGGATGGAATCTTCCCCGCCCTTCTCCAAAAAGACCTAGACATCCTGGTAAGAATATACAGAGCACGTCTAGCCTAGAACTATATTCCAATAGGGTGGATGATGGAAAAGGTTATCTTCATTCAGAAGGTAGGTATAGTGGACGCCTCTCTACCTAATTCCTACCGTCCCATCTGCCTAACATATTCCTCCCAAAACCCTTAGAGAGGATTCTAGACAGGAACATTAGGGAGGGACCCCTACGTAACCTTCCGTTAAATCCCCACCAATAAGCCAAGGAGGCAAGTCGACAGACCTTACCCTAATAAACCTTGTAGGTAAAATCGACCATTCTCTTAAAAACTAAGAGAGGTGCCTTCTTAGACATTGAAAGTGCGTGTAATAACGGCCTCTCACAGTCTCTGTTCACGGCTCTTCAAAGGTGAGGGATATAAAATCTTACTGCATTTGGCTCAACAAAATGTTCACCCGCCGCAGCATTTTAGCACCACTGCAAGGAGAGACGGTCAGATTTAGGCCTGCCAGAGGATGTCTCCAAGGAGGTGTACTCTCACCCCCTTCTCTGTATGATTCTGATAGACGACCTGCTGAATATTCTCTCTAAACATGGTATGGAGATCCAATGCGGATTACCTAGCAATCTTAGTTAGTGGGAAGCATGAGGAAATCATACTCAACATACTTCAACAAGCTCTTAACACGATAAGCAGACGGCGCGACACTGTGAACCCTAACAAAACTGTAATCGTTCCATTCACAATAAGAAGGATACTATATAAACTACTGATACAATTAGTATCCGGAGTACCAGTCCAGTTTGAGGAAGACGTCAAATATTTAGGTATTATTCTGGATAAAAATTGACCTTTAACTCCCATCTGGAAGGAAAATCGACAAAGCCAGACTATTCCTGGCACCTCAGAAGGATATGTGGCAAGTCCCGAGATTATATACTGGACATATCAAACGGTTATTAAACCAATGGTAATGAATGGCTCAGTTCTCTGGTGGCAAAAAGGATTGCAACGGGCGTCCAATATGAGGTTGTTTGGTATACAGTGCCTCACTATTATGGGAGCTATGTCGACGACACCGACATTTCCCATTGAGACCATTCTAAACCTAACCCTTCTGCATATAGAACTAGAGAGGGAAGCAGGATGGTCATCTACAGACTTACAACGTCAAGAAGTAGTCATGGCAGCAATGAGCTACAAAGAGATCACACGGGTGTGCTGAGTGAAATCAGTAATCACCACATACTTGGAATGATCGCAGACTCTGTAGCTCTCCAGTTGCACATAATAAAAGCCTATAACGTCCTCTTTCCCGAGAGAGATGATTGGCTTAGGTGTGACAATTTCTTTTCACCCTGAGACTATGTGCTGTTCACAGACGGCTCGAAAACTGATAACGGCGTAAGAGCGGGAGTTTACGGAACTAACCCAAGAGTTGAAATATCATTAAACCTTGGCAGCTTCACCACAATCTTGCAAGCAGAGATGATAATTATAGAGCTGGGCGCCAGAGAGGTGAGTAACAGCACCTTGGCAACTTCACCACAATCTTCCAAGCAGAGATGATAGCTGTAGAGCTGGGCGCCAGAGAGCCGAGTAACAGCAACAAAACCATTTGGTGAACCAAACATCTAGATACCCTAAGAAGGGAGGTGCGAAAGATATTCAATAAAGCAATAGTCAATCACGATTGGGTCACATACATGGTTAAAATCCCACAGTACAACAAAGAAATCAGAAAAGCAAAATGACAATCGTGGAGGAAATTCTGTGAGGAGGTAAATGATACCCCTACATGTTAAAGAATCCACAAAGTCCTAGCTAAAGGAGGTACTGTGAAATAAGTAGGTTTCCTAAAAAAAGATGACAATACCTATACAGAAACTTTCGAGGAAAGTCTGAAGATGCTCACTCAAGCACACTTTCCAGGCTCGACGATTTTGCAGGACCTGATAATGGAAGATAATATAGTGAATAGGTCAAAGAGGGCAAATACTCCAGGCCAAATAAAATCAGATGGGCTATAAATAAATTCGAACCCTACAAATCTCCTGGTATAGATGGAATATAACCCATACTGCTACAAAAGGTGCAGGAAATATTAATTCCACATCTGTATCGCTTATTCAAGGCATGTATAGCATTACGGCATATACCCAAAACGTGGCAAAAGTTGGGGTCATTTATCTTCCTAAACTGGGGAAGATAAATGATATGACGCCTAAGTCAAACTGACCAATAAGTCTGATGTCTTTCCTGCTTAAAACACTAGAAAGGTTGATATACAGATATATTAGAGACGAGGTACTTAAAGGTAGCCCGCTCATCGAATTTTCAATTCAATGTTTGAAATATGTAACAATATAATCACCCTTATTACAGGGTTCATTTTTAAGTAAATTTTAATTCATTACAAGTATTTGAATGTTTTTAACAATTTCATGTATTGATGCTGAACAAGTGCACAATTTTATGTTTTTGGCACCTGTGGTAACTTTTTTATGACTACTGCTTTGATAATGGCCTAGTGGCTGAAAGCACTTAGCTGGATTTTATAATGAACTGCACACTCAGTACTCGTCGTTTCATTAATACAATATCTAAAAATAATTAACAAATGGTATAAAGAGGAGGAACTCACAGTAAACGCACTTAAAACCACCATAAGTAAATTCACAAAAAAGAAAAGGACAAGAACAAGAACATGGAACCAACATCTACAAAAACTTATACAAAAAAGCACAGTGGCCTTCAACATGTGCGGAAAAATTTTGGGACTTCAACCGAAAATGACCACATAGCTTTATGCCAGCGTCATCAGGCTCATGATAGCATATGGATCAGTGGTTTAGTGGCCTAAAACTCAGCAGGCTGGGGTAATCAGAATGCTTGGTATCATTCAAAGGCTGAGTACTACTGGTGCCATGAAGACCTCCCCAACAGCCTCATTAAAAGTTTTGCTGAACCTAACACCACTACATATAACATACTAGGCGAAGCTAGAACAGTAGCGTTCATGCTTTTCAGGGCGCAGTTAACCATAAATAGAATGCACGGAAAAGACCGCTATAAGCTAAGAGAAAAGAGCTAGAAAATGACTCAATTATGGGAATGCCATCTGCTGTCACACTTCCCAGATATAGTTTCGAAAAGACCTTCAAGGTAAAATTAACAGACAGGGAGGTATGGAAGGGGGGCCTCCTATCATCGCAGAAATCGCCATCTATACGGAGGGCTCAAAAACCAAAGATGGTTCAGGAGTCGAAATATATGGTACCAAACCAAAGACTTGAATCTCACTGAGCTTAGTCAAATATGCAACGGTATTCCAAGCATAAATTGTTGCAATAAACCACCGTGCTAACTAAGGAGTTGATCTGGCAAAAATTTGAAGTGAAAATCATTGCCATTTACTCTGATAGTAGAAGCAATCAACTCGATGCAAGTGAACTCAAAACTGGCCTGGGTCTGCTTAAAGGCTCTAGAAGAGCTAGGTAGTCGAAATAGACTGACTGTAGCAAAATAAATCTCTAAAATGGTGGAATAAGTCACCTGGAATGAGACAGGCTAAAGAGTTTATCAAAAAACCATCGCCAACATTCACGGACTACCTTCCAAGCCAGAATAGGAGAACAACCAGAATAATGGTGGGTCTCCTCACAGGGCACGGCAAGTTCAATGTACATATGAACACGATTGGCTGTCAGAGGAAATCCTGTGTAGGTTCTGTCAGGTACAGGAGTAAACAGCAATACAGATACTATGTCAATGTGAGTGCTTATCAGGATTAAGGTTTCTAACGATAGGAAAAGAAAAACCAAATGCTTCCAGATATATGGGGGATCTAACAACTAGCCTTTGGAGTCTTCTAGTAAAGACTGGGCTAGGCAAGGGCCTTTAACTGATTAAGAGGGCATAGAGGGTACAGCGGCGTGGAGGGCATTGAAAAGGTCGACTCCCTAGCCAGAAACGGAACCGATTCTGCTTTCATCGGACCAGAACCCGTCGTTGGCATTGCAATAAACACCACCAAAAGCTGCATCTCAGATTGGACCAAACGTAAAATGCTCAGGCTCTGGAGAGATACACCGGGGCTCACATACTCGAAGACATTCATCGTAAACCTCTCGAAGAAAACAGACCAACAAATCTTAGAATGGCTTAGGTTTGATTTACGCATTCTGACAGGACTGTTGATCGGTTCCTGTCGTCTAGGAAGACACTTGAGAAGGATGGGTCTGCAACAAAAATCTGCAACTGTCGCTTCTGTTATGTAGAAGACGAAACTGCAGAGCACATTATCTGTACTTCGGCTTCACCCGACTGTAACCCACGGACTCGAAATAAGTCTGGCATAGTACGACCATCTCCCTTATTAAAAGGTGTGGTCTGTACAGCGACCTCTAACAAGATGTGCGCCACATAATCTGGGTCGCAGAGGAAGGCGTTACTTATTAACCCACTCACCTATAACCTAACATGTATGGTCGATGCTGGAGAGAGAGGAATTTAAGGTGAGAAAGGTTAGTGTGTTTTTTTGGGTATGAGTACACATGTTTTCTCGTCTACGATCGCAACAGAGAGAGTTTAAGGTGAGTAAAGAATGTTTATAACAGGTTAGCGTGAGTTTAGGGTATGATGGACATGCTTGCTCACCTACGGTCGCGGCAGAGAGAGTTTAAAGAGAGAAATAAATGTTAAGGTGAGAACGGTTAGAGTGGTTTTTAGGGTAGGTGTAACACAATGATTAATGGATTGCCTACCTATCAGATAGGCTTTTAGGAAGGATTTAGAATCCGAACACCATATTGTGATCTATTATATCTTTTAATAGTAACAATGTTATGACAGATTCCGCCCCACTCTGGTTTTCAAGGTAATGAAGGGGCGGACGCACTGGCTGTGGAAGTGGCGGCAGCTCCCTTTGCCGGCTCGGGCCCGACCTTGTGCCTTATAAAACAAGCAATCACTAAGGAGACGAGGAATGTGTTGGTAAACCAACACCTCGTTCGTTGGAATGCTCTGCAGGGTCTAAGGTAGTCCAAGGTCCTATTGATGGGCATGCTAGGAGGATACATTAAGAGAGATATCGGTGAAATGAATTGCGCATGTGAACTTTATTAACGTACTGCCGTATTGGTTTTACGTCAAGTGGTATTTCAATTTTATTTAACAGTTATCGGATGCGAAGCTTTACCCGCGCTATGTGTGATAGGCTTAACATTTGCATTATTACAAAGATCGCTTACTTCTTGTAGAAGCTGGTCTCTTTCACAAAATATTTCTTCCACTCCAGACCTACACATAAAAAATTAATAGGTATATGAAAATAAATAATACTAATATAAGTATATAATAATTATTCATGAAAATTATTTGAATACCTACATTATTTGGTTTCCTTTGTCTTTTTTCAACTACATTCCTAATAAACGGAACAAATGATCTTTTAGAGGTCTTATTAAAAACTTTTTTCTAGTTATGACGTGTATGTTGGATTGGATTGTTTCTCATTTTTCGGGGTCTTCCAATGGGTTTAAATTAATAAACTTTTTGAGGAGAGCCATGTCGTCCTCTGGTCCAAACCTTAATCTTTTTGGTTCGTGGTTAGGCTCCGTAAATAACGCTTGGCGGTAACGTTATTAAGGGACGTTGTCTTAAGAATCGACTCGCGCATATGTTAAATGTCAAAATAACATATGCGCTCTAATACGGCTTGACGTTATTTGGGTTACCGATAACCCTCTATTAACAGTAACTGGTGCACACGCAATCAGAGGGCGTTAAGCGGGGCCTATTTGGCGCCAAGTTTAAATTGTTAGACGCCAAATTTAAATCGAATTTGTGTATTCAGCACATGATAATGTCTAATAAATTACAACTTTTTGGATATTATTAAACGCAAGAAGTAATTCTATTTTAATATAAGTTGGAATATATCTTAATAAATTAAAAATGTTTACGAATTTTAAACAAATATAAAAACTCAACAGTAAAATAATACTTGCTTTCCTTTCGACACAAATATCAGATCAAATCACTTCACTTCGTATCACAAGTTGGCGTGCTCCTTTCACCCGCTGCAAAGTGATGAGTCTACCTCCCCTCTCACCGATGCTACACGTCCTCCCAAATACATGCAGTTATTGATTATTTTACATCAGTTATTACTTCCTATTGCTTGAATTACTTCATCGCTGCTGGAGCTTGAACTGGAATACTGCAATTTATATATGTAACTTACTGCTTTGCTTAAAAACGTAGTTACTTCGATAAAAATTTCTTTTTTGCGTAAACATTTCTGCTACAAATGACAGATTAAATAAAGTTTTGCTGTCAAATTTATCTGATGTGCCACTCAAAACTTTCAGTCGTTCCTTTCAAAAAAGAATTGATGTGATTACTTCCACAAATCACCTGTAGGTGATTTACTTCACTTCTAGTAACTTCACTTCGTTTGCGGAAGGAAAATGTTCTTGTTTTCATATTAAACTTTGTACTTATTTTATGAAAATAGTACTGGCCATTTTAATATGCCTCAGATAAGTATTTAATAATGATCGCAATAAATAAAAATGCGTCACAAAAATAGTAAATAGTTTATTTAATGAAAATGAAAAAAAATTACAACTCTTAATTATAATTGAATAAAACAGGATACAGCTGGAGCAGTAGTGGACTGAGTATTAAAAAAATCGAGCAATTGCTGCAAGAAGTATATTCATAGTATTCGTCGAAATTTGAAATTTAATAATCGAAGGACCACCGTGTAGAACATGGACAAAGGAACTGAAATAAAACTATAGCTCATAATGTTTATCACACAGCACTTTATTTCTTTAAATTATAGAAACCACGCAGCTCAGTTTCCATATAAAGCAAATATTATGAAACCGACACTTGAAGGTAGATGTGGAAATACATATACATAATTAAATAAATTAATAAACATTTAAAACTTTTAGAGTTAACTATACGATTATCTCGCGCACAGGTTATAATTTGGCAACACCGCGGTACAGCAGGTGAATTGCTTAGATTATTCAAAATTTTCCGGTAGCATTCCAAGTTTTTGTAATTAGGATCATTATATTAGAAGTTGGTTCAAATTCTATCTTACCCCATGTTTACACTGCACTATTCACTAAGTAATTAGTTTGGTTTTTAGCATCAAATTAATTAAAAGCACAATAAATACCAAAATTTTTCGGAGGACGTGTATTCTTTTTGGAAGTCAGACATACTCTCTCTCTCCGACCTCTTCTCTGAATTCGTTAAGGACACGAGGTCAAAACGACGGACGGAATCGAGTTTATTCGCTACATGAAATTAAGCATTGGATTTTGTTTAAATATTGGCGGGGCCTTCGCATCTGTTAAAATGTGATTTTAACAATAATTAAAAAAATAACAATAAAAGCCACTGTATAATTTTTTCTGTCCAAGTTATAAATGCATTTTTCCTTAATAAAAAAATAGTTAGCTAATATATCAAATAATAGAAGTTCTTCTTTGGATAATATGTTTGCTTCTCAGTTTTCCATTTTTTGCAGTTTCTTTCAAGTATCTCTTCCATTTTTCCTTTTCCAGTCCATCATACCGTTTACCAAAATATTAAATTTACTTTCATCAAAGGTCGTACTAAAATTGCACCAAGATAAAATATAAATTAAAAATCCATGAAAATCTCAATTTAACTGCATTTTTCTATTAGATCTCTTCTTTCATTAAATTATGTGGAGTAGAAGCATTAAATTTTTTATTTGAAGTCTCCTGGATAAATTGGATAACATCATTCTGGTAGTATTGCTTACTTGTAGAAGGTTCATGAATGAATAATTCTTTAGTAGATTCCTCGTCGCTGCTTGATGATGGACTTAAAACAGAATCGCTTCTTGCCTTCTCAAATAAAGCTACGGAATGAATATGTTTGCACAGTGCATATTTTATGCTGTTCTGTGGACATTGGCATTTATACCGATGTATACACATTTTGCATTGCTTACAAAATAGTGTTCTACAAACGGTATCACTTTCTGAATCTGATTTTACCTTAAAACTGTCAAATTCTGAAGATTCCACCACACTGCTTATTTCTTCTGCTATTTTATGAGCATCCACAGTAATTTTATATTGCATTCGGTCTTTCCACATTTTTTCAACTCTAAAACATAAAAATATCATAATCATAATTTAAGTATAACTAACATTTAAAAGATACTTTTTAAATGAAACTTTCTAAATAATTCCACAATTAATATGAAAATTCAAAAAAATTGACAATTAAATTAGCTGTCTGGACCCTTACTTCGTGAAATCTACTCATATTAGTGTTTTAAATGAAACTCACTGTTTCTAGTTAATTTTACAATATAATAAAAATTGTTGAAAATTCTAAAAAATTGACAATTGTTTCGATAAATCAATATCATCGTCAGAATGACAGAAGTTACAGTTCATTTGATGCCTATCTGATGTTTTGTAGTTATTTTTGGCTAGACCAAGAAGTGACCTATCTTGTGATGGACTTATTATCTGTTAATAGAAAAAAGAAGATGTGATATTACAAATATTGAAGCTTAGATATTATTAGCCCTATGGTGATATCCTGGATATCATTTTTCCAATTAAGATCAGTATAACTATGCAATGATATAGAAAACCAGGAAAACTATATCTGCTGATCTTTACAATTATCACTTAAGAGGACAGTTTATTAGTGGAGAACTCCCTAGATTTATCTGTTCATTGACAAGTTCATATTGTGGGTTTCTATTAACATATATTAAGTCAATCACAAGTTAGGTCACTTCTTGGTCTAGCCAAAAATAATTATTAAACATCAGGTTAGGTTAGGTTAGGTTCAAACATTTGTTATAGATTGTGATACCAAAACAGAAATGTCATGTTGACCGCTTCAATAGAGGAGTTCAGTCTAAGGTCAATGTGACCAACAAAAAGTGGTTTTCTGACAAGAATGACAGTTAATGTCTATCAGTCAAAACATAAGATTTTTCCAGGTTTTTCATCATTAAGAACATCTATATTGCTTTATTAAAACAATGGATACACCCCCGAATCGTAAATCTTAAAATTTAAAATGAAGTTTTAGCTGAATACTCAACGCATCGGTGGCCAGTAATTGTAGCAACTTTTGGTATGTCACCATTTAATTTCTGTCATCTGTCACTGTAAGTTACCTCACCAGATTTGATTTTGTTGATTGCCAATATTCTGTTTATCCGTTTATGTTTATTTTCAAATTAGATTTTGTAGTTGTTTTAGTTAATTCTAGTCGTATTATTAAAAACAGTAGTTTAGTTATAGTAGTGTACATATATATATATATATATATATATATATATATATATATATATATATATATATATATATATTTTAATTTCAATGGCACGCTGTTCTTACCCAAACTGCAAAAGTGATTCCAGGAGTTTAGCAAATAAAAGAAAGCTCAAGAAAATAAAATTTATCCCTTTTCCAAAACCCACTTTAAATTATGCAAAGTGTATGGAATGGATTGCAAAGTGTGGAAATAAACAATTAACACCTGAAAATATTTCAAAATACACTTATATTTGTAGTGCTCATTTTAGTGATAAAGAGTGTTTAAATTTTGTACCAAAAGCCAGTGATCAAATTGATTATGGTGAAGAGGTAGGAGTAGATGCACCTAACTTGGATCAATTAGAACAAAATGAAGACATTCAAGTTGAAGAAAATACTAATCACCGTGGAGATGAAACCATTTCTTCCGCATAGTACATTCATATATGGCACAATTATAATAAACAAGAAGAAACAGTAACACCAGTTGAACAACCACCAAGAAACAGAAAAACACTTGGATTTAAAACCAAATATTGCTTCACAGAGAAATCAAAAATTCTCTATTACAACAACATTAAACTGAAACCAAAATATTTTAAATATTTTACAGATCTTTCCATTGGACATTTTAATGTATTATTTCGCTTTCTCGATGTAAGTGTTATGGACCACCTACAGTACAATTTCCCAAAATATATGAAGAAACCACGTACCAGGAAAAATGTTATTCATAAATTCAAACTTTCACATAGAGACAAGTTATGTTTAGTTTTAGTGAGGTTACGCAAAGGCTTCACTTTGGATGAACTATCTTACTTTTTTGGAATAAGTAAAACATTAGTCTCTGTGATATTCTATACGTGGATACAATTTGTTTATCACCAAATTGATGGGTTGCAGGCAGAGATGTTTGCTGGTGCTAGAAAGATTAAGGACATTCCATTCTGCTTCAGAAAATTTCAAGAAAAAATAACTGTTGTTTTAGATGCTGCGGAGGTGCAAATGCAAATGCCCAAAAACTTCAGGCAACAAGGAAATACTTATTCAAATTATAAACATACAAATACAATAAAATTTTTGATAGGAATAAGTGTTACTGGAGCTATTTTATATAGCAGCGAGGGATTCGAAGGAGCTATATCTGACACTGAATTATTTGAAAAGTGTGATTTGTATACTTTATTAAAAGAAAATGATACAATTATGGCTGACCGAGGATTTCTTATTCAAGATAGTGCCGATAGACTGAAAATAAAATTCATTTCACCACCTTATTTAATGAATCGAGACTGTTAAATGACCAATGTAATTATTAAAACTCGCTTTATTGTTAGTTGGCAGAACTAATATAATGTCAAGTGTCACCTAGTTGTCTGTACCTATGTTTTTTTGTATCTGCAATAATTATTGTTCCTTTATATTTGATTTTAATTAATAAAGTTATATAAACACTGATCCAGTGAATTCAATAATAAAGCCATCCCCTGCAACAGGTTATGGGCCCAGATTCGCCATAAATGGTGGCTTTGCTGAGAAAGAAAATTGAATTCATAATATCCTAACCTATATAATTAGGCGGGAGTTGATACTTAAAAAAACCTTGAAGCATGGGAAAATGGATCAGGAGAAACAAAATTCAACTACTTTAAAGTTCACAGGGGACAATTGGACCATTTGGAAGTTCCAGACTGAAATTATATTAAAATCCAAGGGTCTGTTTGACATAGTAAATGGTACGACTCCAAGACCACAAACAAATAGTGATGACTGGGATAAAAAGGACGCTAGGGCTCAAGAGATCATAGCAGTTCGTATAGAAGAAAAACCCATGACACATATACTCTCGTGTCAGACGTCAATTCAAATGTGGGACAAACTGAAATCAATTTATGAACAAAAAAGCCAAGTAAGCATTCACCTATTACAACAAAGATTTTTTAGTCTAGAGCTTAAAGGTGATGTGGCTCAGTTTATATCTCAGCTAGAGGAGATTAAAGGAAATCTGAAGCAACTAGGGGAGGAAATTAGTGAAAAAATGGTGATGACGAAAATCTTAATGTCGCTGCCAGATAATCTGAAACATTTTGTGAGCGCATGGGAGTCCACTGACAGTAATAATCAAAATCTTAAGGAACTAACCTCTCGTCTGTTAATAGAAGAAGAACGTATAAAGGGAAGTGAACAGTCAGTCGCACTAGCATCCAACTCGCAAACGAATACAAACTCCTCACACAACAATTATGAAATTAACAAACATAAAAATAAGACTCGAAACAAAAGGTGCAATTACTGCAAAAAACCAGGTCATTTAATATCAGAGTGTTGGTTCAAAAAGAAACGAAATGCTGAAAAAGAAAATCCAAAACCATCAAATGCTTTTATTAACAGTGTAGCTCTGACAGGAGAATCAACGTTCATCCTAACAGACTGGTGTATGGATACAGGAGCGAGTGATCATATGTGTTATAATCGAACCCTATTTTCAAATATTGATTGTTCTGTTGAAAAATTAGTGAAAATGGGAGATGGATCAATAGTGACTGTAGCAGGTATGGGACAAGTAGAACTAGAAGCATGGAATGGAGAAGAATGGGTACATACAGAATTAAACGAAGTCCTTTACATTCCTGAATTCAAAATAAATCTATTCTCTGTGGTAAAGGCCTTAGACAAAGGATATAAGTTATACTCTAATAAAAATACCACTGAGATTAGAGACTCAACAGGAAGAATATGTGCAACAGCAGTAAGACAGGGTAAGTTTTTCAAAATGAATTTTAAACTTAAAAATGTCGCACATTGTAATATTGCTGAAAGCATACTGGACTGGCATAATAAACTAGTACACATGAATTTTGAAACTGTTAAAAGGGTCCTGAAAGAAAATAATGTCTTCTTCAAAGATAACCAAAACAATTTCTGTAAAAATTGCCTAGTTGGCTAGTTTCAAAACTAGTAATTCACAAACTACAAAAATAGGCCAGTTAATACATGCCGACTTATGTGGCCCATTTAAAAACGAATCAATAGGCGAGGCAAACTATTTTTTACTCCTAAAAGATGACTTCTCAAATTATAGAGTTACATATTTCATAAAAAACAAATCTGAAACAAGACAGAAAATAGAGTTATTTATAAAATTCTTTGAAAATCAATCTGGCAATAAAATAAAAACTCTAAAAACGGACAACGGGCTCGAATTTGTTAATGAAGGTTTAAATAATTTATTAGCTCAACATGGCATAAAACACGAAAAATCGTGTACTTATACCCCTCAACAAAATGGGCGTGCCGAGAGAGAGAATCGAACTCTTGTAGAGGCAGCATGAACCTTAATACACAGTAAAAATCTTGATAAAAAGTTTTGGGCTGAAGCAATTAATACCATTGTCTTTGTTCTGAATAGAGTTGGACTCGCACGCAACTCGAATAAAACATCTTTTCAGTTATTATATGGGAAATACTTCAATATAAATTTTCTAAAAACATTTGGGGTAAAAGTATCAGTACATATACCTAAAGAAAAGAGAAGGAAGTTAGACCCTAAAAATAAAACTGGTATACTAGTTGGATACGATGAACAGGTGAAAGGTTATCGAATATACTTCCAAGAGACAAATAAAGTGGAAATTCATAGAGATATAATAATAATACCTGAACCTGACAAGGAAATACATAAATTTGAGGAAATAGTAATGTTGGACATAGACACCAGTAATGATCAAAAAACCGAAAATGATGAATTTCCCGAAAATGATCAAAGTTCCGAAAATAATCAAAATCCTGAAAACAATCAAAATCAGGATATTGAAGAAACTATAGTAACGAATAATGAAAATATTGAACGAAATGATGAGGTGGAAGAACTTGTAGATTGAAGAGGAAGAAAGATAAAGAAACCTGCTTGGTATGAAGATTATGAAACAAGTTTTTTCTCTGCAGCTGAAGAACCACTTACGCTTGAAGAAGCACTAACCAGTGAAAATGCAAGTAAATGGGAAGAAGCAGTGGATAAAGAGATGTGCGTGTTCAAAATAAAAACTGATGGTACATTTAAAGCAAGGTTAGTCACGCGTGGGTTTCAACAACAGTGTGATGATATGTATGATATTTATGCGCCTGTAGCCAAACTGTGTACTTTTAGAATACTGTTAGTAATAGCATGCACTTTTAAATTACCTGTTTTTCATATGGACGTGCAAAGCGCTTTCTTATATGGCGATATTAATGATGAAGTATATATGTCATTACCCGGAAAAGACAAAAATAATTCTAGCACTGTGTGTAAGCTAAACAAATCAATTTATGGACTTAAAAAGTCACCAAAATGTTGGAATTCAAAATTTGATAGCTTAATAAAGAGAAAGGGTTTTTTACAATCACAGAATGATTTTTGTCTTTACTATAAAAATTCAGTAAAAAGCAAAATTTATGTATTATTGTATGTTGATGATGTTCTGATCTTAGGCACAGATGTGTCAGATGTACAAGATGTTAAACAATTTCTACATAGTAATTTCTGTATGAAAGATCTTGGTATAATCTCACATTATTTGGGCATTAATATTAAACAAAATGTACAACAGGGTTTTGTAGAACTGGATCAATCGGATTACTTGAAACAGATATTGCAAACGCATGATATGGATGAGCAAATAGCAGATGGTTTTACAAAACCTTCAAGCCTTTGTTAGGCGTTTGGGTCTAGAGTAAGTTTTTTTTATATATACATATAAAAACACTTATGTTCAAAGGTGTTGAGAGTTAGAATAATTCCATTGAAGGGGGGTGTTAAATGACCAATGTAATTATTAAAACTCGCTTTATTGTTAGTTGGCAGAACTAATATAATGTCAAGTGTCACATAGTTGTCTGTACCTATGTTTTTTTGTATCAGCAATAATTATTGTTCCTTTATATTTGATTTTAATTAATAAAGTTATATAAACACTGATCCAGTGAATTCAATAATAAAGCCATCCCCTGCAACAGAGACAAATTAACTGCAGAAGAAATGTTGACCAAAAATATTGCAAAAGCCCGAATCCACGTGGAAAGTGCAATCAGAAGAATAAAAAGTTACAAGATACTTTCCAAACAATGTCCAATACTTCTTTTACCAATAATTTCGAATGTTTTTAGAATTGCTTGTTTTTTAGTTAATTTTGAAAATGTTCTTGTCCAGTAATTACAAGAATCTTGGTTTGTAATTGGTTTAATAAACAATATATTCTGGATTTTTGAAATTTTAATATTTTTCCCTATTTTTTTTGCCTCAAGTTTTAGCATTTATTGTTGGTAATAACTTTTTATCTTAATTTGTCAATCATTATTTCTTTACTCAATATATTTGATACTATTCAATATTTTTTTTCCAAATTTCTCTTTCTTGGGTAAGTAGTATACAAGTTTGTGAGTGAAAGAAACTCATTTTGATATTAAATTATAATCTTATTTAACGTGACATCTACTACCAGTTGGCATATAATGTTATCCTGATCTAGTTAGCCAAATGTTTAAATTAATTTTGATAATAAGTAAACAAGGAACAACTAGAACTAGAGGAAGAGAAAGAGGGCAACAAAGAATAAAGCTTTTAGTACTTGCATCCCTCCATAACAAAGTGGGTAGCTGCGGTCCCATTTAAATATATTTTTAAATAAAAAAAATCAGTGTAAACATAATTTTATTATACAATAAAAATAGTTGATAATAACTCAACATTTTTTTGGACTAAAGGCGATAATTATTTCTAAAAATGTACAGGATCTAAGTCACGTACACATCGCATAGCAAACATCTCTGGAACATAAATACTTTCATAAAAAAAATTTACCTTTGATTTAATAACTTCTATTTCTTTTAAATGTTCTTTTTTATATACATAAATAACAATCATATTTTTTGGAGCCCTAACTACTAACTTACAACATTCTGCATTAAATATAATTAATGACACCAAAATTTGATATAAGCATGGATGGTGTTCTTTAATACTAATTTTGTTATCCACTTTTGACAGGAAAAAATTGTTTAATTGAGTTTTAGACAAAAATGTATCAAACTCATTAAGTTTTTGACATTTTTCCAAAACTTTAGGGCATTTAATTTCTATTAAATATTCAATTCCATTATTTTCGTTTCTCACCAGGCCACCAATGCTACTTGCAAGATACAAATAATTTGAATTTACAGCTAATCCATATTCTTCAAGTTTTTCATTTTGTTTTAAAAATAATTTTTTAAATTCTTTTCTTGCTGTTGATTCGTTATTTCGGCCATATTTCATGGCAAAAGTATTTATTGGTTTTCCAAGCAACCATAAATTTTTTAAAATAAAATTTTTTCTTGCCGAATCTGATGACAATCCACAAACAATTTTTACATTTGTAGAGGTTATAAAGTAGCTCCTCCACTTTTTCCATTCTGGTGACAACTGCGGAAAAGTACCTAAAATATGGTGAGTTACATTATCACCACAAAATTTTAATTTTATATTATTTAAAAATAATTTTGCCTGTTCTTTTATTGTGAAAACTTCCTCCTCATTATAGGAAAAGTCTTCATATTTATATTTTACTGATTTCCTCGGCTAAATGGTTTCACGGTTGTAGCACTTTGGCCAGCGTGATCTATATCGGTAAGTGTTGGATCTTCATTTTCGACATTTGTATCAAACATATAGGTATATATGTGTCCCTTGTTAAAATATTTTGGAATGGGACGTGATGGAAATCTAGCCCATATCAAATTGTTTTCATCTGATTCTCTCTGATTTGCAGTTGACTGTTGTTGAAGGACATTCCTTTTATAGTCATACCACTTCCCTTGGTCAACTCCTAGAAAAATAATTTCAGCTCGCCCATTGTCAATGCAGTTTTGTATCCTAAAAAAAACGTAAATAAAAATAAATATAAAAGACCAGTCAATAGTTACAAATACTCTACATATTTTTCTGTGAATGTGAACATGGAGTAATATGTGTTTATGGCTTATAACTGTCTAAATGACCCAAATATAACTGAACATTTTTAACATATTTTTGTTGTCGATTATAATATTAATGAATTAAATTGTGTATCAGCACAGACATAAAAATATTTTTTTATTGAAAAACTTGCACTTCATATTGTGATTGTTAAAGATTTTAAATATTTCAGAATAACTTTTGGGCTCTGATGTAGACTATATTATTCGTAACCCTACTTACCTTTCTATAAGGTCCTGTTTTGTACCGGTTCTTTTTAAACCTCTACATTCTAGCCAACGTTTCAGTTCCAAAACATAATTATCATTTAATGTTATATTTGGGTTTAATACAGCACCAGGAACATCTTCTGGCAAAAGAGTCACTGTATCCATAGTCTATATAATGTTTACACTAGGCACTAGGTATCTACTTTAAAAATACGATTATATTATATACTACTATAACTTAACTACTATTTTTAACGAAGTAACTAACTAGAATTACTACAAAAGTCTAATGGAAATAATTTGGAAAATGGACATTAAGGATTACACGTTACACGATTTTCAATAAACAAATAAATCTGACATAAGAAGTGACAGAAATGAACTGATGACATACCAAGTTTCTAGAATTATTGGCCATCGATGCGTTGATTATTCAGCTAAAATTTCATTTTAAATTTCAAGATTTACGCTTCGGGGGTGTATTCATTGTTTTAAAAAAGCAATATAGATGTTCGCAATGATAAAAAACCTGCATAAATCTTATGTTTTGAATGATAGACTATAACTGTCATTCTTGTCAGAAAAACAACTTTTTGTTGGCCACACTGACCTTAGACTGAACTCCTCTATTCAAGGAATCGCCGGCCTGTTCTTGTTTAACTAGTTGAGCTCCACATACAGAGATGGCGTAACGGGTCCTGTTGTGAAATAAAAATTATACTGGGATATTTGGGGTGGCTCATATTACCCCGGAGGCCACCATTCCCCCGGTTACCCCTACATTACATTTTTTTGAAAATTTCGAAATTCCACTTAATTTTGTTCGTTTCATGGACAACAATCCTAAACGCTAGTAGTGAAATAATGAATGAATTACAAAAAGTGGGGATGGTATTGTAGAAACATGGCCTTGGTAATTTCAGCTGTTTTTCTGACAAACTTGGCACCGACGAACCATGATAATACAAAAACATGAAATGAGTTATCTTGAAAAGTTTATTTTGTCACTAAAAGGCTTGAAAAACATATCAAAACGAATGAACTAAATGTTTACTATCTAGTCGTAATGGTGCTCGTATAAACAAACCACGTTTGTCGTTATTTACTACAATACCACAGCGAATTCGAAATTATTGTCGAGCACACTCTGACTATATTTGCACCTCTCTTTATATGGTAATTAAACAAGGACACAACTACGAAATAAGTTACCCTCGACACATAAAACAGGTACTGAAATTTTAAGCAATGTTGCCACTTTTAGTTGTAACCATAAAGGTATCTAAGGTTACAACAAATACTTGTTTAAAATGTATATAAGAATATGGCTTTATTAATTAAAATTCAAGTACTATTATCTAATTTTAAAAGCAGCGATTCAAATAAATTAGTATGACTTTTTTTATTTACATAACTTTTTAACAAAATTTCAATTAAACTTCTAATTTCATTTTTCCTGCAACTAAAGAAACTTTGTAAATATGACAAAGCACTGGAAGTATCCGCAAGTGAGCTTAGATGTTTAGAACAAGAAAAAATCAAAATGATGAAATGTTCGTCCATGTTCTCCTAGTGTGTCACACTACGCAGACGAATGTTCGGAGTCTTTGTTATGGTCCCAGGGGATACATGCAGGCATCCACTGAGGAGGATTGAGTCCTTAATTGAAGGACTTGGCTCCATGGACGCATAAGTAGCAGGAATTACACAATTGGCCCGCCAGTGGCCTCATTGCCGGAACCTTGGCTTGAGGTTGACTTGGCCGATGTTCGCCTGCACCTACTAGTAGTAGGAACAATGTTATATTAGTTATTTATTATTTACCCCTCGTAACTCACATACGATTTTTTTCATCTAACCTAATATATGAAACATTTTTTTACCATATGTTGAACTGATATTTATTAATAGTAACAATAATCATTCAATTTTTTGTATTACCTTCAATTTATCTTTCTTTTATGGAGCAAATATCATTGAAACTTTTTTGATTCAGTAAAATGTCAAAATGGTGACTTATTTCAATCATTAACTAAATTACAAGTACGTTGATGTTTTCTCTTTTATTTTTATTCTGAAGACTTCGCTAAATAATGTTCTAGTAGCTTCTATAACTGATTTCGAAGTAACTTTTTGATTTTCTTCTTAATCTAAGGCTGTATTGTCATATTTTTATTTATTTTTTCAAATCCTAGTTTAATTTTTATTGCTATACTTCGATCTGTGTAATTATTAATGTATACATTTAATCAAATGTTGTATATTTTATAGGTGAATGTAACAAAGTGTCCCGCCAACTCTTACAATTTTGAGAATAACACAATTACATTACTGTATAACATACCAAAAAGTTGCCATCATTCGAAAGGTAAGTTTCAAGTTGTTAGTTAAATTTTGACTACCCCCAAAACGTCCTTAGTATCAATGAATATTCAGTTCTAAATATACAAACGTCCTGTATATATTTTAGTGTTAATAGTTAATTTTAATTAACAACATTTCCAGATAACCTGGAATTGATAGTCGAATTAAATTGTAAGGATACCCTTCGTAAAAATCTGACAGACCAATTTAGATGTTCGAGAAAAATGACATTCTTCTTACCGGAAGCTTGTAAATTATTAGATATTGTCAATAATTCACAGAGTAAACCTAGTACCATTAGCGGTGGTTTAATAACAGGTAAGCAACAATACAGGTCGAAATGAAGAGAAGTTTAGTTTGTTTACAATGCTCCATTTTTACGGTTCATTGGCCGATTTCCTAATTTTTTTACTTAATCTTGACTTTTCAATAATAGATTTTTAAAAAACAAACTATCATTATTATACTTTTTTGTTTTAGCGTATACGTTACTTTCAATTTTCCTCGTTGTGTTATTAAGTGGTTTATCCTACTGGATTTATAAACGTGTAACTAGACGTCAACCTTATGATCCAATAACCCTGCCGTATAGGAAGGTACACATTTTTTTTATTATTTTCACACGTTTTTGATATAAAATAACTTTTAGTAAGGTTTTCCAGTTGTGTAGAGAATGGGATAAATAACTATATCCGTTCTAGATGTTACGCCGCTATTCAAATATTTTTCTTTCAAATCAAAGGTTGTTTATTAATTTTGAGAGATTAAAGCATAATCTGTCAAAATAATCGATCGTTTTGCCGATATTGTCGAAATAAATTATTTTCACACGTTTTTGACATAAAATAAGTTTTTCCAGTATGTTAAGGAAGGGATAAATAACAACTATATCCCTTCTAGATGTTACGCCGCTGTTCAAATAATAATTTTGACTATTATATAAATATTTCTGATGTTTTACCAATACTGGTGTTTCAACACTAAGGATGCGTTCATATTGTAATGTTTTTGTTATTTATTTAAACAGTAAACGGTTGGGATAAACTTTAAACACACGGTATGGCTACTTACTAATTTATTTGAACACTAAACTAATCACTAACACTTAATTTATATATACTCAACTAATCACTTAATTATATACACAGTATATTCACTTAAACTAATTTATATAAACAGTTCACTAATCTATATTCACTTATTTACTTGTTTATCTCACGATGTCAAATTATCAACTAAACTGACTCTTCCTGGTCGGTCTCTTATATATTAGTGCCCTTTTCACTAGATAATTCTAGATTACGGCTTACTCAAAAACAATTGGCTTTCTGGCATTTTCTAGATAAGACTGGTCACAAAAACAATGATAAGATAGTCACAATCGTAAACAATTCTAAGAATCCCTGCATGTCCGCCATAATTTTAACTTTCATACCCCACTAATCACAGAGTCGGATTTAGGGACTATACCAGTATGCTGTTTCGTAACAATATCTTATACTTATCTCCGGAAATATATCGACTCTCCCTACTAAAATCGTAGTAGCTCAGAAAATACCGTTTTGACAAAAGTGCATTGAATCTTTGAATGTTAATAAAAAATCAAGGAATTCTTTAATATTTTTGAAAATTGTTGAGGGCCCTTATTTTGGTCAATAATTGTTTATTCAAAGTAAATTTTTTCTTATTGATGTATGAATTACATGAATTACTATAGTTTTTATTGGAATTTATTTAGTAAATCAGAGACATACTATTTAAGAATATATATTTTTATATAACCAATATTACATTAATGTGGTACACCAGTCGATTTAATAAAAAATATAATATTCACCACCATCTTCGTCTGGAAGATTGTCTTCATCTTGTTCCTCGTTAATTATTGCTTTTTTGGAGTTTTTACAAATTTTTCCAGAAATTTTTGTCTTCACGGCAATATCGCTTTTTGCAGAAAGAGAGAGAGAGAGAGAGAGAGATATTATTACTTTTACGAAGTGATAACAGCCCTAGTAATTTATTTTTTTCTATCGACAAACATTGAGTATAAAACTGTGGCAAGTCTTCGATTCTCGAAATTGGTGGTCGACCTCGCACTTATTTTGTCAAAACCTAAATTTTAATTTCTCCTCCATAAGAAAATCTGAAAGAAACTATATTCGGGGTTACAGAACCGAAACTCTCGGATTCTATTTATGGTCACTTTGGCGTTACTATTATCAAGTTTCCAGTTTTGTTTTGCAACCAAAATATTGATAGAAAAGAAATTTTCTTGGTTCATCTCCTTTACCACATACAGTTTCCCTGTTGTTTTTACTATCCTAATTAAAGTCACCCATTGATCTGGTGTATAGATGAGAGACTAATGCTTTTTTGTGTTTTTCTATTACCACGTGTATGCTGTCACCTTCATTCTGGGTGTGCCCGTTCTCTAAACATAGGTGGGCAATATCAACATTCAGAGAAGACTTCGCACAACTGAACTGAAAAAGAAAATGGTTCCTATTCTGCCCACCACAGTTATTCGAATAATGAATGAACTTTTTAACACCCTTATTTGCATGCAACTTCATGAAATCTAATACTCAGCTGGCAACTTCATGTGGTCCTCTTCAAAATATTTGTTCATACCACTTATAGCAGAAACCGCTATTGTTTCCCAAGTCATAAGTAGTGAAATTTGCTTTTGTAATAGTATACACTTACTTCTGACATTGGAGTTATAAGAACCTTTTGGTGGTCGAAACAGGCTGCTAAAGTTGTTTTCTCTTCAGTCCCAATTCTTTATCAGACTTTTTGAGAGCTTGAACTGCTTCCTTGTTTTTCTGATGACTTTCATATTTTGACTGCAATTTTACTTTCAGTTGCTCATCAGCCAATTCATAGGTACTGCATATTTCGCATTGATCTTTTTTTGGCTTATGAAAACTAATATTAAATTCTGTAGTAAAAATCTCTCAATATTGTCTTTCAGTTGCCTTAATTTCTATTTGTTTCTCGTCCAACCAATCCTTATACAACCTGAACATTTTACAGATGCTCAGACCTTTCTCCAAATACATTCGGTTAGAGATTTTTCGAACGTAGTGTGTCAGAACTAAAGGTAAAAGTTTGATGTGCTCTATAACGCTGTCCTTCACTTTATAATTAATTCTATGCTTTCCTTTTTGATCAGATGTGACAGTTACATTGCCAATTATTCAGGACTATTGTTTTACACACCATCTTTCCATATATTCCTCATTGTCTCTCTGAAAATAATACTGCCTTGAACTTTCCATCTTGAAATATTTGCCCCAACAGCCACTTGCTTCTTTTTAACAGTTCTCACACATCTTCCATTAAAGTCCCATCGTCTAGTATGGTCACCTAAAGCCCAAAATTCTGTGAAAACAGATTTTCTCCGATCTTCAGTAATGAGTTGTTGACACTTCAATCTACAAGACATTTTGCTTGATGGTATACTCTTACTTTAAGTCAAATTTAATTTGCCTGACCTATTTTTATGTTCAATACCCCGATTCAAGTCTTTTTTACCTTTGAGTTCTGTACATTCATTCAGGATTTTTGAACGCTTTCTGCATGGGATACTTTTAGTAGTAATTTTACGTTTAATATCTGAAGGCATATATTCTTGATCCTCATCGGAATCTACAAACTCGTATTCGTCCTCCTCAAGATAAGATTGGGTTAGAGAAGAAACACAGGTATCTTCAATTTTCTGTTCAACAGATGTAGGCTGAATACTTATAACTATCGGTTCAGTTAATGGGTTATTAAAATCCGAGGATTCATAGCAATCGTTGTCAAAAGATTGAAGCACGTCAGTTCCATCACTTACAAGTATCCGTAACTAATGAGTTCAGTTCATTTTGATTACTGCACACTTTTTCAGCGTGACCCTTGTCACATCTTAAATAAAAACAATCTTAAGTTCCAATTACAAGAAAGTGTTGTTCAGTTTTGAAGTGCGAAAACTTATTCTAATTTTTGGGTTAGAAAGTAGTTATTACTTTAAAATTTATTTAAGCTCACTGCAACTAGATATTTACCTTTCACATTCACTGTCACCTATGTCATTAGCAATAAGTTGCAACATATTCTTTGTTTTGTTCGACGTCATTGTTATAACAGCCAACAATCACTAACAAAAATATCGTAACCTTGAATAGTAAACCACAATCTTTGAATGTTTGTCAACTACGAAGACTATGAACATACGACATTTCTCTTTAGAAATGGCGAAGACTCTGTAATTACAAAAGCTTAGTAACTTTAGTTGCGATGATCATCTTTGAAAATAATTTTCAGTTTATACTTACTATATATTTCAATGTGTTTTATATGTTGCCTAGAATTGATAAACAGTTGATGAGGTTATAGCTGAGTGGGTCAGAAAATAACGCCTTCCACTGCGACCCTGATGTGTCTACGGTGGCTCACACCTTGTTAGAGTTCGCTGTATAACCCGCACCCTTTGATAAAGGAGATAGTCGTACAATGCGAGACTTATTTGAAGTCTGTGGGTTCCAGTCGGGTCAAGCCGAAGGTCTGGAATCGGAAACAGTGTCCTGTCAGAATGCGTAAATCAGACCCGCGCAATTCTAGGACCTGTTTGGAGGCTTTCTTAGAGGGGTTTGCGATAAACGCCTTCGGATATGTGAGCCGCGGTGTGTCTCCAGAGCCTCAGCATTTCACACGTGGCCCAATCGGTTTTGGCGGTGCTTATTGCAATGCCAACGACGGGTTCTGGGCCAATGAAGGCCGAATAGGCTCCTTTTCTGGCGAGTGCGTTGGCCTCTTCATTGCCCTCCACGCCGCTATGCCCTGGGACCCAGCCCAAAGTAACTTTGTTCCGCTTGCGTAGGTGGTCAAGGATCTGAATGCAGTTCCAAACGCGCTTAGAATTCACTCGATTGGAGCTCAGTGCTTTTATAGTCTCCTGGGTATCTGAGATGATTTTAATAGATTTATTCACCGTATGCCTGTTACTCAGCTTTCTGGCGCCCAGCTCTATAGCTATGATCTCTGTTTGGAAGACAGTGGTGAACTTGCCAAGGCTTAATGATATTTTAACTCTTGTATTAGTTTCATAAACTCCCGCTCCTACACCGTTCTTGTTTTTGGAGCCGTCCGTGAACAGCACATTGCTACAAGGTGAAAATAAATTGTCACTCCTACGCCAATTATCTCTCTCTCGGGAAATAGGACTTTGTAGGTTTTTATTATGTGCAGCTGGGGAGCTACCGAGTCTGGGATCATTCCGAGTATGTGGTGATTACTGATTTCACTGAGCAGACCCATGTGATCTCTTTGTAGCTCCTTGTTGCCATGACTACTTGACGTTAAAAGTCTGTAGGTGATCCTCCTAGCTTCCCTCTCTAGCTCTATATGCAGAGGGGTTGTGTTTAGGATGGACTCCAGGGCAAGTGTTCACTATTTTCATTTATTCACCAATCATCACAAGTAAAGTTACTTTTTGTAATAACATTTATGTAATTCCTTCCACTAATGAAAACTTATTTATAATATTAAACTGTTTATATATAAATGTTTTTCGTTTCTTTCAATTAGAATCATCCAAACATAAATATTTTGTGCAAACACGTGGTTTAGACTAAGATTGTTGACAGCATTCAGACAGATAATATAAAAATAGGAATATAATCCGTACCATGGATGTATCATACGCTTGTTAAATAGTAAAATTTATATTCATTGTATTAAGATTTTCTTATTAGTATCATTTAAATAAAAATTACAAAAATAAAATAAAAACAGGTTATTCTATGATTTAATAATAATAACAAATAGGCGCCAGGACCCAAAGGGAATAAGGAGTATATCATGCCCCGTATGTAATTGAGCTAGCCAAAACAAAATATATAAAATATAAATGAATAAAACAAAAGTTAAATAAAGTTGGATTGAAAAGAAAGAAATTAATAACAATATATATATATATATATATATATATATATATATATTAATACAGTTCTATTATTTAAAATTTTAAAGAATTTCGTTCAATTTTATTTTGCAAACTTTTGGCAAACCCAGTATTGTCTATAAAATCAATATGGTTGAAAAACACTATATATGTAATATTTGGCAGATTATTTAATTTCTGATGACATTGACATTTCACAATTTTGAAAAAGATATTGTAGGTTAAAGAAAAGAGAATTCATGATAAGATATTTAGATAATAAAAGAATTCCAAATCTTTGTTACAGAAAAATAACAGAGTTTTTTTTTAAAAGAAGAAAGTGTGTAACCACAGCGTTATGTGGTTATTTATTTTGATAAAAAAGAGTGAGTTGAATTTGATATCCCGAACGGAGAACATGTAATTTAATAGTTCTCCAATATTTGGCAAAGTAGTAGTTAATTAAATAATACAATAATTAATAATAGAAATTGTTATCCGGTACCCATAATTGTAAATTCTGTGCGTGTTATTTTTATTAAAAACGTTAGTCGTCAGTTCGGAAAAGTGAACGATCCTGGATTCTAAATTAGATTTAGAATTGTACGAGTTTGGAGGAGTTTTGGAGACTTGGTGAGTCTGTTCCAGATTATTGATAATATAAAATAATGCATTATTTCGATAACAAAAATATCAGGCCTTAATCAAAATTAATCATAGATGCATCTAATTAATCGATTACAAAGAAATTTGATTTAGAATAAATACAGAAATTTAATTTTGAACAATTATATTGAAAAAGTATATTGAAAGAAGTTGGGACTGTGAATGGGTATTTAATATTCGCGAAGTAAAAGTGACAATTCGTAAATCATTCGGACATTTAGAGAAATTTCTCAATTTAGTTTGTAATTAATTCAATTTGTATCCTTATAGATTAGATTTTGCCATTTGATAATTTACAAACTTTCTTCGTAATTCACTGAAATTTCATTCATTGTAGATAAGATATTTGTTATTCGATAAAAGGAAAAAGGAAAACTAATATTGGTCTATTTTCTGTCAGATTTAATAATTGTATATAATTTTTGGAATTCGACTTACGTTAGATATAGTTTTGTAATAGATTTGAACAACTTATTGAAATTTGATTAAAATTTTTATTTGTGACAGTGACATTTGTGGATTCTTGGTGACAGAATGCTTTTTGAAATTTATTGAATGTTAGAAAGAAATTGAATAGCCTTTAGAATAATGAACAAACAGCCACAGTGTAGTAATAGAACAAAATTAATAATCAATATTTATTATAGACAATACTTTGAAATCTTATAAACAATTTTCTATTTTATGGCGCATTGAACCCACCCTGAGATAAGAGTGATTCGAATATTTTACAGTAGATTTATCTTTCAATAAATTATATTTGTTTTTTCATAGCCGGGCATTTTTGACAACTAATGTCAAAGTGAAATAAATATCATACTCTGCTAAAGCCGTGTGCACAATAATTGTCGCTACAACGTAGGGCTATTATATAAAATAAAATATATATATAATAATTTGGCTCCCAACGCGGGGCATTTATATAAATATACATAATAGAGTATTATATATATATTTTCATTTATATTTCGTGGGAATTTTTGGTCCTGGATTAATTAAAACATTAGATGGTTTTTAAATTTATAATGTATTTCATTGATATTTCGGTCGTTTTTGACCTTCATCAGAATATAAAAAACACTAAAAGAATTGGTTCTTAATATCCTAGTGTATACAATGTAAAACTATGACATACCTGTGGATTATATTCCAGCGAGTGCCACATCACATATTAAAATAAACTAAAATAAAATGAACTACAACGATACATTTAAAAACATTTTACAAGTAACGGTGTGTGTACATCAACTTTCATAGTAGTTCTGGTGTCTAAGTCTAATGGTATTATTTGAGAATGTTGTTTTTCTCCATATACGCATTTATTTCTTTTTAATAAATCGTTGTTATGGTTTTCAAAATCAAAACACAAGAATTTAAAAAAATAAAAGTCACACCAGAAAAAGAGAAATTTATGAAACGATAGAAATACAGAGAAATAAAAAAAACTTAAATTACAAAACCGACACAAAATGTTTAAGCAAGATTTACAACAATATAATAAAATAGAATAATAAATTAAACAACTAGTTCATGTAGGTAACTCAACAAAACCCATAACAACTATTTATTAAAAAGAAATAAATGCGTATAGGGAGAAAAACAACATTCTCAAATAATACCATTAGACTTAGACACCAGAACTACTATGAAAGTTGATGTACACACACCGTTACTTGTAAAATGTTTTTAAATGTATCGTTGAAGTTCATTTTATTTTAATATGTGATGTGGCACTCGCTGAAATATAATCCACAGTTATGTCATAGTTTTACATTGTATACACTAGGATATTAAGAACCAATTCTCTTTTAGTGTTTTTTATATTCTGATGAAGGTCAAAAACGACCGAAACGTCAATGAAATACATTATAAATTTAAAAACCATCTAATGTTTTAATTAATCCAGGATCAAAGATTCCCGAGAAATATAAATGAATAAAATATAAACTTTAAGGTCCAAGGAAAAAAACTAACTCGAATTTTCTAAATATATATATATATATATATATATATATATATATATATATATATATATATATAAAACACAAATTCTTCACTGTTTACATTAATCACAATTTCTGACTGACATATATATCATGCCATAAATGTCAGATGTAAACACACCTTAAGATAACTAAACAAAATGTTTGTATAATTTTTTAGGATGCCGATGATTAGAGGTGGTGATTCGGATATTCACCAAAATTTTGCCACATCAGTATTAATTTCTACAAGTAACAGATGATTAAACAAATCAAAAATGGTTAATATTTTCTACATAATCAAGAGAACAATAGTACATTGTGTACTTGTGTATTTATCAGAATACTTTCGTACTACGTTATTCATAAGTAAATATTTTTAAAACTAAAACTATTAGGAACGAAATTTTTTGTATATGACAACTCAGTGCGTTGAATATATACATATACCGGGTGTCCAAATATAATCATCGTTAATACGAAATTATTTTCTCTTTCTTTTGCAAACTGCTGTATTTGTTCTCGTTTTCAATTCTATATGCATTCTACATTATTTTCATGATATATATTTTTATATCGTTATCTATAGTGTTTTTTTAAATTTTTCATCGATTAGAATTTAGTTTATTGATTTTTAAAAAATCGAAACTTCATGACCCAATATTTTGGTCTATGAGCCGTTTTGTGTTTTTATTTGGTTTTTTTCAGTGAAAAATCTCTTTCTTAAATCATATACCGATCTCATATACAGTTTCGTTGATTCTTGTTTGAAATTTCTAGTTTGATTAGTATGGGACTATTTTGTTGCATTTTACAATATATTTTAGGCGCTTATTGGCTGTTATCAGTTTCTCAATCGTAAGTGAAGGGACTGCCCGCTTCTCTTTTTCCATTCTATCCCAACAAGCAGTTTGATTTATTGGGAAGAGATTTAAAGCAATTTCGAGTTGATCTTCGTCCGATAAAGTGAAAGCCTTAGTCAATTGTCCATGACGATTCGGTATCCTTTTCCTCAAGTGTCTTCTTCAACTTTTCTATAACTTTGTGCCAGGCGTTAGTATTTGCTTCTACAATAACCTTTTTCAGTGCCCTCGGTGAATATTTATACCGGCCTGTTTCAATGGTCTTCTGTGCGGAGTTATTGGTTCTATTTATTTTGGTGAGAAGTATTCTTAGTTTAATACATTCCTCCAGTTTTTCTGTCGACCAGTATACCGCGCTCTTATTTGTTCTTTCGGCTTTTATCGGAAATATTATGTCAAGTTATATCTTTTATGACCTTTTATCACCAGTTTTTTGTATTAGCTCTCCAATTTCTTGTGTTGACAAATTTAGTTGGTCTTCGTTTATCTCCATCCATTTTGTTTTTGTATATGTTCTTTTTGTTTAGGGACCTCCTGAATATCATATGTAATGTTTTGATGAAAGCTCAGTTTCTCTGTATTCTCCACTTTCCAGTTTTTTATATTAGAGAGTTTTTTTTATTACTGTCATTACTGCACTACTACTGTTGTTACACTATTACCTACTACTTCACATTACTTTCACCCGTTTTCCTTCGTCAAGTGTGTATACATAGTCTATTTATGTTCTAGAAGTTTCAGAAACTTTTTATTACTTCTTCTTGATGTTTTTCGAATGTACAAATCTGACGTTACACGATTTTTCAGGAATTATATTCCCATAGGTTCCCCTTTGACTCCCATATGAGACAGAAAGAAACCAATAACTTAACCTAACTTTTATAGACCTTAACAGAACATTCCAAATGTCATTGTCTTTAATAAGGGGTATAACATATTTTCTTTGGTCAAAGTCGTAATAGTATGATTTATTGCGACATCCGGTATAAATATCACATAAGGCTCGTTAGTTAGAGTGTAAGAAACTATTTTTTGTAAAATTTATGATATAATAGATATAGTTCGGTCAATTTCTTTCTAAAACTTTCATTTTATTGTTTATTGGACGAGATGTTAATACTTCATATAATATTTGACGTTTATACCATTTACTCTATCCAAATTTGCGTTTGACAACCAATAATTTTATTTATTTTTAACAAACAGCAAAAATATTGTATGAAGTAACTTTTTGTGATAATTAGACATGTATTTAACATGCAGACGTTTTCCTGTATCGAAATAGGCAATAAAACAATGGGTGGGACCGATTATATATACAAGGTACTGTCTATAAGTTTGGAAACAGCAACCAAAAAAACTAACACAAACGAAATAAAGCATTTAACATACGCAATATTTTTTGAACTCTTTTTTGTTGTAATTACAAATTGTTTTAAATTTCCTTGTTCGAGATTTGAAATATCTATTTTTCACAGAAACTTGATGGAGAAAAAATATAGATTACAAAAGGATTAAACGCGTTCGAAATAAGTCATTTTTAAATTAAATTTTTTTTTCATCACCGGGTTTATTATGTTTAGCAGTTGTATGTATAAGGGATAATATCCTGTAAGTTGGAAGCAAATTATTACAAAAAGGAAGAAAAACCGGTGGTTCCTTACCGTGAATAAATATCATTTAACGATTTCAAGTTGTCATGTGACATTGTCCATCATTTACTAGTGAAAGTAAGACTTAGGTTCCAACCAATGATTTATTGTCAATGAAAACGCTTGCCTTTTATAAATTACTGTAATTATTAAGTTTGTAAATCGAATATTTTTAATTCTAAGTTAATGGTTGAAATTTTATAAGTGTGTGCTATAAATTTTTCCTTATAATTTAATATTCGGTTGTTGAGAAAGTAATTTGGCAGAAATAACTCTTCTACTCTTATGGCGTAGAGTGATATTTTTACTCTTATAAAATTTTTCCACTTCATTATGTCAGTGGCCAGCATCCTTTCCTTTCCGCTGTAATACTTCCTCTATTGCCACATCCAAAGTCTTCCTGGGTCTACCTCTGTTTTTATTCTTCTGAATTTTCGCTCCTCATATTCTTTTAGTTAGTCTAGTTTCCTCCATACACTGCAAATGTCCCCACCAGCCCAGCTGTCTTTCCTGAATATAATTAAAAGTTGACTGCGCTTCCAGTTTTTCTCTTATTACTGTGTTTCGTATCTTGTTACTCTTTATCGCCTTACATACTTAATTTCAGCCACTTGTATTTTTCTTTTTTATGTCCTATTAAGTATCCTGATTCACGGTCATACGTTAATACTAGTCTGTAAACAGATTTAAAGACATTTAATTTAGTTCTTGAGATGTCATTTCTATTAATAAACTTTTTATTCATAGAATAATAGAGTAATATTTTTCAATTCTTCTATTTATTTCGGCTTCTTGAATTCCATCCTGATCTAACTCTACCCCAAGATACTGAAATGATTCCCTTGTTCTATACTTCAATCTTCAATATATATTTTTTTCTTTTATCAGCCACCAGAGTTTTAATTTTATTCGTGCTTATTTTTATATCGTACTTTGGTGTTTCATTGTATATGCTTAGGTTTTTTTGTAGTTCCGTTTTACTTTGCGCAAATATAACAATGTTCTCTGCATAGGCTTTTTGCAAATTTCTATGTGCTATAAGAACAATTAAAAGAAATGGGATTAATCCCCCGCCTTGTCTAAGTCCACTTTGAGTTGTACACGCTTCTGATTCTCTATTATGGCTTATAACAATGTTTAGATTATTATTATATATGTTTTTTACCAGTCTTATTGTTTCGTTATCTACCCCTCTTTTTTCCACATTCTTTCCCTTGATACCATATCAAATGCCTTTTCGAAATCTATGAATATGCAATATATATTTCTCCTGTATACATTCCTCTGTCTTCTGTTTTATCATAAATACACTTGCGTGCATAGAAATCGGTCTAATTTCGTCAGTCCTTACTGCAGTTTGTTGTCTACGATTTAGTTTTATGTTTATTCCACATACTTCTTTTACTGTTTCTGTGAACGTATTTTTCATTGAATTCCAAACGATTTCAATGACATTGCTTAGCTGTTTCTTCACATCCTCTAATTTCATACAATTTTGCTATTTCTTTGTTTCTTAATTTATACGTTTTTACTGTTTCCCATTTTTCTTTCTGGACTGTTTCTCTTTTTTCTTTTTCATTACATACTCTTTTATTGTGCTCAGTACTACATAATCACTGCCTATTTCTGGTCCTCTTTTCACTTTAGTATCTTGTACTACTCTTCTATTGGTCTTCTCTACTAGTATATATTCTATTATTGATTTTTCTCCCCTACTTTTTACCTCTCTGGTGTATTTATGTATATGTTTATGCTCAAAAACGTATTTGTTATTACTAGTTGATTTATCATCCAAAAATCTAACATTCTCATTCCATTATTATCTCTTACTTACTCGCCATGTTTTCCTAATATATTTCTATTCCTTTGATCTTCTGTGCCAACCCTACTATTGAAGTTCCTTAATATATACAGTGTTCCTTTGGCTTCTTCTGTAGCTACTCGTAATTGTTCCCAGAATTGATCCTTATTTGCTTATGGGTCCATAAACTACTATAACTGCTTTTTGGGTATTTTGATCTGATACAACTCCCTCTTGAAGATGTGTATTTGTCTTGCTCCGCTGTATATCAATATATTTCCTTTTACCGCTGTTATAATGCCTTTTGCCATCTCCATAGTTTCAGTTATTCCTAATAAGTCCACTCCCATTTGTACAAAAATCCATCTTTCAGTTCCATTTACTACTTTTACCTTTGAGATTTTATTCATTTTCTATTATTTTGTGTTGTCTATTTATATTGTTCCATTATCAAGTTTTTAAATCGAATATTTTTAGTTAATGTTTGAATTTTCATAAGCACGTGCCTTGATAATCATCCTTATAATTGACAGAAATTTAGTCTTTAAACTGGTTTCCACCGGATCCTAATAAAAATTTTCGTAAGAAATTGAATCTCACAAAAAAATGTCTCATCATTTTTCCTATTTTCTTTTCAAAATCAAATTTTGTCTATGTTAACTAACAATGGATGTAATAAAAATATCCGAAACTTTCTATCTATTCTTCTGGATCTCTCTCGAATATACCTGACGTTACACTATCTTTCTAGAACTAATCTTTTTCCATATGTTCTTCTTTGGCATCTACATGTGACAAATAATTCGATAATTTGACCTAACTTTCACGATGTCAACAGGACGTTCCAAATTTTGTCGTCTTTATCTAGCGGTGTCATAACATCACATGAGGCGTCACTTTAAGTCAATTATGTGTCAAATGTCTAATATTTTTTCTATAAATCATATTTTGTCTATTTTAATTAATAAAGGACGTTATAGAAATATCCGAAACTTTCTGTTCTTGATCTTTAACGAATATACCTGACGTTACGCGATTTTCAATACGTTGACAGCTATATGTGAAAAAGAAACCAATAACGTAACCTAACTTTCATGGATTTTAACAGGACGTTCCAAATGTCGTTGTCTTTAATAAGGGGTGTAACATATTTTCTCTTGGCAAGGTAATATCATTTATTGGAAAATCTGTTATAAACATCGCTAGGCGTAATTTTAGGCAATTAATTTTTCTGTGCGAACACATTTTTCCCAATTAAATCGTTTCAGTTTTCTATTTTTAATTAAAAATGTTTAATTCTCATTTTTTTTATGTAAAAACGTGAAAACACGACTAGATTTTCGCAAGACCATGTTTAAAGAACCTAATTTTTTCATCTTCTGATGTCATGTCCTTTATCTCTCACTTCTACCTATGTTGGGTTCTCCAGTTACCGCAGATCGAAGGGATCTACGGTCGATGGTATACCATTGCCTTTCCACTGGCTGCGCGCCGAATTTTAATTATCGATATTGCCCGGACTCGGATTTTAATTTGGATCATTTTTGTTGGCAGACAGAGCACCATTCCGCACCATCACTGCGGCACATTTAATGTAATTTAAAACAATCACCATCATCATTAACTGTTAAATATAGCTAATAACTGTTTTTAGATCTTCTTTTTGATGTTAATCACTGTTTGTCTTTTATCTACTTGATCCAGTCTGTTTTTCTTATATTTTCCCTTTCCTTTCATCTTCCAATCTACAATTCCCAATACTCCATCCTGTATCTCGTTCCTCAGGTCTTTCTTTGTCAGTTTTTTCTTCTCTGCCATAGTGGAATCCATTGTGTTACTTTTTAAATTATGTCTCTTGTTACATATACAGTTGAGTCTTTATTTTTATATGTATCTTATTATGTTTTCTTCTTCTATTTCTTTGGTTTAATTTCCCCTTCGGCTATCATGTTTGGCCCCAATTATCTTTCGACTAAGTTTTTCCTGAAGATACTCCTTGAAATATTTATTTGTTCTTTTGTGCGATTTCTATTAAATTTCTCTTTTTATTTTGGTTCTCCATATGTTTTTAGTTCCTCTGTAATTTTTTCCATTTTCAACGAGTCGTTCGTCCTTCTAAAATCTATAAAAATTATCATTATTTTGATCGAATGTACGAATTTCTTTAATTGTGGACCTACTTGGTCTGAAACCATTTCGGCATTCCCCTAAAACAATACAATTTATTAACAACTTGAATAACGTTTCTGACAGATATTTGTCAATTATTTTCCTTTTTAATGTATCGAACGCCCTTCTAAAATTTATCTAATCACATCTTTTCCTTTATTTGGTCTATATAAATTCTATTAATTGTACTTGGTCTGAAACCGTTTCAGGAATCCTCTAAAACTGAGAACAGTTTATTAATAATTTGAATAATATTTTTGACAGATATTTGTCATATTTTTGCAAGTGTTCCGTGGCATTTTTTTACTTGTTTGTAAATTATTCTATCTTAAGTTATAATTTTGCCAAATTATTATTTGATATAATCGTTGCAACTCTAACAGAAAGAAACATTTAAAAACACACTGTATATTGTTTGGTACATCTTCATTAATAGATATATTATAATATGTTCCTATAATTTGATTTCGTAGCTTTATTTCTCCAAAAAGAAAAGTTCAATGTATCGTTTCAAAATTGTTGATTAATTTATTGATATTTATTTTTTTAAAGCAATTTTCCAAAGTTTATAATTTATGTGATTCATTTTGGTTACCATTTATTTTTTGATACAGTAAAATCCCGCTTAATGCGGATCTTATCTTACCGAAAAATAAATTTTACGATATGCAAAGTTGCCAAGTAAAACTCTATATCAGTGATGATTGGAAATCAATATTTCAGACGAAATTTTCTCTTACATGAGAAGCAATGGAGATGATTTTTCTTGTAATTTTCAGTGAACCCCACTATTCTAATAAAAACGTTTCATACTCAGTATTAAGCGGAGTCTTACTGTATAAACGGTTTTCTAATTTTAACGGAAATAAATTAATTTTAGAATCACAGATTTCCTATAATTCACATTTAATTTGTGTTCACGCTACATAATAAATAAAATTGTTATAATTCTGTTTTTAATTTATACCTTCATCATAATTTCTTAAGGAACCAGTTGATGTATTACCTAGCACATGACTTCTCCTTATGTAACCAGGATATTCGTTTTTTCTTATACTTTATACTTGAAAAAATGATTTTTTTCATTTCTTTAGTAACAAAAATTTCATAAAACTGAACAAAAAATGGATTCCTCATATTAAAATACATAGTACTGCATAATTTTTTCCATACGTTCACTGTAAACCACAATTTACAATTTTTTTGGTCAGGACCATAGATATATAATCAAAGCAGATATGATTGTTTACGAAATTTTTAACGGCAACACACATTCTAACTGCTATTGGAAGAAATGTATCATTCTAATTCTTAATGTTTCCATATGCACAAAGTTATTTTTGAATTCCATTGTAATATATTTTCAATAAAAGTTTATTGTAAACGTGCGTTCAAGATAATATTGAAATATCTTATGACGAATTTTACGAATTTACAACAGATCTAATACAATATAATCACAAGTACCTCGGTTTAGTATTAGTACCTGAAATGTTTAATTCATTGAAATCAACATTTAACATTTGACAACAGCGCAAAGCTGACCAAACCAAAATAAATGTGTCTGTCATAGTTCCATACTACGCGTATTTCATTCATCTTTCTTTTGTTTACATGGGTATTTTTTTTAGGTCAAGAGTGATTTGTTTATCAATGCAGTTTTTTACGCGCTGAAAAAACCTGAGTGTGAACAAATAATTTATACTAAATAAAATGCTCGATAAAATTATCAAAATAGATTCAAAGAATGGAATCCGTGCTCGTACACGACTAAAATGTTCGATAGCTTAATAAAATATTTAGAAAAAAATTGGACTGTAGAATGTAAATATAAATTATTGGGATTCACGAGTCAGAATTCATTAGGTTCGGATCGTTAAGTCGTCAATATCATAGCAAATTAAAAACGTGTTTTTTGTCATCATTAAAATGTGATAATAAAACTTGTAAAAGTGCTGTTTTTCTGCAAAATTAGTAAATATTCATGAAATTTACTTTTTTGTGACTGTCTTCTGAGCTGAGATTTACTTATATATTTCTTTTTATTTCCATTTCTAACTATTGTTTGTGATTTTGGTATCCAGGATCACATCAATATGGCAAACCTCTCCTCACAACCACTGCTCTCAAATACCACCACTTCTGCAAACCCCATTAAACAATCTGTCTCGATAAACACAAATACTCCTTCAACACCCATAACTTATGCCGCGGCCACTTCAGCAAGACTACCTCCTCCCCCGGTACCATCTCGAGATCAAGCCATCATTATGCCTTCTATCCCAACACTGTACTATTCGATTATATCAAAGCAATAGGTAACATTGTCTCTCCCAAAAACGTACATTTCGCTTCCAGATTCTCATGGCTGCATATGTATCTATTTATCATCTACCGCTCAAGTCGACGACCTTCTAAAATCGAATCAAAACATCATAGTTAATTCCAATGTCATTTCTATTCGTTGGCTTATTTCCTCCACCAAAAGAATCCTTATTTCCAATGTCAGTCCTTGCATTCCACATTCCGGTATTGAAAAGGCCCTGTATGACCAAGGATTAACACTTACCTCCCCTATTTCATACGTCAAATGTGGCTCGCCTAATGACGAATATGCACATGTCCTGAGCTTCCGCCGTGTAACTTACGTTCTGCCCACCAGTAATTAATTTTCACTACAAACTTCGATTCTTATTACGCATGAAAATACATCACACAGAATATTCATTTCTACTGATAAATTTGAATGCTTTCTTTGCAACCAGGGTGGAGATACCGCTGAATCATGTCCCAACACTTCCCACGACCTTCCTCCCTATTAAATACTTCCGTCAATCTTGAACCCTCCACTTCAGCTGACCCAGCTACTACTAATACCTTTTCAGACAATCTCGAACCCCTCAAGTGCCACTCGCTCACTTCTCCCCTGTACCTGGCGAAAAACGACCCCGATCTAATGATAGCACTCTTGACTCCCCGCAGTCTATATCACCTTCCAATACTCCTCTCGCTAATCCCAATCCATTGCCTCCTCCAGAATTCCCAAATTCTAATTAAAAAAATCTGCAAAAAAAGAACCAAAAAATCCAAACTGATGGAAGATGATTGTCACAATATAAGCCCCGAATCACTTTCTATCATACATAAACTTTTTAGAAGAGTCTCCTAAATCCTTCTCCCTTAATAGCATCCAACTTATTGCGTTCCTCGAAAATACTTTCCGCGCCAACGACCCTCTACCTGAAGCCAATAAATTTATTTCCGACACTGCCTCCCTACTGAAAGGTCTATCCTTAATTTATTCTAATATCAACGAAAGATCTTTGAAAAATCGCATTACACGTCTGACCAATAAAATTAAATTTAAACTTCACCCCAACCAAAGCAATCTTACTGACGGTCCTTTTTCTGATAACGGTACCACCACTGACTCCTCTACACTATCTCAGTAACTAACCTCTTTCCCCCTTTAATTAGTACCATTCTCTCTAATTCAATGGAACTGCGATGGATTTTATCCTCGCTTAGAAAGAATTCAGAAAGTCGTATCTTTCCATACCCCTGACTTCTCTGCCTCTAGGAAACCAACTTCAAAATTGACCAAAAGTGCAAGCTAAAAAACTTTGAAGGTTATCACTACATCCGTACCAACTGTATGAGAGCCAGTTGTGGTACTTCAATATTTGTATCTATCTCATCTCATTTCTCACTAACCTCAAATCTAGAGGCAATTGCTGTAACTGCTTGGTGCTCCAATATGCTTACCATTTGCAGTATTTACATTCCTCTTGATCACATACATCCTTGTTGGTGACTTTAATGCACATCATACCATGTGGGGCTCAACTCGTGGTTGCACTAGAGGCAAAGTTATAAAAAACGTCATAAACTCCTCCGGAACCTGCTTGTTGAATACTGGACTCAACACTCACTTTAACATTTCCTCCGGCTCCTTTTCTGCCCTTGACCTCAGCTTATGTGACCCTAAAACTGCACTTTCCCTTTCCTGGCAAGTTTCAGTTGACCTTCATGATAGCAACCATTTTGCTATCATTATATCCAATCCTTATAATAAGGAAACTATAACTAGAAGCTTCTGGCACTTGAAAAACGCAAATTGGTCCGAGTTTACTTCTCTCTCCCAAACTTATTTATCCTCTTTAGCTATTTCTGCAAACATAAATGACACTCTAAAAATGTTTACTGACAACATACTTGCCGCTGCAGAGACTCACATCGGTAAATCAGTCACTTCCTCTGCACAAAAAAATGTGCCTTGGTGGAATTCAGCTTGCGAAAATGCCATCCGAAAGCCCAAACATGCTCTTAACAGGTTTAGACGAACTAGAACACAAGAAAACCTTCTACACAAACAGCTCAAAGCTAAAGCTAAATTCTTATTCAAGCAAAGCAAAAAATCCTCATGGCAAAGCCCACCTCGCTGAATCATAATACAAATCCCAGTCAAGTCTGGAAAAAAAATTCACAAATTCAAGGCAAAAAACCCAATACTAAAATTCATTCCTTAATATTGAATGATACTGTTATCTCCGACAACCGTCGATTCACTTGCACAAAATTTTGATAACAAATTTCATAATCGTAACCTCAATTCTGTTTATCACAATTCTCATATTCAGCCTTCCTCCACTTTTCAGTCAACCCCTCATGATGTTGCTTCCCTCAACGCCCCTTTCAGCCTAAATGAACTGAAATCTGCCTTGTTTACTTGTAGAAATTCTGCCGCCGGCCCTGATGATGTTCCTTACATCTTTCTCAAAAAACTATCCAATCCATCTCTCACTAAGCTTCTCGAAATCTATATCCTTAACTGGAATACTAATCGGTTCCCTGACGCATGGCGCAAATCCAAAATTATTCCAAAAAAAAGCAGAGCAATCCACCTTATCGCCCAATTCCTTCCGATTGATTTCACTCACTTGCACTACCTGCAAACTCCTGGAGAAAATGATCAATACAAGACCTAATGCCCAATCCGGCGTCATCGATCCACTCGCGACAACCTTCTTCTTCTCCAAACACATATCTCTTCAGCAATAAACAATCACCAGGACGTCATTGCAACCATCTTTGATATTGAAGGTGCCTTTGACTCGATATCTAGAACGGCAATACTAAATAAATTTCCTAACTTGTAGAACCTTCAGGGTTTCCGCTAATGGCAAACTCTCCTTGTCTCACCCACAAAATGCTGGTGTCCCTCAAGGATCAGTATTAAGTTCTACTCTATTCATCCTCACAATAAACGAGCTCTGTTGCCAGTTTCCTGCTCCCATAAAAGATGTCCAATATGCTGATGACCTAATTGTTTATTGCCATGGTAAATCTATCTCATCCACTTGCAAACTCCTTCAAACCGCAGTAAACTTTCTACAGGATAGATCTTCTTACCAGGGATTATCCTTATCTCAAAGTAAATCCAAACTAATCAAGTTTTCAAGAAGAACATCTTTTCCTCTACCTCACATTTTCTTTAATAATTCACCATTACCCACTTTAAATCAATGTAAAATTCTCGGAATAACCTTCGACTCTCGACTTAACTAGAAACACCATATCCATGAACTCAAAGGCATCTGTCTAAAGAGATTAAACATAATTAAAACGCCCTTGGCGCCTTCCGCTCTAGCCCTGCTGATAGTCTCCGTATTGAAGCTAATGAACCACCCTTCCCTTAAGACGACAATCCCTACTACTTACATATGCTGCCTCTGTATCCTCCAATCCTGTTCACTCACTTTTCACTTCAACGACTAATCTCCCTACTAACACTCGAACAATTATTAAATCTCTTCCCCAATTGCACACTTCTTTACTCAAAGATACTGACCTCTCTCTGACATTCCCGCTCTCACTACCTTCTCCTCCTCCTTGGACAAAAATTATTTCTATAATCGATATCTTACTCACCATTTTTAATAAGCAGATTCACCCTCTGCACTTGTAAAGGAAGCATTCCTGGAATTACTACAAAAAAATCTTATGATTTAACATTCTATACAGATGCTTCCAAAACTGACTCCTGAGTTGGTTGTGCAGTTACCTCGAAACATGAACTCATAGGCTCCTTCACTTTACCTTTAGTGTGTAGCGTCCATACAGGTGAGCTTCACAGCATTCTTCAGGCTTTTAAATATATCTCACTCCCCCCAATTTTTACTAAAAGCTTTTCAACTCTTCCTATTATGCCTAAGAGGATATATTTACCTAATGTGGCGCCAATCGGTACAGCGGTTTGGCAGGAAATTAGCACACAGACTGACCGACATAATCATGATAACAATTGATTCAGAGTCCTGATGCTTCAAAACGTGGAGGGTCAAGTTTGAGGTCAATGTATGACCCCCTTTTACTACGTAATGCGGGTTGTATAAACATAATTATATTATTTATACTGAGAATGTTCATAAGAATTCAAGGCTCATGCATGTGTACATTTATAGTTAGATTAGAAACATTTTGGCAATTTTAAAAAGAAATGTATGACCGATTTTCATTCTTAAAGGTGGAAAGTAAGTTATAATAATCGTAACTGCCATTATCAATATTTTTTCTGTATTAATTTAATTATTCTCAACATTATGTTTCCTTTTTATTGTTTAGTGAGTGATCAATATATCCCTGTGCAACAGTGCTAGAACGCCACACTTCATGTCTTTACAAAGTAGTTATATCTGCACCCGAGTCCACTAATATGATAGCCAAAGATCTTCTTAGGTAGTGACGTGTGTAACATGAAGGGCCCGTCAAATATAAAAATGTTGCTACTTATGGTAATTGTCCAAATTTGTTAATAACTGGCTGTACTGTACATTTTCCTACTTGATAATTTAAAAAACATCGCTTGTTACTCTCAGTAATTAATAGGTCAAAGTTGCATATATATATATATATATATATATATATATATATATATATATATATATATATATATAACAACAACAAAGAGAATCATGGGTAATTCACGCAAAGTAAATGGCTACTGAAATAGAGTGGTAACCGTGGGCATGCATGTTTCTGGCTCATTTTGCCTCATCAGCACGGCATAACCAAATAATGATGTGAAATTTGGGAGCAAAGATGTTAATCGAAACATGGGAAAACACAAAATAACGGATTTCAGCAGGGAAACCAAACGCTCATTTGTGTCTTCAATTGGAAGATCCCGAGTTTTCAGGACATCAACCAACATCGACACGGAGGCGCATATAGCCCCCCCGCCATGAACCTTCCGACCCATAGTAAATAACAAAGAAGATGTAGGAATATCGCGTGATATGTTAACAACAACAACAAAGAGAATCATGGGTAATTCACGCAAAGTAAATGGCTACTGAAATAGAGTGGTAACCGTGGACATGCATGTTTCTGGCTCATTTTGCCTCATCAGCACGGCATAACCAAATAATGATGTGAAATTTGGGAGCAAAGATGTTAATCGAAACATGGGAAAACACAAAATAACGGATTTCAGCAGAGAAAACAAACGCTCATTTGTGTCTTCAATTGGAAGATCCCGAGTTTTCAGGACATCAACCAACATCGACACGGAGGCGCATATAGCCCCCCCGCCATGAACCTTCCGTGTCGATGTTGGTTGATGTCCTGAAAACTCGGGATCTTCCAATTGAAGACACAAATGAGCGTTTGGTTTCCCTGCTGAAATCCGTTATTTTGTGTTTTCCCATGTTTCGATTAACATCTTTGCTCCCAAATTTCACATCATTATTTGGTTATGCCGTGCTGATGAGGCAAAATGAGCCAGAAACATGCATGTCCACGGTTACCACTCTATTTCAGTAGCCATTTACTTTGCGTGAATTACCCATGATTCTCTTTGTTGTTGTTGTTAACATATCACGCGATATTCCTACATCTTCTTTGTTATTTACTATGGGTCGGAAGGTTCATGGCGGGGGGGCTATATGCGCCTCCGTGTCGATGTTGGTTGATGTCCTGAAAACTCGGGATCTTCCAATTGAAGACACAAATGAGCGTTTGGTTTCCCTGCTGAAATCCGTTATTTTGTGTTTTCCCATGTTTCGATTAACATCTTTGCTCCCAAATTTCACATCATTATTTGGTTATGCCGTGCTGATGAGGCAAAATGAGCCAGAAACATGCATGTCCACGGTTACCACTCTATTTCAGTAGCCATTTACTTTGCGTGAATTACCCATGATTCTCTTTGTTGTTGTTGTTAACATATCACGCGATATTCCTACATCTTCTTTGTTATTTACTATGGGTCGGAAGGTTCATGGCGGGGGGGCTATATGCGCCTCCGTGTCGATGTTGGTTGATGTCCTGAAAACTCGGGATCTTCCAATTGAATACACAAATGAGCGTTTGGTTTCCCTGCTGAAATCCGTTATTTTGTGTTTTCCCATGTTTCGATTAACATCTTTGCTCCCAAATTTCACATCATTATTTGGTTATGCCGTGCTGATGAGGCAAAATGAGCCAGAAACATGCATGTCCACGGTTACCACTCTATTTCAGTAGCCATTTACTTTGCGTGAATTACCCATGATTCTCTTTGTTGTTGTTGTTAACATATCACGCGATATTCCTACATCTTCTTTGTTATTTACTATGGGTCGGAAGGTTCATGGCGGGGGGGCTATATGCGCCTCCGTGTCGATGTTGGTTGATGTCCTGAAAACTCGGGATCTTCCAATTGAAGACACAAATGAGCGTTTGGTTTCCCTGCTGAAATCCGTTATTTTGTGTTTTCCCATGTTTCGATTAACATCTTTGCTCCCAAATTTCACATCATTATTTGGTTATGCCGTGCTGATGAGGCAAAATGAGCCAGAAACATGCATGTCCACGGTTACCACTCTATTTCAGTAGCCATTTACTTTGCGTGAATTACCCATGATTCTCTTTGTTGTTGTTGTTAACATATCACGCGATATTCCTACATCTTCTTTGTTATATATATATATATATATATATATATATATATATATATATATATATATATATATATATATATATATATATTGAACCAGATATCTTAGATAATAAGAGAAGTAGTATTATAAAATTAAGTTTGCTAGTATGAAATATATATGAAAATAACATAATTTAAGAAAACAAGTAAAAAGGAAACACTTTTCTTAATTTAAACAACATATCAAATAAAGATATAAATAAATAAGGAATTACCTCAATGATAACATAAAATATAGATATTGCCTAACCAATGTAATGATGTAAATAAAGTTGCCTAAGACGAAGAATATTTTCCATAACTTAATCAGCTGTTCATCTGAAATGAAAACAAATATTACTATAGTTAATTCATTATAATCATTAATTTAAGAATAAGAACAAATATAAATATTGAATAGAATATAATCCAATAGATTTCATAGATAAACAAATAATGACATATAGACAAATAACATAAGAGAATTTATATTTATAATTGATATGAATGTAACAAGGATATACTATCAATAATAATATTGAATGTTGTACCATGTAAGTGTATCTAAGTATAACCAATTTTAATGTATTTGTATGTATGAAATTGTTTTGATAAGTGATTGAAGTTTCAATTATCTGATTACAAAAGACAATATCTTATTGGTTATAAAAGATGACATAACAAATTGTTAATCAATAAATAAACTTTAGAATAGTGACCTGGAAAAGAACAAAAGACTGTTTGTTTAAAAAAGTCGAAAATCGAGGGGACGCTTAAGGAGAACAGAAGCTAGTGTTAAGAAGCGAGGAGTGTGTGGGATAGTGTTCCTAAAAATTTAAAGATATTCCCGGTTTAAGACATTTAAACTCCTAAAGTACGATTAAATACAATATTAGAAATACTTACAGTTAATTGTAACAAGTTTTCCGACAAGAATCTGTGAAATTTTCAACAACTTTGGTTTTTTGGAGATTCAGTGGAGTGTTCCTGGGATCCAGAGACTTTCTTCCAAATTCAAGATCAACAGGTCAGTGTATTTAAATCATTTATTGGCCAATAAACAGTGTAAAAACTTAAAATACCAATTAAGTACTTAATTTCATAAATTGACAAACTTTTGCAAACATGATCGATCTAAAAAAGAAAGAAACAGACTTTGTATAGTGTATTCATTGCATAAATCGTTAAATTTAATAAAAGGCCGAATTTTATATAAATTAAAATATGTACTTACGCTACTCTCGCTATCTTGTAATCGCATAAATCTAGTGATTGAAATTTCATAATGCAATAACTATGTCCATTTGTATATAATTTCTATTTTTCTATCCATGTATATAACTCATTTGTTTCCACAGCAATTTGTATGATATATAACTATGATTTATAGATAAATTCTCTTATGTGTTTTAACCATTCAATTGTTTTCATCGTCAACAAACTGTGTTGTATAATATAGATGCTTCTTACGTATCATAATTGTTTGTTTCATGCTAAAGCGCATGACTAGTTTTTCACGCATGCGCATTTATGATATTATTAAAATCAATAAATAGGTACAATATAACCATTGGCGTCGCATATTATTTTATCAAATAAATATTGCATTGATAATTAAATTGATTTCAAATAATGTGTTTTCTTTTTATTTCAACTATTACAACAGTATAAATTGCCAGGACTCAAAGGGAAAAAGGATTTCATGCTCCCGAATAATCTAATTAAAATAAATTATTAAACAAATATTAAAAACAAACTGAGCTAGCCAAACTAAAACAAAAATTCTAAATTATAAACATATACATTTAAATCATCTACAATAAAAGTAAGTATAATATCACATAAATGTTTATAATATATATATATATATATATATATATATATTTTAACCATTTTATAAAAATGTCCACTTATGACAAATTGACGCTCGGTTTTAGATTTTTAGTCTGGGATGTGAACCTATAAAGCTCCATTATATCTTCGATACGGTCTGTATTACATTTGTAAATAAAAATTTTTCATCTGGGGCAGAATCAATGAAATTCTTTATTTGTTAAGCAGTTAATATTTTTTTATTTCTTCGGTTTGTACCAGAGTTACGTTTTAATAAGGCACGTACTTTTGCATATTATATCAAAGTTGGTTTTGATACTGAACGTGGAACGTAGCATTATTAGATGCTGATACGAATCTGTTGTATAGTTTAAATCTATCGACAGATCGCGCGCTTCAATTGAGATGTCGTTCTTTTTGGTGCTTACTCACATCACTTTATCTCCGATCACCTTAACTGAAGTGATCTGAGATCTCAGTAAAAAAGAACGCACCAATTGTATATGATGGCCCGGATTCTCATTCACTCGATACGACTCGTATCGAGCGGCTACGACTATATAGCGATTCTCATCTCAAATTGTCGACGATACTTATCGAGTTCATTTGTCATTTCCACTCGATAAGGTGAAAGCTGTCGTGGACTTAAATTTATAACCTATATTACTTGGTTTTTTTTATTTTGGCGGGAAAATGTAAGTATAACCATGGTGTTTTATCTTTTATTTAAATTTTTTATATCGATGAAGTTATATATAATTTAAACACATTTTAGGGCAACATTTAAAGTTCGAGTTGGGCATTGGAATGTATTCATTTCTTTTATGGAAGAAAATCCAGACGTGGCTACTGGACGATGCAACGGCATCACCAGTAGGGATGACTACAAAAAAAATGGGCAACGTTATGTAGCCAACTGAATGCTCTTGGTTTTGGGGCCAGAACCGTGGACAAATGGCAGAGAACGTGGACAGATTATAAATGTAACCTAAAAAAAAGGTAGCAGCTCTAAAAAGTAGCCATAATGATACTGGTGGTGGACCACAATTGGATAATAAATTAACTGATATAGAAGAACGAGTTCTCAGCCTTGTAGGCAAAACAGCTTGGGAAGACTGATGAAACACCAAGCTGTTCATTTACCCATTTACAAATAGAACCAGACCTACAGGCAGTAAAGAGGCCTGTATGTTTTGAGGAGGACCTACTAGCCGACCACTCGTATTCGGTTCAATACACCCCCAAAAAAAGAAGCCGAAAACTCAGGAGGAAAAATTTGCTGAAAAGTATGACGAAACTATAAAGTGTATGGAAGAAATAAAAAAAAACTAGTTCTGATGGATTCAATAAATTAAATAATACAGTGGCAGCTGGATTTGCAAGCATATGTGAAGTTTTAAAAGAAAAAAATACTTAATTGAATATTGAAATAAATTTTACCCCATATTTCTGCGTTTATATCTACTAACATATGGTTGATATTGGATAATCTTGAGAGGTTCTCAAATTATGTAGGCATCTTTTGTATTTAGCTGGTTGGACCGGGCTTTGTCTTGGTAAGTATTCTGAGCGGTATAACCTCTGTGGATCTAATTTGTTCTGAACATCTGTCTGATCTAATAAGTTTGGAGGGTGGGGGAAATACCCCACAGCACCTAGGCCTCATTAGGCCCTTTGTGCATCCGCCTATTGTTCTGATCATATATCTAATGCTTTAAAGCAGGTCAAGTGCTTCAAATACGTGGGTAAGTAGACTTGTAAGCATTAGATGTTTAAAATGTTGATTGCTTAGCACAGAGAGTTGTATAAGTGTACTAGCTCTCCCAAAACATTCTAAACAGAAGCAACTCTTTTTATTAATGCTAGGCATTAACACACAATTTCAGATCTATTTTAGTGCATTCTAGATAAATAAATCAATACTACATATGCATTTAGATTACCACAATAAATAATAGACAGTTTCATTACTTTATTTATTAATTTGCAAAGTATTCGCTAAATTGTTTCTAACTTGTCTTCCTTCATTTAAGACATTCTCCTGAAAATGTTTATGACGGTTTATATTTATATCATCATTTGCTACAATAGGCTCAACAAAATCTATGCCATTAGATATGCATAAATTGTGTAACACAGATCAAGAGCTTCAAATACGTGGGTAAGTCGACTTTGTAAGCATAAGATGATTAAAATGTTGATTGCTTAGCACAGAGAGAGTTGTATAACTGTACTAGCTCTCCCAAAACATTTTAAACAGAAGCAACTCTTTTTTTATTAATATTGTTAGGCATTAACACACAATTTCAGATATATTTTGGTGTATTCTAGATAAATAAATCGATACTACATATGCGTTTAGATTACCACAATAAATAATAGACGGTTTCATTACTTTATTTATTAATTATTTGCAAAGTATCTATTCACTAAATTGTTTCTAACTTGTCTTCCTTCATTTAAGACATTCTCCTGAAAATGCTCATGACAGTTTATATTTATATCATCATTTGGTACAATAGGCTCAACAAAATCTATGCCATTAGATATGCATAAATTGTGTAGCATAGCACAACTATTAATAAGTTTGCCCACAAACTGTGGATTGCACCTTGCAACTCTCTCTGTTAGAAGGCAACGGAAACGTGCTTTAAGGAGGCCGATACACATTTCAACACAATTCCGGGCTCTTACATGGGCTGAACTATACCTAGATTCAGGTGAATCCTCTGCAGGATTCAAAAAAGGAGTCATTAGGACAGGTTCTAATGGGTAACCAGAATCACCAATGAGCCAAGTACCTCGAACGCCATTATTATATAAATCCCACATAAACGTTTTCATATATGAATTACGCCATATAAATGCATCATGGGACGCTCCAGGATAATTAGCATTTAGAGAAAGGATCTTCAAATCAGCAGAAGAAACAATTTGTGTATTAATGGAATGGAATCCTTTCCGATTTATGAAGTTATGTTCTTCATGTGTTGGTTTTAGAATGGCAATTTGGGTTCCATCAATTGCACCTATAACACCAGGAAAATTGTAAGCATCCATAAATCTCCGCTTTTGCTCGTTTATGTCATTTGGTGTTTGTGGAAAATGAATATAAATTTCGCTTAGATTATTATCTATTGCTTCTGTTACTTCGTGAACGTATCTGCAAAACAATATAGTACATAGAAATTTGTAGTCAGCAAGTACTTTTTTAACATACCTATGAACAGATGTCTAACTAAGCCCTAAATTTAAGTCTTCTCCAACTGCTCGCTGATAACAACCAGTCGCATAGAAACGAAGAGCTACTAATAATTTTTGACGAACAGAAACACGATTATTGTACTTTGGTTCAGTTATAAACGGTTGCAGCTCATTTTCTAATTGATAGAATATTTCTTTATTTAAACGAAATAGTTCAATAAACCGTTCTTCCGATTAAGTTTCCAAACTAAACGAACTCCTAGTGAATTTTCTTTAATTAATTATTCACATCGTTTCGATGCATTCTACGTAATATTTCATTAGCAATAGGTAACATGTTACAATTTAAAAAGAAAATAATATATTAAATATTAAAATAGGGTTAGAATGCAATTATTTGACAGCGATTTTAAGATTTTTTACGACGAGACTACGATACTGTGACGTCACAAATTCGATATTAAATGAGAATCGCCAAAACTCGACGTGTCGAGTTTCCTATCGTGTCGACTTGTCGAGTCGATACGTGTCGAATCGAGGAATGAGAATCCATACCGATATACGATGACGATGGTTGACCATCTGTGTGGTTGACAGCTGATTGACATTGACAAATCAAATGACACAGAACAACCCATTTAAGAGCCAATTTACATGATAAGAAATTTTGTTGAAATTTTTACAAAGAATGTCCTGTGAAAAATTTGCAGAAATTTCATCAAAATTAATTAATTTTGAATTGCAACGATTGTGAATTTTGGCAACAAATATCATGAGATTTTTATATGGAGCTTGCGCAGTCTATATATTTTTAGAGCTAGTTGGTTTTGTGATGTTGGATCACATGTCTTAACTCAAAGTGGTATTCATACGCCATGTCAAATATGGGGCGGAGATATTTGAATTTTAGGGATATTTGCCTTTGGTCTATGCTTGCCAAGCACACCTTTACGAATCTAGGCTAACAGAAAACGTTTCAGTTTATTTCTGAGAGTGGTTTAAAATGGATAGAAATTTAAATATTCTCGCAGCCGCTGCTTGTTGTTCATTAATATTAGCAACCGTGGTTCCAAATCAATTAAAAACAAGATGAAATAGAAGTGTCTGGACGAAAAAATGGTTAAATCGACGTAATGAAGGAAAGGGATTACTTGATATGTTAAATAATGAGCTTTTTTATGAAGATTTAAAATCCTACCGAAATTTTTTGAGATTAAACGAAGATCAGTTTGCTGAAATTTTATCAAAAATTGAAAAAGACATAACCAAACAGGATACAGTTATGAGAGAAAGTGTTCCTGCAAAATCTAAGCGTGTATTTATTAAAGAACTGACTTGCCTTGCTTTAAATTGAACCTCTGATGAGCCAAATGAATTTTTCTTTTCTAGATTAGAAGTTACACTGCGATTTTTGGCCATTCAAATCACTAATGTACCAGACTCGAATTCATGATTCAACAATATCTAGATTTATACCAGAGGTTTGCCAATCATTAGTGAAAAACTTAAAAGATTTATATCTAAAGGTATATTAAATTCATTATACTTGGGAGTATTCGGTGACACCGGTTCTTTTACAGGTTCCACAAACGACTGAAGAATGGGTAGACATTGCTAATGAATACAATCACTTGTGGCAATTTCCACAATGCTTAGGAGCACTTGATGGAAGACACATTAAGTTTAGGGCACCAGCATCTGACGGATCCTACTATTTTAATTATAAAAAAGAACACAGTATTGTGCTATTAGCATTATGCGATGCCAAATATAAATTTACATATGTAAATATTGGTGTGAATGGAAGAATAAGTGATAGTGGAGTTTTTCATCAAAGTCAGCTATCAACCTGTATGACTACTAATGCATTAAACTTTCCAAAACCTCTGCCAGGTCAAGATGTATCCTTACCCTATGTCATTATTGCTGACGATGCATTTCCCCGTTTACCAAACTTAATGAAGCCTTATCCACAGAAGGATTTATCGACACATACAAGAATCTTTAATTATAGATTATCACATGCTCGTAGAGTGATTGAACATGCATTTGGAATGTTAGCTAACAGATTCAGAGTTTTACTAAATCCAATTAATTTAAATGCACAAAAAGTGGAATTAATTACCCTAACATGTGTGATTTTGCACAATTACTTGGTAACTATGAATGGGATATCTTATGCTGAATGGGCCAGTGAAGAATTAAACAAAACCATTCAGGAGCTACCCCATATTGGTCAACAAGGAGGGAACAGATCATCCACATGTGCTAGAAACATACGCAATGCATACCGATATTTTTTTAATTCTCCAATAGGTAGTGTACACTGGCAAGATGAAGCTGTTAATAATTATAATTATTAATATGACAATGGAAACATGTCTACAGAATAAACAATTTATTGTATGCTAGCATCGCTTTCTTAAACCATAACAGATACAAGGGTGAAAAAAATCTTCATTAGTTTTTGAAATTCCAGATTGCTCAAATACTTACTTTTCTTCCAGTTAACCTACCTTGTATCTCTCACAATTTAAAAGATACCCATGTTTGCATACAATATATCATATATACAATTTTGTAGGTGAAAAATAAAATCATTCTTTTTTTTAATTGTTATTATTATTTTATTATAAAACAGGTATCGAATAAATTTTCCAGCTGTACGAAATGAAAACTAATCACTATATTTCAATTAAATCCCTAATCAGTGGCATCTAAATGTCAGTCCACTAAAGGTTTCAAGATATAAAAAGAAACTCAAGTTTTAACTATTATCCAAATTATTATTTATTTTTAAATGAAAAGCAATTAAATACTTTTAAAATAATGATAGAATTTTACAATATTAACATTAATCGTACAACCAGTACACGAACCAATATTTATTCCTAAACCACATAATTCAGGTTCAGCTCGGGATATTGGGGTTTTGGGGGTTGAAACACTACTAATTTTTGAAGTAGAGGTGATACCATGTGATCCTGAAATTTCACAATCTAAAATTTTATTTCATATTTAAATCTTATTATTGATAGAATCTTCCACGTATCCTTCGGCCACGGTGGAAAATTTCCATCGCCCGTGTCTATTCAAACTACATATATCACACCCAGCATTAGCAAGAAGTGTGGTCGAGGTTCTCCGAAAACAGTGACCTGTGTAAGCATCAGAATTTGGTAATTTTAAGTATTTTGCTATTAAGCTGAGCATCCCTCCAATAGAATTTATTCCAACAACTTGATTAATGCATATATTATTTTGATACTTCAAAAACAATCGGCGACTGCTAGCATAACTTGGACGAAGAGCCACGTATTTTCGGTAAATATCGATATAATCTAGATTCAAAACCGTAAAAATTCGTTGTATGTTCGTTTTTGTATCCGGTACTTTCACAATCAAGATGGAACCTTTATCTTTTATGTCATCGACACTCATTTTAGTGGTTCTTCACGGCGGCAAGCATCAGAAATACCCAATATTAAAACGACCTAGAAGGATATCGATATTTAGTAATACATATAATGATTGTTTCCAATGGTTTGTGATCTGAGTTAATTTTTACATCAAAGCCATAAATAAAATAATGAAACTTTTGTGTGGCGAACACAATTGCTAGCATCTCTTTCTCTATTTGTGCATACTTTTGCTCACAGGGAGTTAAGCTCCTAGACGCAAAAGCTATCTGGTGACCTTCTTGAGACAGACACGCACCTAGACCATCCTTACATGCATCGGTGTCTATTTCTATAGTTTATGATGGATCAAAAAATTCCAATCAACATCATTTCTGGTCAAGTTTCTCAATGGGGCTGTTATTTTTGACACATTAGGTAAAAATTTGCCTAAATATTTAGCCATACCTAATATTCTTAGTAACCCAGTTTTGTCTTTTGGTTTTGGCATTTCTAGAATTGGTTTGACATAATTTTTATTCAGTTTGACTCCTTCCTTTGAGTAAATTTGACCCATAAACTTAACACATTAAGATTTAAATTGAATTTTATCTTTGTTGAATCTAATATTATATTTTTGTGCTCTTTCCAAAACCAATCGTAAATTATTATCATGTTCAGTTTCATTAATGCCTGTTATAATTAGGTCATCGAAATACAGGCCTACGCCTTCAATATCGCCGAATATTTCATAGTTTTGTTTTTGAAAGACCTCAGGAGCTGAACAAATTCCGAAAGGTAAACGACAAAACGCATACCTTCCAAAAGGTGTTCCAAAGACACAATATTCTTGACTCTGTTCATCAATACGAATTTGAAAGTAACCGTCTTTCATGTCCAAGACTGTGAAATATTCTTTATTGTTAAGTTTAACAGCTATTTCTTCTGCTGTAGGTATTAAAAATCTTTCTCGTTTTATTGCCAAATTCAAGTATTTTGGATCAAGGCACAAGCGTAAATCTTTGTTTTTCTTTTCAAATATAACTAGTGGGTTCAACCATTCAGTCGGTTTATCAATTTTTCTTATAATTCCTTGTTTTTCAATGTCATGAAGCTTAAGTTTTAGACGGTCATGCACAGCAATTGGAATCCGTCTTAGTGGTTGAACTACAGGAATTGCACCTTCTTTAAATGCTATATGATGTTCTCTAGGAAAAGAACCAAGACCCCCAAAAACGACAGGATATCTTTTAACAACGTCATCAAGTGACGTAAACTGACAAAACTTTGCAAATATTGCGTCTACTCTTCTAACCAAGTTTAGATCAACGCAATCAACACAACTCAGTAATGGCAATTCATCATTGTCACAAACTGTAAAAAATATGTTTTTAACAATGTTGTTAACTTGACGTTTTAAGGTGATTTCTTCTAATGGAGTAAATATATAATCAAAATTACCATAAGGAGCTAGTTTGACTTTAGTTTTTTGCATTTTTTCAAGTAACTCTAGTTTTCTGACAATATTCAACGTTAAAATGCTTACTTCACATCCAGTATCTAACTTGAATGTTACCTTATGTCCTTCAACATCAATTGCCTGCAACCATGACATTGCCTTCTTCGCATTATTGACAGTATCAACTTTTCTTATTGACTGTACATACAACTCATCAGAACTGCTCTCACAATCACTGTTTTCTGATTCACTATCGCTGTACTTTTCTGTTTGCACATTATGCACTTTTTTCTTACCCGATCTTCTATCATCTTTCTTTCTCTTCCATTTCTTCTCATTCTGGTTAGTATTTTGTACTTTTTTGCACACACTAGTAAAATGATTGCGACCCTGGCACTTGGCACAAGTTTTATTCCAAGCGGGGCACACATTTTTCTCTCGGTGTACATAGCCACAAAACTCACATTTCCCTTCTCGTTTTTCTTTTGAAAACTGCTTAGATTTTACAGAACTCACACTGGCTTCATTCTGCAAAACTTTCAACTGTTTTTGACTAACTTCTCTACAGATGACTATTGCTTGCGACAACTTTAAATCCGATTTTCTTAACAATTCTTCTCTCGTGCTTTGGTTATAGATGCCCATTACTATCCTATCTCTTATGAACTCCTCTAATAAATTACCATAATCAGTTGTTTTTCCGGCTGTTCTTAATTCTGTCAAAAAGCTATCAAAACTTTGTCCTTCTTGCTGAGTAATGCTGTTAAATAAGAATCTCTCGTATATAACATTTTTCTTGGGTTCACAGTGGTCTTTAAACTTCTTTAAGACATTGTCAAGCGTTTGTTGGTTTACCGGTAAGGAATCAAACGAGTTATAAAGATCAAGCCCATCATCACCTACTAGGTTCAATAAAATTGCAATTTTCTTTTCATCATTTCCATTACTCAAGCCTGTAGCACTCAAAAAATTATGAAATTTGTGTTCAAACTTTTGCCAGTTATCAGCCAAGTTTCCTTCAGTTGACAAAGGATCTGGAGGTTTAAAGTATGATTCCATTGCTACTGGATACTGTTAAATCTCGCCCAATTTACTTTTTCAAAACTCGACAGCAGTTGTATGCAAAAAATGTCAAGAATTTTTAGTCACGTGAGCTTTTTGCTTTATTATGAAAGGTGTACTTACTAGTTATTCTCACGAATATAATACTAGAGTTTCGAACTATCTCACAAGAACTAGAGTGTATTTATATGCAATGAATGGTACTAATCCAGCAGATACCAATTTGCTTGCTACGCACAAACACTTTTCATTTTCAATCGAGCTTTTCTAGGACGTTTTTCCAGAGTTCTGCATTCAAGTTTTTTAAACCTGACACCGTGTAACATGTACCGATCCGAGCCTATATAAAATAAATATCAAATAAGTTCTAGTAACACTGCTTTTATTCATTGAAGTCAAAGTAAAAACATCAAAATTGACAAGCTGTCAAAAACTAATAGATCACCTATTGGACTAGAAAACTATAACTATGTCTAGTACACAGGTGGTGGTACAAGCAAGAATTTAGACGATATGAGGTATTAACTTACAGGCATAAGTATCTATATAATACAACGACCACCAGTGTGTATTTTCTATGTAGATAGTATGCATTTATCAAACTCATTTGTAGAACATGAATAAAAAGTTTCTTGTACCGTCATATCGTTTTCCTATTGCAAAGATAATATGACATCATTTGATCCTGGCGATCAATTCCTGACACAGTTGTTATAGTTTAGAATGGCTTTGGGTTTTACAGTTTATTTTCCTCTCTTATTCTTAAAAATGCCAGTTTCACTCCCAAATTCAGTACTTATATAACTGACATCGCCTTTGTCCTTCCATTTTCCAATATGAATTTCATTAGAGACTCTAGATTCGTTTTCTCCTCGTTTTACTTTCGCCTTCATGACTTCTTGTGGGTTGTGCTTACGGTCACTTCTTAGGGTTCTGGTACAATAGGTGTCATTTTCCAGCAGGATCCTAGACACTGTTGTAAAAGTTGTCAAGGTATGCCGCGTGTCCTTGACCTAACTTTTCTTCAAGAAAGTGCAGAACTACTTTGGTTGTATGTCCAGTCCCGCCATATTCATCTGATATAAACCTTCATACACGTGAAATTTCAACAACAATCCATCAGGTTCTGTAAGCATGTGAGTTTTATTCCATACTTGTGGCGTTTATTTTGTATGTACTGTTTGAATTGTAAACACCCCGCGACAGCACCATATATTCGTCTAAAGACAATTCTTTTCCTGGGTTCATCTTCTCGTTGAAAAAGTCGACCAACAATCGTTGGCTCTAGGCTCTAGTGTTGGTTGATGTAAAGTGTAGACATCTCAAGATGAGAAGAAATCTATTTCTTGATATGTATGTTCGAAAAACTGGTATATTGAAGAGCGGATCCGTTTTCCAGTAGTTATTTACTCGTGAAAGTTGAATCGTACCGGTATGAAAGAGCAGACCTATAAAAAAATTTTAATTCTGAAACAGTCAGGTCCTTCCAGTTTGTAATACGTGACATTGCAGATGTTCCACTACTATGAAAAACTTTAGCGTAATCATTTGTCTGGTGTGCAATCTGGGATAAAAAAGTATCGTCAATTATAAGGCTGAAAAAATCTATATATGGGTCTGCCTCTGTCCGGAACCGGTACTAAAAGCTCTTGATTTTTCTTGAACTTATATTGTTTCAATGTACTTGTTTTTGTCCATTGGAAATTCATTTGCGCATTAGACGTAGCTGGACTGGTATTTAGAAGAGAAACCAGAAGATTCCCTAATGACTGGTCATCGTCATATGCACCTGAATCACTTTCTGCCTCTGATTCGGAGGGATATTCATCATCTTCGAACTCTGACAAATATTCGTCACCACTGCTATCTTTCAAACACTGCAATAGTTCTTCCTCTATGAGTGCTTTTCTACTATACACAGGTAAATCATCCTTTTTTTCTGCAGTCCAGAAGGTCCAGGTTTGTCATCCATGTTTAGCCACACCAACAATAAAAAACACGTAACCGACCTACAACACGTGCTCAGCAAATGTTTTCAGAAGGACGCCGGACAGGTAGCAACCTTCTATCGTCAAAGCCCACTGAATACTGGTCTTTTACTCTTTACAATACAAGATAAGTTGTAACGCTCTTGCGTCGTTACTTATCGGATTGGCGCCTTAACTACAGGTGACGGGTTGCCTCGGGCGCCAGTTTATTAAAGTGGTACGCTCCACTCGCTCCGGGCAGCGTCAGTGAAGAAGGGGTCACTTATGGTGGTGACAAGAGTGTTGCGGCCGGTCGGGCAGATTTTACTTGCCTCCCCAGGTTCGCAACCTGGGTATTAGCTGCTGTAACGATGTTACTATTTTTCGTTCCGACATCCCACTGTATACATTTTAATTTCTCATTTTATTAGTATTATTATTAAGTTTTGTTATTATTTACTTATACACCCCTCTTTCATCATAAGCTGTAAATTATTTGCTCTTAATAATTTTTAAATATGTATATTGATTTTGATACATCCGGTATATATTTAATATGTATTGCTTACTGTACCGTTCGCGCACATCAGTCTGCGTCGTTCTTAAGATTGTTAAGTAGGGAACCTCCTGAGTGGGGTCGAGGAAAGAATGTATAAAACCGGCAAACGGGACGGAAGAGGTCTCCTTTACTCTTGTGCTCTCTTAGCTCTATAGCTCTGTGCTCTTACAGTTCCGCCGTTTTCCGTCGTATCCGAAACGCCGACTGATTTTCGCCAACAAGGTAAGCGAATTTAGAAATTATTTTATAAATCATTCTTCTTGTGTTAAATTCATTTTGCTCCTAGCGTCTTTCGTAACTGTATTAATAGATTTTATTTTTGCTTACTGCTTGTTTAATTTGAGTGATTTTCCGCGTATTTGTGTACGATTCCGAAGTAAGAATTTACTGTTGGTTTTAACTTTAGGGGAAAAGAAATATAGTTGGGAAATTCCCAAGCAGGTAAATTCTTGAGGAATTCTCAAAGTATTTCGGGGGCTTGCTCAATCTAGTACCATAGGCCTTGGTAGCGTGATTTTAAAATATTTGATAATAGGCAACTTGGAGGAGTCTCGTCTGTGTTCGCTGCCATAGCAGGGACATCTTCGAGGGTTTTCCAAGGCGTGAAACGAAATAATCTCACGAGCGTTCGCTGCCATAGCAGGTTCGCCAGGGAGAGATTTTCGGATTCTGCCGGCTAACTGATCTTTACGAGATTGATTTTAGCACCAACGGCCGGGGTAAAATCCGCACAAAAACCGAGGGAAATTTATTATTTACCGCCGTTCTATTCTAGGCCTTGCTAGCGTCACTTTAAAATATTTGATAATAGGCAACTTGGAGGAGTCTCGTCTGTGTTCGCTGCCATAGCAGGGACATCTTCGAGGGTTTTCCAAGGCGTGAAACGAAATAATCTCACGAGCGTTCGCTGCCATAGCAAGTTCGCCAGGGAGAGGTTTTCGGATTCTGCCGGCTAACTGATCTTTACGCGATTGATTTTAGCACCAACAGCCGGGGTAAAATCCACACTAAAACCGAGGGAAATTTATTATTTACCGCCGTTCTATTCTAGGCTTTGGTAGCGAGACTTTAAAATATTTGATAATAGGTAACTTGGAGGAGTCTCGTCTGTGTTCGCTGCCATAACATCCTCGAGGGCTTTCCAAGGCGTGAAACAAAATAATCTCACGAGCGTTCGCTGCCATAGCAGGTTCGCCAGGGAGAGGTTTTCGGATTCTGCCGGCTAACTGATCTTTACGCGATTGATTTTAGCAGTAACGGTCGGGGTAAAATCTGCATAAAAACCGAGGGAAATTTATTATTTACCGCTGTTCTATTCTAAACCGTGCACATATGCCAAGAAACGCTCCCGTAAAACACCGCTAGTGCCTTGATAACGCTTTCTCTGTGTAATTCTCACCGTACTGCTAGTAAATTTTCACTGATTTTTACCGGCAATTGCCGAAAACTATTAAAGCATTGCACGTTAGGCTTGTAAGCGTAAAACATTTATTCTTTAATAAAGTGCTTTGGTCTGGGTTGTGATTTAATATAAATCGTAAATACTGAAGGGTTTTCATTAATATTTAGGTATTTTAAATATATAGCTACGTGGTTCGTTTTATTTTCCTTTTCCCAAATTATTTCGAAGCCGAAATAAATTGTAAAATTTTATAAAGCACAGGTAGTTTCATTTTCCGACAGTGGTAAACAATTAAAGCCTGTTTCCCACTTCGCACGGCATAGAGGTCAAGAACAACAGACCCCTGGAATTACTTATCCTCCATCTGTTGCTACCCTGGTAACTCTTGACGCTACCATTTTCGAAAGTTCGGTGGAGTAAACCATCCCAAAAATCTGGCACCCGAGAAAATCTGGTAGATTGTAAAGCCGCGGGTGTCATAGTGACGTCCGTAATTCTTTTGAGGAAAGAAAGCACGTTACAAAATGGCACCCGAGCAGGGACCGTTGTTGTAAGAAAAATACAGGGACCGTTGTTGCAAAAAATACAGGGACCGGTGTTGTAAAAAAATACAGGGACCGTTGTAAGAAAAATACAGAAACCGTTGTTGTAGGAGCAAGGACCGTTATTGTAAGAGCAGATATCGTTGTCGTTGAAGCAAGAACCGTAGTTGTAAGAGCAAATACCGTTGTTGAAGGAGCAGAGACCGTCGTTACAGAAACCGGAGCCGTTGTCGTAACTGTAATAAGGATTTTGTACCGCATATTGGGATCACCTTGTATGTGATATTCAGTGAATTATTTAGAAAATTTTGATGTTAAAATTCCGAATCAGAAGCACGAGTGTGTAAACCTTCATAAATCCAGAATTAAAATTTTCAATCAACATTTCGAAAATCTCCTAGGATCTAATTTGTTAAATTTAGTATTTTGGAAGTTGCAATAAAATATTTCCGATAGAAATATTTTTCAAATTAGGAGAACCAGTTTTTTTTAGCCGTTTCTTGTTAACGATAATTGCTTTTTTTTGGTTTTGTTTGTTGTTAACTGAAATATTGAATTGTGATCGTTTTTTAAAAAAGTAATTTTGCTAATGAAATAGAATCAATAGATTTTACATGGAAATACTTTAATAATTATTATACCGGTTGTACCAATAAATAGGGATTGCAATTTTAAGTATTAAATAGAAACAAAAGGTGAATTTTGACTTTTATTTGCGAATATTTTAATAATTATTTACTGTTAGCAATAATATATTATACTGGTTGTCCTACAATTTTGTTATCATCATTCACTACTGAAAATAGTATTTTGAGTACGTATTGTAATTTTGGGTTTCGAATAGAAATCAAAGCCGATTTCAACTCAAAATTTGTGAAACAAAAGGTGATTTTTACTTAGACTTTTTATTTTCTAATATTTTAATAATTATTTACCGCTAGCAATAATATATTATACCGGCTGTCCTACAATTTTGTTATCATCGTTCACTACTGATAATAGTATTTTGAATAGGTATTGCAATTCTGGGTATTGGATAGAAATAAAAGCTGATTTTGACTTAGAATTTGTTTTCTAGAAAGTATCTTGGAGATTTCATTTTCTAAATTTACATTTGCATCTTGAGTTGTATTTCCTGTTGCGAGAAATTTTGTATTGGTTTCCACGTTTAAAGTCCGCAAAGTCTTTATTTTATTTTATCTGAAATACGAGATTGATTTGTTGTTGATTAAAAAAGTTCTCTATTGTTGATTACCCGAACTGAATTTGTTTTATTTGAATGCAACTAGTTTAAACATTTACCAACGAGGGTGAACCGGCGTTGGGTATTTTGCTTGTCTGGATATACCGACCGAGCCGATTTGAGGATTACATCTGATGTCAACTAGTGAATACAGCGACTCCACGGATAGTAACGATAAACGTACATCCCCACAGGAAACCACTGATAAGCCGCTTGTGGGCTGGATATATTCTCTAAAGAAAGAAGAACTCTCTGATGAACTAACCAAGCGACAACTGTCTCCAACTGGATCCGTAAGAGAGAAGCGCCGACGACTAGCTAGTTTTCTAAAAAAGTCATCAGCTGTACAAAGGAGTACTAATTCCGCTCCGTCTGGAGGTGAAGGGTTAAACCCGAGTAGTCCCGTAGCTCCACAGCTTGACCGAATTGCGGTAACCACTGGAGGCACGAGTTCCGTAATAAGTATGACTACTGCTACTACTCCCGTTACTTCTCCGTTGAATGTGCACGATTGGAAAATATTCTTTGGAGAGCGCGATGACTCGGCAAATTTTCTGGAACGACTGGAAGAAATTTGCACTGCTAAGAATGTGCCGCAGGATAATTTACTACCGGTGTTACCCGATGCACAAACTGGAAGGATTTTGAAAGAGCTTTTCGCATCTTCTTCTACCCGTTTAATTATGAAGTAGACCTAGAGGCGGAAATTAGCAAACGGCTGCAAAGGAGGAATGAGGCGGCATCGGCATACATCACTGATCTACAAACTCTGATGCGTAGACATGGGAAACTCTCCGATGAACAACAATTAGCCTGGCTATATCGTAATCTGCTACCTGAATATCGAAGGCAGATCCGTAAAACGGACTTTGAAGATTTTACTTCTTTCTGTCAAGAGTTCAAGGAATTCGAGTTGCTCCGAAAAGAACTCCAAAATATTCCTAGCACCAGTGGATGGCGAAGAGGAACAAATCAACGTTTTCCGCCGGCCAATACATCTCGGAATCCAAATCCAACTGCCAGTCCGGCCCGAGAACCTGAAGCTAGTACCAGTTCTTCCCGTCCGGCCAATCCGGTCAGTCGAGCACCTATGTCCAGCAGTTCTAGTACACTGTGTTGGCGTTGTGGTGAGACAGGCCACGTCCGAACAAACTGTAGAAACCCGTTGAAAATATTCTGTTCCCACTGCCGTAAGGAAGGAGTCCTTACCCGAGACTGTTCCTGTTCGAAGCAGGGAAAACTAGACCAAAACTGTCCCAAAGGGAGGCCGTTACAGTTTCCTAATCTGTTAGCCTCTCAAGAACATCCGTCTTCCTAACCATCAGATCCGCGACCCCAAATTGACGTCCAAATGGAAAACTTCAAGTTTAAAGCCTTGCTGGACACGGGAACTATCAGATCGTATGTGGGTGATTCAGTAGCGAAGCAATTTTCCCAACGAAAGCGAACAGTCCGTCATCCGACAAGAGCACGTTTAGCGAATGGAAATTTGGTTTCTATCACAGACATCTATGATCTGCAGCTTAGGGCAAATGACGTCATCATGGAGGAACCATTGGCGCATTTTCCAGGTTTAGTCGCTGATATGGTTCTCGGTTTTGATATACTGAAGAAGTATAATTTCTGCTTAGAGCTAGGTACAGGGAAGATCTACCAGGACGGAAAGCTGGTAAACTGTCAAGAACCAGATACACCGTCCTCTCCCATAGGAATCATTAACGTAGTAATGCCACCGCCAGGGGAGAACAATCATGGGTTGTCCTGCGAAATGACCGTTACTGACACTGCTAGTTCCATTTTTACTGATAATGATACTGCAAGGAAAAATGGTGCTGTTACTGAAGCCGCGAGAGTAAGTTTTACTGATACTGAATATCCTCGAGTGAAACCTGATAGGATATTGACCGACATCTCCCAGTCAGCCTTGAACGGACCCGAAGGTGATGAAAGGAGATCTGATACTGAATATCCTCTAGGAGAAACTGATAGGATATTGACCGACATCTCCCAGTCAGCCTTGAACGGACCCGAAGGTGATGGAAGGAGATCTGATACTGAATATCCTCGAGTGAAACTTGATAGGATATTGACTGATATCTCCCAGTCAGCCATGAACGGACCCGAAGGTGATGGAAGAAGATCTGATACTGAATATCCTCGAGTGAAACCTGATAGGATATTGACTGATATCTCCCAGTCAGCCTTGAACAGACCCGAAGGTGATGAAAGGAGATCTGACACTGAATATGCCGTAGGAGAAACTGATAGGATATTGACCGATATCTCCCAGTCAGCTGTGGAAGGATCCCAAGGTGATAGAGGGAGATCTAGTATAAAATATCCTCTAAAATCCGCTGTTAGAAGAATCTGCAAAGATTCAAAAACTGATAACAATACTGACTGTCAAGAACTTAGAACATTTACTGGCTTAACCCGGTCTGATTTAGGAGAGTTTGATGACTGTAGGAAGTTGCCGACGGAAGAATGTCCTATAGAAGCTATAACGACGTTACTAGACCGAAACTTTACTGAAATACAAGAGAGAACGATGAGAAGATTATTCGACGTAGAATTACCGAAATTTGAGGAAATTCAAGGACCGACAGACCTAGTACAACACGAGATCCGCCTCATACACCCAACTCCGATCAAGCAACGTTACCACCCGCAGAATCCAAAGACGCAAGAGATTTTTAATGCCGAACTGGACCCGGAAATTCCTGCGACATCCAGCAAGTCCTCGATATTAGTAGAAGTACCGGAAAAGATTAGACGAGGGACCGGTCAAATGTCCAGCCATACATACCGGCTATCGAGCGAGAAAACATGCGATGACATTTACTTGCCGATTGAGAGGGATCTATGTTGGAAATGTGGCTACCCCGGACACCGCCGTGACGCTTGTACTCGCGGAAAAGCTATCTTATTCTGCTCCCGTTGCGGACGTTTTGGTCAGATGTCCCGAGATTGTTTGTGCAAGATGACGACCGTTAGGACTACTATTATGAAGCCGTCGTTACGTTGTTCCCGCTGGAATCATTCAGAGCGTATATCAGAGCATTGTAGCTGCGGAAAACCGTCTGTAAGCCGAGCTACCTGTCGATCTATGTCCCGTTCTTCACTTGAGCCGGAAAGATGCTCTGTAGCAACTCAAGCACTCATAGTTTCCCGATCCCGCCGAGATGTTGGTATGTGACTGTTACCCGGAAACTCCAGAAGGCATCACCGGCGTTCGTCATCAGTGCTCGACGCTTCGGAACCACCCTACCTGTGGAGGAGGGAGGCAACGCTCTTCCCGCCCGTATCCAAGTCTGAGTAAGAGGAGTTCCAGACTCCAAAATGCCAGCGCGGTTTGGAATGCACTCAGCCGCAAGTTTTCTTGGGTAAAGACGTTTTGTTTTATGTGAAGAATATTAATTTTAGGTTTTGATTAAAAAAAATATAATGAATGAAAGCTTCACTTTCATTTATTATTTTTTTTTTCGCCGAAGAAAGAGGGGGATGTAACGATGTTACTATTTTTCGTTCCGACATCCCACTGTATACATTTTAATTTCTCATTTTATTAGTATTTTTATTAAGTTATGTTATTATTTACTTATACACCCCTCTTTCATCAAAAGCTGTAAATTAGTTGCTCTTAATAATTTTTAAATATGTATATTGATTTTGATACATCCGGTATATATTTAATATGTATTGCTTACTGTACCGTTCGCGCACATCAGTCTGCGTCGTTCTTAAGATTGTTAAGTAGGGAACCTCCTGAGTGGGGTCGACGAAAGAATGTATAAAACCGGCAAACGGGAAGGAAGAGGTTTCTTTTACTCTTGTGCTCTCTTAGCTCTATAGCTCTGTGCTCTTACAGTTCCGCCGTTTTCCGTCGTACCCGAAACGCCGACTGATTTTCGCCAACAAGGTAAGCGAATTTAGAAATTATTTTAGAAATCATTCTTCTTGTGTTAAATTCATTTTGATCCTAGCGTCTTTCGTAACTGTATTAATAGATTTAATTTTTGCTTACTGCTTGTTTAATTTGAGTGATTTTCCGCGCATTTGTATACGATTCCGAAGTAAGAATTTACTGTTGGTTTTAACTTTAGGGAAAAGAAATATAGTTGGGAAACTCCCAAGCATTCTCGCTGCAAAGCAGGTAAATTCTTGGGGGATTTTCAAGGTATTTTGGGAATCCCGATTCCGGTATACAACACTAGGGAAAGGAAATACCGTGGGGAAACCTTCAAGCATTCTCGCTGCAAAGCAGGTAAATTCTTGAGGGATTCTCAAAGTATTTCGGGGGTTTGCTCAATCTAGTACCATAGGCCTTTGGTAGCGTGACTTTAAAATATTTGATAATAGGCAACTTGGAGGAGTCTCGTCTGTGTTCGCTGCCATAGCAGGGACATCTTCGAGGGTTTTCTAAGGCGTGAAACGAAATAATCTCACGAGCGTTCGCTGCCATAGCAGGTTCGCCAGGGAGAGGTTTTCGGATTCTGCCGGCTAACTGATCTTTACGCGATTGATTTTAGCACCAACGGCCGGGGTAAAATCCGCACAAAAACCGAGGGAAATTTATTATTTACCGCCGTTCTATTCTAGGCCTTGGTAGCGTGACTTTAAAATATTTGATAATAGGCAACTTGGAGGAGTCTCGTCTGTGTTCGCTGCCATAGCAGGGACATCTTCGAGGGTTTTCCAAGGCGTGAAACGAAATAATCTCACGAGCGTTCGCTGCCGTAGCAGGTTCGCCAGGGAGAGGTTTTCGGATTCTGTCGGCTAACTGATCTTTACGCGATTGATTTTAGCACCAACGGCCGGGGTAAAATCCACACAAAAACCGAGGGAAATTTATTATTTACCGCCGTTCTATTCTAGGCCTTGGTAGCGTGACTTTAAAATATTTTATAATAGGCAACTTGGAAGAGTCTCGTCTGTGTTCGCTGCTATAACATCCTCGAGGGTTTTCCAAGGCGTGAAACAAAATAATCTCACGAGCGTTCGCTGCCATAGCAGGTTCGCCAGGGAGAGGTTTTCGGATTCTGCCGGCTAACTGATCTTTACGCGATTGATTTTAGCACTAACGGCCGGGGTAAAATCTGCATAAAAACCGAGGGAAATTTATTATTTACCGCTGTTCTATTCTAAACCGTGCACAAATGCCAAGAAACGCTCCCGTAAAACACCGCTAGTGCCTTGATAACGCTTTCTCTGTGTAATTCTCACCATACTGCTAGTAAATTTTCACTGATTTTTACCGGCAATTGCCGAAAACTATAAAAGCTTTGCACGTTAGGCTTGTAAGCGTAAAACATTTATTATTTAATAAAGTGCTTTGGTCTGGGTTGTAATTTAATATAAATCGTAAATACTGAAGGGTTTTCATTAATATTTAGTTATTTTAAATATATAACTACGTGGTTCGTTTTATTTTCCTTTTCCCAAATTATTTCGAAGCCGAAATAAATTGTAAAATTTTATAAAGCACAGGTAGTTTCATTTTCCGACAGTGGTAAACAATTAAAGCCTGTTTCCCACTTCGCACGACATAGAGGTCAAGAACAACAGACCCCTGTAATTACTTAACCTCCATCTGTTGCTACCCTGGTAACTCTTGACGCTACCATTTTCGAGAGTTCGGTGGAGTAAACCATCCCAAAAATCTGGCGCCCGAGAAAATCTGGTAGATTGTAAAGCCGCGGGTGTCATAGTGACGTCCGTAATTCTTTTGAGGAAAGAAAGCACGTTACACTGCTTAACGTTCTTACCTATTTGCGGAGGTTTAGTGGTAGTTGGAGTTGGAGAGAAGAGAAACCAAAAGTTACTTATTTACAAAGAGTGTTTATTACACCAAGAGCGGAAAAGTTAATCAAATAAACTAAATGTCCTCTAATTCGGGTAGGCGGGGCAAAAGCACTAGTACTAACTACTATACTACCGATTCAAACGGTCTCTCCCACGGTAAACTACTACGGTAAGTAAAACAAAGGCTACGCAAGAGTAAGCAAAAATGGGGCGGGGGTGCGGTGGACGGTTAGCGGAAGCCAGGGGGTGCGGTGGACGGTTAGTGGAAGCGTGCAAAACTAATACGGATTGCAAGCGACCCTCTAGGTTAGTCAAGGCTCTACTTTCGGGGATGCGGCTCTCGGTTTCCGCGGTATTGAAATCTCGGAGTCGCGACGACCAATACTAGGATGTGACTTCTCAACTTTCTAGTAGCGGACATGGTTTCCCTTGATCGGATGGCTGAAGGCCCAAGCACGGTTGCTACTAGGATGTTAGTACTCAACTTTCTAGTAGCGGACACGGTCTTCCTTTACTTCCCCTGATCGGATTGTACGGGCGAGAACCATATACCTTAAGGTATAAAATAACACTCACCTCGGTTGACGGTACGGTTGATCGGTCTATCGGTATCTATCGGTATCGGCTTTCTGAAAAAGAACGGGTTTGTGAGCACAATGATGGCTCTTAGATTTAATTCTCACCTGCGTATGCGGGCAAGCTAGCGAGTCTACGGATAGACTGCCGACTCTGAGAATCGTTCTGCTTTACGGTATGGCTTATTGGGGATACGGTGCGAAGAAGTAAGTGTCGCCGACTGTCGGTGCAGGTTAGAGAAATTATATTACATTGTACCGATGTTATTATACGGACGGAGAAATACAGTGTTCGAACGCTTTATTTAATATTATACGGGAGATTGTGCTTTTGCCCGGTCTTTGAAAATGTAACTTACAAAGTATACACAAGTATACAACACACCGATCGGTGTAGGTGGCGTCGCCGATTGATGCCGGGAGACTCCATTAGGAGTGGTCGGTATTGTGCTTAGTAAGGATAGCTCAATTCAAAAGTTATGGAAGGTAAAAAGAGAAAGAATTATCGATGACATATTTTGTGTCGGAAATTAAAAACAGGACAGAAAAATATTTCAATATGCTCCATGATTTTGAAGGGTTGACGTTATGATAAAATGATAAAAAGTGGCGTGAAAGATATTTTGCTCAAGTTTTGAAGTCACACCGAGATATTTCGAGAGAACTAAAAAGGAAGAGATTTTTTAAAAAAAGTAATACCGCGATAAGGGAAATTTTTTATTAACTTTCGATATTAAATTCGTTGTGAGAGTTGTCACACCAAATTTTTCTGAAAATACGTAAAATCTACTACAAAATGGCCTTTCAGAAATAAATTTCCATAGAACTGCAAATTACTTATAACTATTAGAAAAATAAAAATTTATAAAAAATGTTTCTGCCAAGATAAGCCCCACACCAGGCCTATGTTGTACCTATGATTGAATACTATTAATTCCTATGCTAAATTTTACAGTCCCTAAAAGTGCAGTTTTAGTGTCACCGGCTCCCCGCCTATTAGTAACGGATGTAGAAAAATATAATTTAAAATGTTATAAATAACTTCAGTGATATTACTGATTATAAACAATATGGACGAATTTGTTTATTTCCATGAATCAAGTTTTCGTTTTATTATTGGATTGTTCCGGTTTTCCAGTAGGTAAGTAAACCAATTTTTTTATTAGCGAATTCTTAGACTTTGAGTATTGTTTATTCAGTTTGCGTACCATTTCTTTTTAATATAATGAAACCAACAATAGGGTTATATGTGCAGTAATTAATATATTAACCAGTTTTTTGTACATTTTATTAGCTGCTATAATCATAATTGAAATTTAAAGTTTGGATGGTTATTTTTCGTCTTTATAAAAGTAGAATGAAAAAAAATTACCGCTAAACTTAGACTATGAAAGAGAGGGGACTCGTAACGCTGTCAACTATTGTGATACCAATGCCCACCAAGTCATAAACTTCATTATCGTTATATGATAGTTCTAAAGGACTAAAATTTTTATTTTATAAATTAATCTTTATACATGGGAGATTTAAAAATAAAACTATATTGATTTATTTAACTTATATCAAAATTGTAGGCATTAGTAATTAATAATTATGATCTTTTGGGGTTAGGAATTCCGAGAAACTGAACAATAAATTCGTTAATTTTCAATGAAAAAGTTACGTAATGTCTTTTCTACTAACATAATTGAATTTATTATGTAATACGTTTTAACTCACTAGGGGGGTTTCATGATTAAAATCTTATTTTTTAATATATAAAGGAAAAAGTAGCTACCAAAAAAATAAGTTAGTCATAACTTACCTATGAAACGAAATTTCAGTTCTTTCGTTCTGCTAGAACTCTTACACTGATAATCACAACAATTAACCATCTTAACAAAATCAAAAGTTCACTTTAAAATCACTTTAATCGCTCAATAATCGCAAAAAACTCTCAGGTGTTCACTATAGCGTTGACCACCAAAAAATGGCGTCGGATTTGAAATATGCATCAAACCGTCACCACAGCTTGCATAGAGAGTAACGCGTCCCCTCTCTTTCCTAGTCTAAGCCGCTAAACGCTAGCGCGTTCAGTTTCAAATGTAGATTTCACCACTGAATTGTGGTAGGCAGTGGCGTGACTAGGGTTAAGCAATCCCCCTCATCCCTCTCGTAGATATTGCGAATTTATTTGCGATAAACCGCTAGCTCAGAAACCCCAAAATTGATCAGTGCCCACCTGCGTCCAAATTTGGAGAGTAAAGTTAGTTAATTTCTAGTTATCCCTAAACTAAAATGAGTGTCTGAATCTCTGTCATGTCATAAGTCAAAAGAAATAACCCAAAAATATAATTCATGTTATGTTTGATTTAACGTTTTATTTATTTACTTTTGTTCTCAATTTTCAGTGTTATTAATAGTTCTTGAGGATTGCGGTTTACGTGATGGTTTGCTACTTTTTTATGAAATTAAAAAAGGCGCTAGCAGAATTTTGATAACCCTTTTGGTTTTTGAGACACAGGCTGGAATTGAAAAGGAGTACTTTTCAGGCACCCCTTGTATCTCAGTTATCTTTAAACTTATCCACAGTTTATTGCTCTCACTTATTACGCACTGTGGTTGGCTATGACTTTGTTAATAACAAACGGTTTAACTGAGCAGACACAATGAATAAACCATAGAAAAAGAAAGACTTATTCATATACGTAATAAATAAATTTATAATTTTATATGTATAATTTATATGTATATTTACTTATTCGATTTGTCTATGGAATAAACTAGAGCTGAATAGCAGAAGTGACGAAAACGAAAACACAGTTCAAGCCAGTGTTGCCAAATGGGGAATTTTTTAACGCAACGTGGAAATTATTTAGATTTTGAAAAAGTGGGAAAAAATTTAACCAATCCAGTACAAACGTGATAAGATTTCTTGTAATGATTGGTCAAATTACAATCTTGAATGCGCAATCTCAATCTTCCAATCTCTAATCTGATTCGGGCTTTATAACATATGTATAACTAATGGCATTTTAACCTATAATTCAATTTAGGCAGTCAATTTTGTATAGTACACGCAAAACATATCGTCACCTTAGTACTACAAGTAGGTAACTTGAAATTTTTCGATTTTGAGTTATCCAGTTTAAAATCCTTTACTTGAGATGATCTACTGTATGCTATAACTAGGTAACTCTCTACTGGCTCTTTTGTGACGCAGTTGGTCAATGCATCAAGTAGGCATGTGTCTTCAAATTGATTGAAGCTGCTCTTCGAAATGTGGAATTTCAAGCAGGTATGTATCGAAAACAATTGTGCATTACTTTAACATAGACATAATCTACGTAAATTTTGAGGTTATGATTGCAAATTTGCTTTACTTTTTCTGTAATCGTCGTTTGATGAAAGATGGATTGCGGATATTGTGTTCTTCATCCTTGAATAGACGTGATGAATAAGCAAATAAAAATGTATTGCAGATTTTACTCATGTCCTGAGGAACCGCCCTCGTGAAAATAACCCAGTGCCTTCCACATCAAATGCGGCTGTTGGCATTGACAATTCTGATGTAGAATCAGAAGCGGAGCTTTTCTCTCCAGATGTGTCTGAATATCACCCGTCGTCGGACGAAATCGAAAATGAAATTACTACTGAATATTTAGAGCGGTTAAACGAAGGACATGAATTAGAAGGCATGGGGGAGACCCCTACACAAGCGGAAAATCCTATAAAGTGATTAAGACGTCCAGAAAAGTCGAGAAGAAATGTTGCAAAAAAAGGCGGCAGTGTGGAGAAAGCTACGTTTCGTCTAGAGGAAACCATGTACCTGGTGTTGTCATGAGAGATCCATGTGGAGACAATTGCAGACAGCGGTGTAATCAGAAATTTTCATTGGAAGAAAGACTCGAAATTTTTCGAAGGTATTATAAATTAGAGACTTATGAAAGAAAACGCGATTTTATTCATTGCAACACAGATAGAATTGTAAAGAAAAGCACACAACAACTGATTCAAAAAGACATTTTACTGTGGTTTTTTATTTACCACGAAACAACGAAAGAATCAAAGTTTGTAAGACCATGTTTTTGAATACAGTTGGAATTCGCAAAGGTGTAGTAGATATCGCTATGACAAAGAGAACGGCAGAAAATACAAGTGAAAAAGACAAAAGAGGCCATCATGTGAAAAAAACTACTTCAGATGAACTCTTGAACGGGGTGAGAAACCACATTGAAAGCTTCGCGGTTGTTGATTCTCATTATTGCCGCTCGGGAACTAAAAGAAAATATTTAGATCCATCGCTCAACATCACAATAATGTATTCTATGTACAAGTCGATATGCGCCGAAAATAACCAAGAAACCGCTAAGATAGCTACGTATAGAAAGATTTTCACAGAGGAGTACATTCTAGGTTCCCACCGCCCAAAGAAGGACCAATGTCGCATATGCATGGTGTACAATACTCCTGGGAATGACAACAATGAAGGTAAAGATAATTATGACAGCCATCTTTTAGCAAAAGACAGGGCTCGAGCTGAAAAAAGAAAGGACAAACAGCAAGCCGAAAACTCAGACGGGACCTTTGTGAGCTGTAATTTTGATCTTCAGCAAGTTCTGTTGGCTCCAACCGATCCAACCAACAATGCTCTACTCTATAAGCAACGGTTTAAATCTTTTAATTTTACTGTATACAACGTTACCACAAAACGAGGGGACTGTTTCATGTGGACCTAGATACAAGGAAAGAGAGGTAGTTGTGAGATTGCTAGCTGTCTATATCAATATTTTAAATCTCTTCCTCCATCGGTGAAGCACATTTCCTGTTTTAGTGACAGATGTGGTGGACAGAACTTGAACAAGTTTGTTGCTGCTATGTGTTTGACCGCAGTTCAGGAACTACCTAACGTAGAAACCATTGATCAAAAATTTTTTAGTTGTGGGCCATAGTGAAATGGAATGTGATTCAATGCATTCGGCCATAACTACTGAACAAAAAAGAGTCGGAAGGGTGAACTGGCCTGCCGATTGGACAACCATTGCCCGCAGTGCCAGACGAAAGGGTGACAAGCCGTATATTGTGCATGAGATTACCCATAAAGACATAATAGATTGGAAATATCACCTTGAGCAGCACATGGTTATGAGAAAAGAGGATGAAAATCGTAAACCAGTCGGCTGGCAGAAGATAAGCTGGTTGAATTTTACGAAAACCAGACCATTCATCATCAGCTTCAAAGAAAATTACGATGAAGAGTTTAGAACTCTTGACTGCAAGAAAAGGACGAGGAATAGTAATACAACACTGTCACATACAATGAAATCGTTATACAACTCCGTTATACCGATTCCAAAAGAAAAATATGATAATTTGAATTCCTTATTTTTGTTAATCCCTCCAGCGCTGGAACAAGAATACCGACCGTTTTACCAAAATTTGCCGTACCAAGGACAACAGGAGTCTTCAGGAAGTAGTGACATGGATTCTGAAAATGAATAGCGTATTCATTGTTAATTATATAAATTTTGATAACAATAAAAGCTCTTTAAAGTGGCTTCTGATACTATTTCTTCTCAAATGCAAATGTGGTTAACTCCATTTAATCCGGTTTTAATGTTGATGTAACAAGTAGACATCTCGTTTTTTTCGAAAAATTTACATTATGGCAACTTTTTTATAAATACGTCTCAAAATATACACCACTTGTGATAAAGTTAGCAAGACACACTAAAACTTGAATAAATAGTTTATTGGCTATTTTTTTATGCAAATTTTCAAAGCAATTTATTCCAAAACACAGGTTTTTAAGTTACCTAGTTGTAGTACTAAGGTGACGATATAGTGCAGAAAGGTAATGGCATATCCCCTTTAAGTTATGCTGCGAAGCTAGACTCTGAAAGGTATTAATATTTTGTTTATTTTTACCAATACCACTTACACACTACACTCTATATTGATGCTAGCGCACAAATAGTGAGCGGTCCTTATCGTTTATGGACACGTGCGTGTTTGAAAAAACTACTATCTCAGAATATGCTTATAGTTCAGTGAAAATAATATGTTGATATATTCAAATTGTGCGTTTTCTTTATGAAACCGGTGCGGTTAGTTTACCGTACGTAATAAGCTATTTACTGAGTCTCTGTGTCATGTGTTTTTACCTATTTTCGGCAGTGGTCGTAGGTAAAATTATTTCATATCAATTTTCTATCATATCACTTGGATTTGATAACAGACGACATTTCACGGATCGTAAAATGAATAAGGCAACCTAAAGGCACAGAACAAAATGCTTCTCGAATGATAGAGAGTACTTAGTCCAATTCATAGTTTAAAGGCGGGTATCTATTTGTTGCAAAATCACGTATAGTATCACCGTATCGTTTCATTTTGGTACGATACGCTACAACATATGTCAGTTTTTTTCAGCCCAAATTCACTGCGTATCTGTGTATCAATACTGCGATCTGGAGTGATACGGTTTATTTAACCAGTGCGACGTTGATTATTTTATTTTGAAGTAATAATAGTTCTTTCCACATCACAGTATTTAATGCGCCTCGGCGGTGTTACTATGCACTGCAACCTTAAGGTTTAATCGTGGAACAAGTTTAATGGCTGAACTAAAGTTCCAAGCTGTTAGCGGCACTAGAATGCATCCGACTGATTTTGAATTTTTGTTTTCATCAATTGAGCCAATAATTGCTAAACAAGATTCTACACTTCGGAAAGCAATTCCAGGTGGTCTTCATCATTTTCTCTCACCTATGTGCGACCATTTTTTAATTGCATTCATCAAACGACCTATTCACTTCTTTTACGATTACCTCCCAAGCATATAATTTTAGAATTTTATTGTAATGCTCCCAATGTTTCGAGTTACAAAGTAGTTGATATTTGCGGTAAATTTCTATAATCTGTATTATATTTTTATAAAAATAATCGTACCATTCCCACTAGAATTCAGACGGACACTAACTACTCAGAAAAATGTATTTATGCATATATGCAACGACCGTTTGTGTGAATAACGTCCCGTCCTCTGTATAAACCTTATTACCCTATAAACATTTGTCACAAACATTCACTGTTTTCTGTGCAATCTGGCAACGGCGCTTTGCATGCCCTGTCGATGCGATCTGCGATCGGCTTCGCTGGCCTGACGCACTTATACTTTTTTTTTAAGTCGAACACATGTATTTTGTAATTCTGATTTACTGTACTCAAATATAGTTAGTAGTATTAAAATTAGTGTGATGTTTTCTCTCAATTCATTTAACCAACATGGAGGTGTAGAAAAGCCTACACGTACCCAACATCCACACTGTGACTGTCTCGTATCGACAATTGACCGATCAAGTCCTTTGCGTTTCTTTTTACTATATTTGATACGTTACTATGCAACGGTTTACTGTATCCTCTGATACGATAAGTGATTTTGCAACAAATGGTTACCCGCCTTTATATGTGTCATTTACATGTCCGCGTATCATCGGTCGACCGTTAAAAAACGCGCGGGCATCAGTCTAGCCCGTGCCGTTAGCGGATCAACGGTTGGGGTCGGAGCTATTTGATAAATAGAGATTTTCACATGCAGGCGTATCATCAGTTGTAGTTTTGATGCAGTGTTGCGAGCCGTTTCGTATATTAGTATTAAGTCCTCCATATTTTTTGCATTTACTTAATATATTCCCTTTTTCATTAAATCAATAAAACATTATAAATAATTCAGTGCCCATATAATTATTATTTAAAAAGTATAATAAATATTTTCAAAACTATTACCTTAGATCTACCTACTCTCAATCTTTCCACTGAAGAAATTGATACTTCGATACGGTCCGAACATTTTAGATCATCTTGCAGTTCCTCAAAAGAAGAAATGTACATCTAAAAATACATAAAGAATTTGCGTGGATCTTCTCATAAATTTGAATACAGGGTGACGAAAGCGCCTTTTATTAGTTTTGTTGACATAGAGGATGGATCCAAATCCTTCTGGATTTTAGTTCCTTTTTTGCTTTTCAATTAGCCTTTTTACGCACAAAGCGACAATGCGATGCTGTGTACTTCTCAGATTCATATTGACAAGTGATGATATGCGTTAATGTGAAAACTATTTACTTGACCGATGATCGGTAGCGACCGATCATCCGCATACTGTTCATCGGTGTCTTGTGAAACCGGCCTAACCATTTCTCTATCTCTAACCGTTTTCGAGAGTCCTATTGATACGCACGAATCAATTATTTTGCATTCATAACTACTAATTTATACTAGAAAATATACTAGTATGTAAATGTACTAGTTTTTCATCTTTGTTTTAGATTAGAATGGCATTTTCAGCATTTCTAATTACTTTTTTGGTTGCTTTTCTTGAAGTAGATGCTATCGGTCAATGTGACAAAAACAATTCCACACAGTGTTTATGTTTATATGCAGAAGATTATGAATATCAATGTCCACGAATATATACTAATGTTCTAATCCGTGCAATGCCTGAAAATTACTTAAATATTTACTGTTACGATATGGACACATTGGATATAAATTTATTTCCAAATTATACTAGTGGAAATACCCGTTCTATGACGATATATTGTCCGTTACCGGAAGATAATTTCCTTCCAATACTTAATAGATTTGAGTTAAAAAATGTTTCGCAATTCAAATTGGACGATATTACTTTATCAGGAAATACTTCGTACGAGACAATTTCTAAAAATATATTCTACGGGATGGAAGGTTTAAACGTTTTAACTTTATTCCATGTGGTGGTTAAACTTGATGATGATATCCTTGAGTATCTTCCGAAATTGACACAATTATATCTGAAAAATAGTGAAATTACAGATTTGAATACCTTCAAATTCCCTGATGGTCTAAAAGTATTACATATAACAGGAAATCTGCTCACGGAAGTTCCTCAAGGCGTATTCCAAAATCTAACTCAGTTATAACAGCTCCATATATGGGGCGTAATCAAATAACTTCTATAAAAAGAGGCGATTTCGCTGGATTAAAAAATTTAAAATCTCTAGAACTGGGTATAAATCAAATAAGATCTATAGAAAATGATAGTTTCGCGGAAATTACAGAATTGAAAACTATAAATTTAAGAGCTAACAAAATTAGACAAATCGATAAGACGTTATTTAAATACAACAAAAATCTGTCTAGTATCATAATGGAAGATAATCCGAATTTGATATTACCCGATAGATTGTTTGCTAATTTAGAACATTTAACAAACGTCAACATCAAGAATTCGGGTGTTGAAACCATACCCGAAAACATTTTTGAAAATTCTACAAACTTAGCGTACTTATATATGCAGAAGAATCACATCAAGGATATACCAAATACGTTATTCAAGAAACTAGCCGAATTAAAAAAACTGGATTTAAGTTACAACCTCTTAAATACCCTACCGGATGACATTTTCAACGATCTGTCAAGTTTGGAGAACCTAAATTTAGATTACAACCAGACAATTAGCAACGCTCAGTATTATATAACAACATATTCGAAATTCACGTTGATGCTTTTTTGCGGCTTAAAAATTTGATACAACTCGATTTGTCGAATAACGTTTATGAAGCTAATTATATAAATGGAGATAGTCCTTTTGACAGATGCAACGCTCTTAAATATTTGAGTTTGTCTCATAATCGTATTACGAAATTTCCAACTCTTCTTGTCAACATAAAGAATATCGAAGTGATTCGTTTGAACTTCAACAAAATTCGAACTATTAAGTATTAAGGTATGTTTTTTAATATACAGTGTGACTCACAAATATAATATTGTATTTTTAGGTTATTAAAATAACTTCAACATTATCATCGAAATTACAAATTGTTGATTTGAGTAACAATGAAATTCGAGATTTTGATTTTGAAGGTGTTGAATATCAAGCGGAACTCAATTTGAAGCTGCTGGATGTTTATCACAACACTGGGGAACGGTTAACATTGTATTTAAATAATAATCCATTACAATGCGACTGTGGAAATTATAATTTAATTCGTTACATCCAAAATGACATGACACTAGGTTAGTATGACAAATTCAAACACTCGATCCTTTTTATTTATACTGTATATACTGCCAAAACTGCCATCTACATATGTCAGTAAAACTTTGCGCCATGTACATATTTCAAGTGACTCTAGAAAGAATATACTTTCCATTTAATAAACAATTAAAGTAATGAAATTTAAATCACAAATTTTTTTGAAATTACGTAAAATACCATGTCGTGTATTAAATTTATCCAACTTTTCTATTTTCAATTGATACTTACAAATAAACATTCTTTCAAATAAATCTCAATTTATTTACTGAACTTTATTCAGATAAAAGTTTTATATATACATAGTAATTTTTCAACTAATTTTAAGCTGATCTAAAAAATCATTTGGCAAAAAAAATGTATAAGACTTGGCCCAATTTTTGGTATAAGGTTCCATTAACATAAATGGTATTTTTCTACATGGTATACACATACATTGAGCTTCTTCTCTTGATTTAATGTCATATAAAACAGCTTTTATCTAATTTTGACATATAAAGTGACATTTTTCAAAACTGACTTCCGTTAGCAAATGCCAAATTTTTCGTAACCAGTTACATAATGATAGTACATTATGTTACTAGGAGTAGAAGGCTACCATTACTGTTGAGCCCAGATTCTTGCACTGCCGAGGCGTTAGCCGAGGCTGTGCAAACCGGGCGAAACATATAATGGGTCTTCTGCTCCGAGTGACATATACTATTTTTTCTTCAAGTGTAAAGATAATGCAATTCATAAGTAGAAAAAAATTGAATACATTGTTTATATCTCAACTATTTATTAATACAAATATGAAAAAAACAGTTATGGCTTGCATAAGCATTACCTATTTATTAAGTGTAATATTGAAGGTGCAGTTTTGTATACTGCAGTTATTTAAATTTAGGCCACTGCTACCGCTTTCGGTTTCGACATTCACAATCTTGTCATTGGTGTACATGTTATAATTAGTAAGATGTTTGTCTATACTTATTATGTTAGAAATATTGTCATTTGAAAGGTTTCCTGAATGTGAATCTCTCTTGATTCCAGAACTCGTACTTTGTTGTTCTTCCCAATGAAGTATTTTTTGTGCAGTTTGTTTCTTGCTGGAAACAGAATCTTCTAAGTACCCTTCAGCAACACTCGTGGATTTCCACCCACCATGTCGTTTTAAAGCGGTAATGTCCCCTCCGTTGTCAACTAAAATAGTTGCTGAAGTCCTACGAAGGCAATGTCCCGTATGTTCATGAGGATTTGTTAATTTCAAAAACATAGCAACGTCTTTTGGAACGTTTGAAATTTTATGTATACCCATTACCACACGGTGACATTTACCGTTTTGATATTTAATAAAAAATCGCTGCAGATCCATATCATCCGGACAAAGTGCCGTATACTGTCTGACCAAGCTCAAATAAAAATCGCCAAGTATAGTAAATGATCGTTGTTTTTTGTGTTTGTGATATTTACTAAAATTAAATTTCCTATATCTTGGATTTCGCTGTACTTCAAATGAACGAGTTCATCGCATCTACAGGCTCCTGTGACTCCAAATATTAATACAACCTAAAAACAAACATTGAAATAAGTAAAAAAATTCACCGACGTTCAGATTCGAACCGCAGACCTCCGAGATGCAACACAAAACCTCTACCGCTGAGCTATCGAGGTATATACATTTTTAGTTCGAAATACATTAATTGTTGTCAATTTGAATATTAATCTTCTAAAGGATAGTATTGCCAACGATTTAATAAGTGAAATAATATTAAAAAAATAAGAAAGTACGTACTTTTGTTGCTAAATAAACATTATTTGGTGTATCCTGAAGAAATTTATCAAATTGGTGTTTTGATAATACTTTTGATTTTTCGGGGTATAATTTTCTCCTTGTCGCTTTAAAAATGTTCCATTTTTACATTATGTTTGATGTTTAATTGAGCTTTAATCATTGAATATTGTGCCCATAGTGTCGAACTTTTAAAGTTTCTTGACAAATATGTAAAATACGCAAGCATAACATTTTCTGTGTATCTTCCTACACTATTTTCTTTGCACCATTTTATTATACTAGAGATTTGGATTGTAATTTTGAAAATGAATGTGTACAATTCAAATATTTTATTCAAACTCTGGACTCGCCTAACTCTGAGAAAAAAAAATATCAAAAACTATGTCATGGTTGCAAACACTCCACAGCAGAAATTTAATTTGTACGTTTCCCAACATGGACATTATTTTAAGAATATATCTGTGTCTTCCCGTGACGAATTGTACAGGCAAAAGGTCCTTCTCCGTGTTAAAACGAGTAAAAATTTACTTAAGAAATTCTTTAACAGACGATAAAACTGCTGACCTCTCAATATTATGTATAGAATGTGAGGCACTAAAAGAAAGAAATTTTGATGATATCATACAAAAATTTTCAAGTATTAAGTGTCGTAAAATCCACCTTTAAATAATCGATTTATACATTTTCACAAATACATATATATTTTGTGAAACGCGTTTTATTTTACTAGTATTTATATTTTTACTTTCCTAGTTTAGAGGCGCCAAACTGATGTCAGCCTATGGCGCTCTAATGTCTTAATCCGGCCCTGCCAATATCATAACACAACAAGATATACTCTTTGTTGAATAGTTAATATTGTTGTCAATTATTTCTTAGAGAATAACAATTTGAAAATTATTTATAAAAGTTGACAGTTACTTGGTACATCGTAAACGTCACTCACTAGATTAATACATTATTTTCGATTTTAGTGTAAAAATTCATACGGTTTTCATAAAACTGGCTATAAAATGAGACGGGTTTTGAAAAACTTGAATTTGATTTCATTTTATGGGGTTTCAGAACAAGCAAAACTTTTTATAGAGAATGACATTTTTCACTAAAACTAATATTTAAAAATTTTTCACCTATAGGATATCACATCCGTGGACATGCTGTATATTAGCAACGTTTTTTTTGTGTACTTGTGAATAGAAATTAATTTTGCTTTTTAGCGATGCTGCTGCCTTTTCTTTTATGAATTAGTAGTATTCAAATTTTTCGGTAAATAACTAAATTCCATTTATTTTTGTACATTCTATACAAGGTGTACCGGCTACACTATTTCATTTTTTGTCCCTGCATGTTTTAGCCTTTTCGTTTTATTTCTTTTTGTAAGCCAAAAAATCAATTTTTCTCACATTTTGTCCATGAAACGAACAAATTTGAGTGAATTTCGATATTTTCAGAAAAAATCAATTTTTTCTCACATTTTGTCCATGAAACGAAAAAAATTAAGTGGAATTTTGATATTTTCAAAAAAAATCTATTTTTCTCACATTTAGTTGATTTAGTGCAACTTTTGTATAAAACATTTTTATCCATCTTTATTTGTAACAAAGTTAAGGGGGGTCAATTTATAGTGAAAAACCCGGTACATATTTGAGACCTGGCTATCTCATATTATATAAATATGTAATTATAACAAAAAAATTAAATTAAACCCTCACATAATGTCAGAACAAACATTCTAATCTAATTAAATAGAATCTCGAGATGAAAATATTCTGAAACAGTTATATTTTTACTACAATATTTTCCGAGACTCATTTCCTAAAATGTAATTTCCATATTAGAATCGATAATTAATTATCTCTAGGAATTCCCAATCGCTTTGGGAATCATTAAAAGCTCGTTAAACAAAAACAAGTTTTATCACAATCCTTCGTTGCCAGACTTCAACATTTAAATGAGCATTACAGTACTTGAACCGGAATAGTTCCTTAATTGAAAACGGGAGATAATTTTATGGCGCAGAAAATATTTAAAAGCCATAGAAGAGTATCGAAGAGATAACAGAAAAATATATTACACCGATGAAACGTGGTTAAATGAAGGCCACACAGTTACAAAAGTTTGGCAAGATTTAAATATAAAAAACAAAAGAGAAGCATTCATAGAAGGACTATCGACTGAATTAATAGCTCCATCTGGAAAAGGTAAACGCCTCATTATAACACATATCGGCAGTGATTTAGGATTTTTCGAAGGAGGTTTAAACGCATTCGTTTCTAATAAATCTGGCGATTACCATGAAGAAATGAATGCGGAACATTATGAAAAATGGTTTTCTGAGATTCTCTTAAGAATTGAACCAGGTTCTGTTGTCGTTATAGACAACGCACCGTATCACAGCCGACGTATCGAGTAGTTACCAACAACCAAATGGAGAAAAGCCCATATTGCAGAGTGGCTAAATGAAAAAAGATTCCATTTGATAACAATTATTTGTTAAAAGTAGAATTATTAAACTTGGCGCGGCTGCACAAACACAAATATGTATATTCGATACGCATTAGATGAATTGGCACAATGGCGAGGCATAATTCTTCTCTCAGATTGCTGCCCTATCATTGCGAGCTGAATCCAATAAGGCTTGTTTGGGCTCAAATAAAAAATGAAGTAGAAAATAAGAAAAATGTTTAAACTAAACGACGTTAAAGAACTTCTTAATGATGCTGTAAGTAATGTGACATCAGAATTATGGACAAATTGTATAAAGCATGTCATAAAAGAAGAGAAGAAGATGTGGAATTTTGATAACCACATTGAAATCACTGTAGAACCACTGGTTGTGAATCTTAACGAAGATACTACTACGGAGGATGAATATGAAGATATGTTTGATGAATCTGAAGATATTTTAGAAGAATTATAAAAATTAGCGACTGGAATTTAAACGTTATGCTTATTGCTTAATTTTTTAAACAACCATGAGAGATTTACTTTAGCTGTCTTATGCTTTTTTGAAGTTTAATGCTTTCTTTTTCCCCAAAGGCCTTGCGCTGTGCCGTGCCTTTTAATGTTTAGTTAGTTACGAGAGGATCGAAACCGGTTCAACATCACTTACTTTTCCCCATTGAAGACAAAAACAAAGCTTGAGAGCTGAAAATTGGATTTTTATTTCACCTGTCGACCTTTACATATAATTTAATGCCTGGCGGATCACTAGACCGAGGAGCACTTATTTTTTAAAAATAGGTGATGGTCGTACCATTATATTTTTCGTAACTTACTTTGAGTCTTAATTGGCTTTTATTACTTATTTTATTTAACTATTCATTGGTTTATAAATTTATTTTTTGCTTAATATGCTGATTTATTGCTTTTTCCGCCAATTTTGAGCTGTTTGTTCAATATTTTTATGCTATTAGCACTATTATTGCAATTTTTTTCTAATAATTACCTAATAAATATTTTTTTTATTCTTAAAATAATCTGTTATAGAATTAATTCCTTATTATAAGGTGAAACAGTTTGTAATATAAAGTTTTAATTTTTTAAAGTTATAATTATAATTTATATAATTGCCCTGAACCAGTCTTTTGGTAGGAACATTTTTAAAAGAAAATCATTTTTTTTAATGCACAAAACCATTTATATCTACATTTCTAAAAGATAACTTTTTTAATAATTGAATACTTGTGTCTGTAAATATTAAATGTCATCGTACGCTTATGAGTTGGTGATAAAGATGCGAGTCTGAACCTCTTCAAACGATAAGAATGGTATGAGTCACTCTATGTTATTTCGGCACTTTAGTAGTATATGTTTTGCGTTTGTCGTATTGTTTTGATTAAGATGCATATGGTTCATGTCGTATCAGTCACGTAATAGAAAAGACTCAGCGTTTCTACTGTATTTTTATTTTATAGTTTTTCTCTAACCTGTTTATCTGGCTTTGACTCGCTATTTAGCTTAAGTTTTATACTTTTTATTTAACATATAACCTGTGTTAGCCTTTTATATTTAGTTTTCAAGTTTTTAGTTATCATATGTACCAAAAGTTTATAATATCATGTTTTTTACGAAACGTTCATCATTGTTAAATCCTCCTAACGTTCGACAAGTATTTTTCATAAAGAAAACAACGATAGTATTAGCAATCACGAAGCAGCATACTCATGTAAAATAATTTTGCAAGGCAATTCCAAATTTAACATAATAGAAAATGATAAAATAATTTTTTTGAGGTTGTGGAGGGCCTCAGCCTGAAATCCCCCCACATAGATCCGCCACTGTGTGTCACGATCAATAGAAATCATAAGAATTACACAATTCCGATATGCTGGCAACATTGCTGAATATATTTGACGTTTGATAAACGTCAACAGTCAACAAGTTAGATTAAAGCAATAGACCAATAACAACCAAATTAAAGTAGTGGGTATCTTTGTGCAGGAAGAAAGATTAGTGTTTTGATTGTAAATATGTATGTTTTGAAAATAACATAAAAATAATTATTTGATTTAAAAAAAATATTATAAAGTGGATAATTGACAATTATCGGTAATTAATGTTGTACAAACGTAATTTAAAGTGTTATAAATCACTTTAGTGATATTAGATTACTACTGATATAAACAATATGGAGGAATTTGTTTAATTCCAGGAATCAAATTTTCATGTTAATAATAGATTCTTACAGTTTTCAGGTAGGTCAAATTGTTTTATATCAACTAAAATAAATTTTTTATTAGGAATTTTCAGATTTTTAGTATTGTTATTTAAGTACGCAAATAAATTTTTTTAATATAATATAATCAACAATGCGGTTATTTATGTACATAATAAATGATATCAACTAGTCTTTTTGTACATTTTATGTGCTGCTATAATCATAATTGAAATTTAAAGTTGTTGAGTAAGATGTAAGATGCAGGCATATGTTATTGGGTAGCCCAGTAGCTGTAAATATTTTTTTATGAAATGTATATTAATTTGCGTCTGACATTTCGCAAACAAATTGCGCGTGTATAGTGATATGTGATTAAATTGAAAACGTGCTTCATTGAAATGCAATGAACTGAATATTTCAAGTTCCACCTTATAAGAAATTGATGTTTTATATTAATTAACTTATACCAGGAATTTAATCTGGCAATGATACAGAAGTTCAGGTGTAGTAATAGTCCAGTAAATGATGGTTGTTTGTTGTGGTTGAATTTGTAGGACTTTAGGGGTCATTTGAAAGGGAAGAAATTTATTCATGATTCCATTCTAGTTCAATGGCGAAAATGGCACTAAAGTTCCAAAAATTAATTCTCCGGATTACCCTGAAGTTGGCAGATATCTGACAAAAAATGTTTGCCTAGAGATATCTATAAAATGAATAAAGTTACTAAAACCTCCATGGTGAATTTTGTCTGTTGTCTAGGCAATCGGCATCTTCATGTGGTTCATTTGGAAAATCATTTTTTTTTGATAAATTAAAAATAGTTTTGTCCGAGATCATTTGTTATTTAAGTAAATCATTCAAACGAATAAATGATTTTTTATTTTGCAGTTAGCTTAATTTTTTACATAAAAATGCTCTATTACCATCCTCACTCTGTTCGGCTGTTAAACACGAGCGCGTCATGAAAAGTAACTTTTCCTCCAAATAAAATATGTTGTTTTTTCTTCAGATGTTGACAAATTAATGCAAAAACGTCTCTTTTTGATAGTAATAAAATAATTTTTAAACATAATTGGGTTCGCAAGGCGGTTTAGACCGGTGTCGGTGAGTAGGCACAGGTTGTTGCTATAGTAATGTAACATAAAGCTGTCTTTTCCCCTCCGCTGGCGGGAAAGTGAAAACTAAAGCTCCGGCGGAGGAAAAATGAAACTTTACGGTCGCCTACACAGTCGAAAAATGACAGATTTACTGACGTTTGAAGAAAAAATATTTTAAAGATTATTTCATGTCTGTTAACTTCAGGATCACGTTATTTTAAGAGATCGCAGTATTACATGTAATTTTTAGTAATTAATTTCACTTAACTATAATAATTAAAATCATATTACTGAATATAATAACTATTATAACGTAAATATATAAATTGAAGACAGGAAATTAAAAAGGCTGTAAGTGACAAAATCTAAATTCTGAGAAATATCATCTGTGGAATTCAAATTTCTTTCTAAAAAGCTTTTTAAACATTACAATAGGTAGATAACATACTTGAATATATTTAAAAATAAAGTGAATATAACAAAATCAGACAAAAATATCTGAACATCAGAAAAATTGAAAAGATGAAAGTTCATATGTCATTTTCTTAAAAAAGCCTGTATGTATCATTTTCTATTTTGACAATGATGCGTTTCATCCCCTGATAATGTCTGAAAAAAAGGTGCGCTGTTCATCAGAACGCAACTATGGAAGCATTTGTTCAAGATATTTTTTCAGAAATATGGTTAGTAGCTGTGGTAATGTCATTGATTTTATTTTGTCGAGAATTACTCCCTTCTTCAGGACCTTAAACCTTTGCCTTGATTCCAAACTGTTAATGCATTTTTTGTTTTTATCAGTCCAGAGTCGTCAGCAGGCACCTGAATCCATTGCACTGTAGACACATTAAGTTTGGTAGTACTAATGCAACTTTCAGCTACCTTTTTGAAATAAAAATCCTCGCTGTTCATAACCGTCACTTGATAATGGGTGAGCAGACCAGGAATGAACAATCATCTCAACCAAATATCTGCATCATACATTTGCTGACTTTTTACGCTATTCAATTAACCCAAAATCCCCTTTGCAACCAGGTAAATCCAAAAAAACACTATCATTTTCTTTTTGTCCTCACCAAAGCAGTTATCATTCCACATAATCAGTTCTTTCCGGCGAATCTCCGAGGTCAGAGTTTTAAGGAGGCAAGAAGTTATTTAATTTCCTCCATGGTCAGCGATTCTCTCATGCCAGAGATGCATTAAACCTGTATCCGAGACATCTTCTCGAATTTTGTGACAGTATTGCAACAATCCCCACAATTTCCCAAAAAATCTTACTAAACTGAATAATTTAACTTACTAATCTTAATTTACATATTACTTTTCCGCTAACACTGCCTAAAATGCGAGAAAAGTATTGGTTTACCCCAAAAAAGTTGGAAAATTTCGATTTTTTTTGAGTTATTTTCACGTTTTTCGGCGAGACAAACACGAAAGAAAGGGTTTTTAGAACAAAAATCCTGTGTGTATGTCGTCGTCGTTGGCCACTTTTTGTAATTATGTCTTGTTAGCATGAAACAGTCTCCATAGTGCATAGAGTCAGCAATTTTATGATCGTTGAGGGCATCTCACAGATGAACCCTATTGATTTTCAGCTCACCAGAGCCAGTACAACGGATGGTATCTGAAGTACCACATTTTTGGAGGAATTTCGGTTTGTTGGCACAATACAGCCTCCGGAGGGCCAAGTGAGCAATTTTATGATTGGATATTATTAAGGGCGTGTCTTCAGAAGAACCCTATTGATTTTCACCTCACCAGAGCCAGTACAACTGGACCTACAAATCCAGATATACTACATTTTTGGAGAAATTTCGATTTGTTAGCACAATACAGCCTCCGGAATATATACAAGTGACCAATTTTATTATTGGAGATTGTTCAGGGTATCTCACAGATGAACCCTATTGATTTTCAGCTCACCAGAGCTAGTACACCATGACACATCTGACATCAGTACGGAATCAACAAATAAAATGTTGATAACAACAAATGACGTTATAGAAACATACTTACTGATTGTGATGGAGGCTGCTTGCTTAAAATTTTGTTCTTTTTTGCTGTTACATATTCTTGTCCACTTGTTCTCATCCTTTTTCTTATTTTTACCACACTCCCTTCCCCACTTTTCCACTTAAGAGACATAATAACAAAACAGTAGGTGCGTTCGGAAATGCGGAGTAGAGTGAGAGTAGCACTGGAGTGGAGTAGATGTAAAATCTTATAGTAGACGTATCACGTGACTCCGGTTCAAATTTTCTATTGAGGGCAATAACGAACGGATGGAGTGAAATCAGAGTAAAGTGATTCTTGTGACGTTTGAAAACCTAACCTAAAAAGAATTTTGTCTTTAATCTTGTATTGGTAAATGTTGTATGCAATATGTAGTGTATGACTCCGTATACTGATTAGTAATAAAGAACCGGTGATTGATTACATAAACGAGAACGACCATCGATGACTGTAGAGTAAGTGGAGTCGAGATCAGACTAAATAAGCAGAGTGTGCTATTTATATTCTCCAACCAAATAAGTGGTAAACGTTACACAATCTAAAATATAAAGGTTGCAAGTTGCAATCAAGAGAATACTTATTGATAGGATAATGGATGTTAGAAGAACTCGGTTGTTGGCTAAGGCTTCTGTATTGAGAATAGCTTTTATATGGTTTTTTGATGATGATGAGACAGATAGAGAAGACCCTCAGATTGATCTCCATTTTCTAGAAATGTGTGTACATAGAAAGCCTTCACAACGGTTTAAACAAAATTTTCGGATCGGTCCAAATACATTTGAACATTTATTGATACAATTACATCAAGTTAATTTGCAAAATAGAGGCCATCCTGAAATATCTTTAGAAAAATCAACTTTAATTACTATTTGGTATATAGGCAACATGGAAAGTTTTAGGTGAGTGTGGTATAAAATAAACAAACTAGAAAACTACTATTAATCTAATGTTGCAGAGGCGTAGCTGTCCGATTAAGTGTTAGTAAATCTACAGCTTGGCAAGCTCTTTACCGAATATGTAAGTTATTGTTAGAAATTAATAGGAGACATGGATTTCTGAAATGGCCGTCTATGGCAAGATCTGCTGAATTATCAAACTACTTTAGAAGAAAATATCATATTCCAGGTAAATGAGGTGACGAAAGCCATATTGATGACACAAAGCGAGCTTGATTGTAATAAATTTCAGGTGTCATTGGACTTCTTGATGGAAGCCATATTAGGATTGCATTGCATCTATTCTATTGCAAGGAGTTTGTGATCAAAATAAATTTTTTACAGATGTTTATGCAGGTGAAGTAGGATCGATTCATGACTACCCAATGTTTTTGAGATCAGAAGTGTCGAATAAAGGAGCCGAAAGCTTTCCAGATGATAGTCATCTTATAGGTGATTTAGCATACAAGCTGACTGAAAAAATGTTAGTTGGTTTCAAAAATAATGGCCGCTTGACTCCCAGAGAAAAAATCTCAATTATGTAATATCAAAAGTCAGGGTGAAGATAAAAAACACTTTCGCAACCTTAAAAGGTAGATTCTTCCACCTTAAATACATGGAGACTGTGAGGCCTGAAAAAATTTGCCTTTTGGTATAGAGGCGTGCTTATTGCATCATTTATGTATACTAGCTGGAGATCTTCCTCATAATATAGCAGATATAAACTTAGAAGCTGAAAGGCAAAATGAAATGCAGAACAATCCTAATAACCGTTAAGATATTATGGTGCCAGTGGATGAAAATGTCAGAGCACAAGTGAAAAGACGTGATATAATGAACACTTTGCATTTAAATCCTAGATTTAGAAATAATTAATAAACAGTATTCTTTTAATATAACTATATTTATAACAAAAACTATTGTATGTAGGAACAATCCATGAACAAAATAATAATCTAATTTGTATTTAATGCTGGATTTAGAAATAAAACAATATTCTTTTAAAATAAATAAAGATTTCTATAGCGAAAACCATTGTTTTGAAAAAAATAATAAACTTATAATTTAAAACCTTCGGTATATCCGGATAAATTGACAAATAATACTTTTTAGTCATTTGAAACTTCCAATAAATTTTTCATAGGTCTACAAAAATAATGCTATAATTATGCTTCATGTAGAATGTGCAAACATTAAGTAGATTAAAATTGACAAAATTAGAATGATATTATAACAAAGAGAAGGTTAAATCTAAGCAATATAAAATTGAAAAAAACACCCTTACCTAGCAAAACTTGGTTTAATAATATGGATTTTTATAAAAAGTATTTTAACATAGGGAAGGGTGTTGACATTTATTTGTTTTTATCTTGCCTTTGTTATTTTTTTAATCTATGAAATTTTGTATATTACTGTAGGTAATTGTAAAAAAATTCACTGTATTAAAACAGTGTTTCAAAAGCAAAATGGTCCTTATCTCTGAAACCACCCATTTGAGGGCACACGTTTATCAAGTCTTATCTACATATTTTGGGCCATACTATCCCCCTTCCAAGTTTGTGACAGTTTTTTTATCACCATGTATACAATGAGTCAATAAAGTGTAGTATAAATTCATTACCTATTTCCTAAACTGAAAATATTTTGAAGAAAACATAAAACACATCGAGGGGTCATATAATACTTTGTTTGAAAGGTATTAAATTCTATATCTAACTGATATATAATTTCTATTTTCTTGTTGGCCATTTAAATACTGATTTTAAATTTTCAGTCTGTTGACTCAGTTCATTCTTTTCAATAAAATCTGCCAGGTATCAGTTGTATTATTGTAATACATCCTTTAAAAGGTTTTTTCATTTTCTATTTGTAATTATTTCTGATTTTGGGTAACGTAATTTCATTGAAAATATTAATCAGCTCAAAAGATTGAATATTTTAAATATTTAAATACTTAACGGTCCAAATATCCCCTACAAGATGGAAAAAATTATTTAACTGTTGGATAGAAAATTGAAACACCTTTGAAACGAGATATCAGAAGACTGCTCTTCTAATTAAAAAAAGTCCTCTACATTACCATAAAAAAAATTCAGTGTGATATTTCCTTCAAATTATTTTTAGTGTAGGATTTTATTCCACATTTTAGGGACACTGTATAAAATCATAAAAATATGAACACTAGGTTTCAATTTCTAATTTATATTTTGTCAATTAATTTGTCGATACTGTCAATGAATAGATCCATACTTGACAGTATCTCCTTATGTCTATCATTGGCAGTAGGGGCATGTTTTCTTTTAAACGTCGGCTGTTGGTTGTCCCCTAGAGGGTATGATTCAGAAGTAGAGGGTGTGGGTTCTTAGGTCTGTACATCTGCTTTTGTTAATGCCGTAGATGTTCACACCATAGGTGGCATAATTTCAGGCCTCTGGTGGAATAATTCGTTCATTATTTTAAAGTATTCCTATCTATGGGTAGCATTTCCACTTTTGCTGTTCTTCAGTTTTATGCTTTTATATGCTCGTTTGATTGTCTTCCATTTTGATTCTATATTTTTGACATTAAACTGAGGTTCATTAAAATCTTCGTTTAATTTTTTGGCTAATCTATCCAAAACAACTTTCTTCATGCCTGTATCAAAAGCTTTTTCATTATCTTTGTAATGATGCAATAAAGATAAAATGTTCTGATTGGTCCACAATGTATTAGTAGTAATCTTTTCATTTTCTGCTTCTAAATTTGAGTCTAGTAAAAAAGAAAACAACAATAAATATTAATTAGTGGTAGAATAGGTAACATAAAACATTTGAACAAAATACACACCTTCAGAGTGTTGAGCTGTAGTTTGAACTAGCTGAGGAGGGGTCTGTTTACTGTCATTTATTGACCTTATGTTTATACTTTCGATGTCTTCAGGACAACTCACATTTTCTATTTCCTCGAATGTGATTTTTGAACATACAAAATCCCATAAGATTTGCTTATCTGCAACATGTAAATACATGTATGTTTACTTATATTAATAATTGCTTTTACAAATTGCACTTACCTGAGAGAAGTTGATGTTCTGGATCTTCTATTTGAAAATTATATTCTACGTTGTTTACCAACAAACTTACTTTTTGTACTGGCATCTAGTCCTGTTACTTTAATTATTCTAAACTATGTGTTGTGCTTTAAACTGTAAGTTAAATCACCTAACGTCCTAATGAATTCTACTTTTCCCTTACAAACATAAAAAATATCACATCGGTAATGCAAACTCTTTTCACTCTGTCCAGCAATTCCGAACAGTCGATTTTGTTATCCCTATTTACTCCACCATCACTCTCTTTTTTTATATAATAATGAAACATTTTTTGAATGGCCATATTATTTAATATATTAGAAAAATAAATGCAAAAACTAAAATCACAAGTGCTTTTAAGCATAATTAAAGAGTGGAATTTTGATTTAAAAAAATTTTTTTAATAGATATCTGTCATTAACAGTTAAACAAAATTTTGATTTCAATATCTCCAAAAAAAAATAAAAAAATCATGCATTTTTAAAAAATCTTCAAATTGCTTTTGTTTTTTTCATTTAAAGTAATAATAAAATAAATTTCGAAAAATGGAAGAAAAACCACATTTAGAGAATCATGTAATGATTAAATTAATTGAAAAGAGATTCATTTTTACCAATTTAAAAAACTTGAGTGCAAAGACAAAACTATTTTTCAGTATAAAAAATTATTTTTTCGAAATTAACCACAAAAAGGTGCCGAGACAACGAACAAAATTCACCTTAAGTTTTCAGTAACTTTATTCTTTCTCTGGGTATCTCCAGGTAAACATTTTTTTGTTGGATGTCTGTCAACTTCCGCGTCAGTTTTTTTCGAAAATTCGATAGTTTCCGAGATAACGGGCCCCAAACTTATTCTGTATTGTTGTCTCGTCCCATGGCATCCAGGATCACATCCTACACATTTACTCATAAGCGTCGGACAAATTGTTGAATAACTCGCTCAAAAATTAATATTCCCTATTTGTTCATGATTCAAAATTCGTCTGAAAGGGGAAATCCATACCTATTATTATATCCCGTGATTTGAGCCTTGTTTTCGCTTTTCGAAAATGTTTAAAGAAGCGGTACATTTTTTCCGTGATATTTTGATGCTATCATTTATTACTTTATTTATCCATATATATTTTTTAAATGGTCTTTTATCCAGATTGTCTTTTTACAACGGGATTTCAGAAAGTGTGTTCCAGTACTTTTCCTGCATTTTAATAAAAAGTACCTTTGGTCATTTTAATTTTTTTGCTCTTTTCGGAGTTTAGGGCAGTTTTATTAAAAAGTTCCTACATTTTCAGTAATTACCCTAATAGACCACAAAAAATAGATTTTTTGTTTTTGATGCTTGAAAAACTAAAAATCTTCAATTTTAAATCAAACTTTTCATGATCAGGTTAAAAACACTGTAGGGCATGATGGGGTTTGTCGTGACGTGACATAAACAAACCTCTGACATAACCGTTAGTAAAAGAAACACGTGAAAAATATCCTCTGATTTTTTAATACATAACTATGCTTTCTAATATATTAGATATAAAATATAGTAATTATCATTCTCCAAATGACTGAAAAACGGATTTTTGGAATTCTGGGAATGGAATCTTGGATAAATTTATTCCCTTTCAAATGGCCCCTCAAGATCTACACATTCCACCACAACAAACAAGTGCCAGGAAATAATGTTTGAGATATTTTCAGGCATTCATTTACCCGGACTATAATAAAAATAAAACAAACAAACTGTAAAATAATTGAATTGGGATTGCCTGGGAATCAATAAATGAATCTTGAAGGTTATATTGGTGGTAGTACCAGTTATCTATTTTTTTTATAACCACAGCTATTTTTCACAAATCTGAATGTCATTTGAGAATTTAATGCTAAATCAAAATTGTGAATTGCTACAACTTTGGTATTTCCAAGACGTTAAGCTTCTTAAGTTTCTAAATCAGTATTTGCATTATTGCAATTAAATAAAGATTAAAAATATATTTAAATGTGTAAATGTTGCACAGTAATACTAAAGAAATAAAGAGATAAAAGTGTTTGGAATGATACCAAAAATTTAAGTCGTAATCTATTAATTTGGTTTTATTATTGTACGTCATTAGAATTTAATGATTGGCTCCAATGTGTTGTTAATTTCGTGGTAATCATAGAATTTTAGAATAAATATTCCATGGGCATTTAAAGTGTTTAAAAAGTTATTTGATTTTTGGAAACTATTGTGATAGTGTGCATGGTAAGTTTGTGCTATGAGTTAGAGTAAGCACTTTGATAAAAAAAATATTTAATTTTTGTATTTTATAAACTAGCCATTATTACGGGTTTAGAAGCCTCAATAATTATATCATACACAGTTTGATTGTATTATTTGTTATGGAATAATTGCTTCTGCTTTGCCATTATCTAAAAGGGAGAAGTTTGTTAAAAAAGTGAGGTAAGCTGAGTGTACCAGAAAGAAATAGTGAAAAAAGAAACCAGTTTTGTATAATGGTACAGATGTTAAATTTGCATTTTCATAATTTTAAGTTCCATTTCTGTCTTGTTCATATGAGGGACATTACTCGATGTTCAAATATTAGCAAAGACTGGAGTAACTTGTGCTTTAATGCAATTTTGAATGAACCAAATGTCAGTATGATTGAAAGCTCATCTAATGGACAACCTGGAGTACTTGCCATTACTACCATGCCATAGATATAGAGACATTAAACTAGATAAATAATCTTAATTTGACAAAATTAATGTCGAAATTAATGATTTATTATGTACAAATTTACAAGAATGATACAAAGTTATGAATGTTGAACTTCGGTGGTTTCAGATCGGAAGACACTTTATGTTTCGATTTGATGAATACTCACTTGGCTCGTATAAAAACTAAGTAACGATGTGTTAGACTTAGTATCTCTGACTGTTTGACTTAGAGTGAAGTTACTTTGATATGTAACGTCTACTCGATGAACTCGATCGAGTGTTAAACTGAGTTATGAACTAACTTGAGTATTGAACTGATTTCGTTATTGAATGTTGAACTCGCTTCGATGAGTATTAAAAACTGATTTCATTATTGAGTGTGGAACTCACTTCGATGAGTATTAAAAACTGATTTCGTTATCGAGTGTGGAACTCGCTTCGATGTGTAGTGAACTGATTTCATTATTGAGTGTGGGACTCGCTTCGATGAGTATTAAAACTGTTTTCGTTATTGAGTGTGGAACTCGCTTCAATGAGTATTAAAAACTGATTCCGTTATTGAGTGTGGAACTCGCTTCGATGCGTATTAAAAACTGATTTCGTTATTGAGTGTGGAACTCGCTTCGATGAGTAGTGAATTGATATCGTTATTGAGTGTGGAACTCGCTTCGATGAGTCTTAAAACTGTTTTCGTTATTGAGTGTGGAACTCGCTTCGATGAGTATTAAAAACTGATCTCTTCACGTTGTAAGACGTGTTAAATAGAAATCTGCAAGGGGCGTGTTTACATGTGCATTGGGTTGACTAAAAGGAAATAGACATTTCCTATTGGCCAGTATCATTTGACTCGCCGGGATCATCGACAAGAATCAACAATGGACGCCTTCAATAGATATTTGAATTTCTATTGAATACTCCAATGGCAAGACCGTCCTATTGTAACCTTTTTACTCAGAAAGGTTATTCAAATGTCTTATTACAGGCTTCCGACCATTCACGCACAAAGTGACAATAAGTTACAATTTTAGTTTTGTTTTAGAGTTTTTACAACACAATAGATAATAGTGTGAAACGTGACATTTTCCTAAATTTTTTAACTATAGGATTTCAAACGGAATGCGACAATATGTCTCTCACGACATTCAAAATGTGTTATTTCAATGCTCCAACAAAACTATTTACAATTGTTGCGAAACGTGATATTTTAAAAGTATTTAACAAAAGCTGCGAATAAAGTGTAACTCCCTTTGAATTTACAACAATACAAAAGATCTATCAATTCATTAAAACATTTTTACAGCGTTAGCAACTGAAATGAATTTATGCCTTAAATATATACAATGACGAAAAGAAGTAACATACAAATATCTTACATATTTTTAAAAGCATCGTAAACAATATAATTCAAGATTTTCTAATCTTGAACATACAAAACTGCTTTCCTAGAATCAAACTTTTCAACAAACTAACGAATACTTATAAAATAATCATCATCAAGCCGTTAAATCTAAGAGATTTTTGCTAAGACTAATAAGTTTTTAATTTTATTTGTTAGGGTGGATTATTCCCTTTTCACTTCTTGTTGTTACAATTTCTTGTGTGTCCTGGCCTCTAGTTATTTTCTTCCATTCTGTTGTTTCTGCATTTTTCTCTCCACTCTTTTTCGTATCCTCTTATATAATGATTCCTCCATTTTTCTCCTCGGCCATAGCGGAATCCATTGTGTGATTCGTCTTCTCATTTCTCCAGGTTTTCATCTCATAATACGTCCTGTCACGTCGTCCAACTCGCATTCTATTTCTTCATTAGTTTTAAGTCTCCTTTCTCCAGTTCTTGTTTTGTTCGGCCCCAATATAGTTTTCAGAATCATTCTTTCCGTGCTTTTTAAGTCTTCTTCTTTTTAGTTTATAACCGGTCATATTAGTGTTTAGTATATTTTTATTATGGTGTTTTTGCTTATATCTTCACTTTTTAGGAGTTTTTTTTTATATCTGCAGTAAGCTTGATTTAAGTATTCTTCCTTGCACTCATTCCTTTACTTTTTGTCCTATCATCACACCTGAATAATTAAGTGTTGCAATTTTTTCACATGATTGCTCGCATGTTATATTTTATGTAACATTAAGCTATTTTCCAATTAAACTATACTTTTTCAAAATATATTGACCAAATGGGTTAGTAATTATTTATGTATCAAGGGTACTACGTAGATGATTATGCCCTGAGGGCGTCAGTCTTACAAACCTGAGAGACTCTGGCCCGAGGGTTCGTACGTTGCCCGAGGGTATATATCTATTAGTACCCGTGCTGCATACAAACTTTTATATCAAAAATCAAAAAAGATTTTGAAATTCCCAACAAAATTGCAAAGAAGGCTGAAAAGGCAACACAAAACCTGTCACTGAGAAAATCCAGGGACAAAGAATATGACCAATTTTTGAAGTGGATGTTAGAAAATGCTGTAGAAATTAATTAAACTGTCCTGTTGGGGTACTTCAATGATCTATCTGAAAATTTTTCCCCGAGCTCTCTGCCGGCTAAATATTCGATTATAAAGAAGACTTTTATGGTAAATAAGAATATTAATATTTGTAATTTTCACAAATTATGCGAGCATTTAAACCAAATGTCAAAATGGTACCAACATAAAATTCAGTGTGTTAACTAGAGAAAATATCCTAAAATTTATTCATGAGGCACCAAATGAAACATTTTCAATGAACAAGGTTATTTGGTGTATTTGGTGTATGTCGGCGGCAAGAACATGTAAATATGTTAGTCACACATGTAGAAGATAGAAAATCAGTATTTGTTGTAACGGTGCCAGAAACCAAAAAAACGAGTTTTTACCATTGTTGATAAAGATGAAATGAAGAGTTTGAAATTTATTAGAGATTATATTTCTTTGCGGCCATATGGCTGCTCAGAAAAAAGACTATTTTTAAGATACAGATCAGGCCGCTGTACTGTACAACCTGTTGGAAAAAACACATTTGGGAAAATTCTCTTTATTGCAAAATATTTGGGTTTGAAAAACCCTGAAAAGTACAATGGTCATTGTTTACGTCGGACGTCGGCCACTCTGTATGCAAGTGTGACTACGCTGAAGCGCCATGGTGGATGGAAGAGTACCACAGTTGCTGAAGGATATTTAGAGGACAGCATATCCTCAAAAAATAAGGTTTCAAGGATTTTGGCAGGTGTACCACCTGAATCTGGCATTTCCTTACAGAAACTAGAGACTCACACAATGAATCATGAGTCAACATTTGCTGCAGGAAATTTAGCTATCAGCAGAACCTTCCAGAATTGCCAATTATATGTAAATACAACCAAATTATATATAAACAGAAATTTATGTTTTGTTAATCGAAAACTGTTTTTTGCGCCTTAATTCTGGAGCGGGCCATAATTGGTAGTTTATGTAGATGGTATCTAAGGTATAAAAACAAAATAATGTACTGGTATGGCAAAAATTATTTAATTAACATATTTGATTATTAAAGTATATTGTGATATTTGTTTATGTGATTTTGGTTTTTAATTTTTATTATTTGTGATTTTAAGAAACTCCTCGTATAATTCTTAATTTATTATTTTGATCAATATCCGGCTAACTAATTAAGTTTTGACTCTTACTTTTAAGGTTGCGGTTCCCTCTATATTAATTTATGATATTTAACAAAAAACTTTTTATTTTAGCACATTGACAATATCGATTTTATTATTATTATGAAAATATAAATTAAAATTTTTATTATTAACTTTCAGATATTATTTAGAAACACACTTAATACCATAATATACCCTTCACAACTCAATAATAATCGTGATTAATTGAAAACTTTTTCTATTACTCTATGTATAATTTCTTGAATAATAAATTTATCAAACTACCCCGGTATAATGAATTGAATATCATTGGACGCAACCAAACTTAGTGGTCATGCGGTCTGGCAGTGGCCTTCGACTAAATTAAATGACTCCCGTTATAACTGATAGGACTATGAATTGGTATTGGATTAATATTGTGAAGTGTTTTAAAATTAATATAAATAAGGTAAGCTTCCTTTTAAAAATGAGTAACGAATAAACCCTTATCTAAATAAACAACTATGGAATTAACTAATTCACAACCTATAAATTAAATGTGTCCTTGGAATTACAATATCGAAATCAAATACTTTAATCAATGTTTGTTTTAGGTTAGTATTCCACTGGAACGGTTGGTATACAATACAAGAAATTACCCACTATCTTGCTGTATGAGATACTAAATAACATCAAAACTGTAACTGGATGTTATATACACTCCTGTAGAAATGAAATAGGTGAATTTGCCTACTACGGCTATCTGCTAACAACTTCCGTGACCTCGCCTCCAATTTTAAAATTTTTAATAATATCAGAAAAAGGCTTACCACTCTTTGGTTAAATTATATATCACGACTCTGTCAGGTTAGTAGTCTTCCAAATATTAATGTTTATACATTTGATTTTACTGTTTTTTTCATTTAACTTTTAATTTTCCCACCGTCCTTCCACCTTCTCATACCAAATTCAACAACGTTTTTCTTTTTTTTTTGTTTACAAAGCCTCGCCGTCTTTCTAACTTGGTATTATTGTTTTTCAAGATTTGATTTCCATTTCAATATTATAATTGTTTTTCATTTCGATGATCTAAAGATAGTTTCACATGTCTGTCCACGATCACTCACTGTCACTTCATATCTTCTATCCAATGACATGATTTGTTTAGATAACAAATATTATTTCCACTATATGCACATAGTGTATTGCAGTTAATTTTAGTGTGTTTTTAAGTGCATCTGAAATTTAATAATTGTTATTACTTCCATTTTTTTTAATCTATCTATTCTCTAATCATGTACAATGTGATAAATTTTTGATTTCATTTATACAGTGTCTTAAATACATTGGCTAGTCTGATATTTCCTAACAGATAAATAAATTTATCAATTCATGGTTTTTATTTTCAGATTTTTTTAATCCACAATTGGACTTGCGAATTTTAAATCATTACAATATATTTATAAAAAATATACATTGTCATATTATAAATAATGATTATAAACTGAAACTTCTAAGAAGCCAACTTCGTAAATTTACAAATCTGAATAAGTGGCGTAATAATGAGTGAAATATGAATTAAAAAAGAAACTACCTTTTCAAATAAATCCCCACTAGAGCATCTTCCTCACTAGATTCTAAAAATAATCCACGGTAGATTTTGGAGTTAAATGTCCCTCATAGGGTGTTTCATTCTGTAAATAAATACACTATTTGAGATATCTGTAGGAAAATGTAGTTAAATAAACTGATATATGATAACTAAGCCTCAAGTATTGTATAATGTTTTATGCTAATCATAAGAACACAAGCTGAAATATTAACATTATCCAATTACAAATATATTTATGGATAAGTACGGTCCGACCGTTATTGGGTTACTACCTGAAAGCGATCAGTGCATAGCGAATTGTTCGAGTATAAAATCGAATAAATTCAACCCAAAGTCATAATCTACCTTAGTTAATTACAACAAATAAAATACGTAAGTACTATTTACAACTGAATTAGAATAGTATATAGAAGTAATAAGACGAAATTTCATCAACAAACCAGCCGCTTATCAAAAGGAATTCCATTATCCACTTTTTACTTCTGACTCTGTCTCAGTAGACAGGGTCGGACCTGCACATGATAGTGCAGAAGCAGAAAATAGTTTTAAAAGTTACTTAATTTCAAAATTATATCATGAATAATAACTCTAAAAGCAATTCACAACAACCCGGATGTCATATTCAAGTGTATTGGGACAAAGTCAACTACCAAAGTACCTGCCAAAAGAACAAGCTATTATTTTTCCGTCAATAACAGGAATCAAATGCCAAGAATACTTGTATCAAGTCAGTCCACTTATCTCACCTAAAAATATACTATATACTTCACGCATGGCTAATGACAGAATATGTATATATTTATCATCGAAACAGATTGTAGAGAAATTTTTGAAAGAGCATGGAGGAGAAATTACTATTAATGGCCAACAAATCAAAGCTCGTAGGATGATTACTCCAGCAGAAAGACTTGTAATTTCAAATGTTTGCCCTTCAATCCCTAACGAAATTATCCAAGAAGCCTTAGAAAATATTGGACTAAAAATAATGTCAAATATAACATTCCTAAGAATTGGTGTAACTGATTCCGCGTACAGCCATATACTCAGTTTCCGACGTCAAGTATATGTTGATCCACCAAATAACCTTACAGTACCAGACAGTCTCCTTATACAATTCGAAACAACCAGTTATCTTATTTTTGTCAACATGGATGGGCAAGGTTGTTATAAATGCAAACAACCAGGTCACACTGCATACAACTGTACCTCTTCCAGCCAAGTTAATAATACTCCTAACATGCCACTACACTCCCAATCAAATATAAGTGGCAGCAACACCACTACGTCTACACCCCAAGTTCAAGCTAACGTTACAACTCCTACACCACCAGTGAAAATCAATATTACTCCTCCTACACTACAACCTAAATTCATCAACAACTCAACCGAACTTGAAACAAACCAAATAGACATAATAAATAATGATCACACAGAAACCAACAAAAGAAAAATCAACGAAATTGAAAGTTCCCCAATACCAGATAACACCACTGAAGAGGAAACAACTTTCAAAACACCTAAAGAAAAAAAACCTAAGGAAGTTGGGCTTGACGAAATAATGAAAATGATGGAACCCGCCAAAAATTTAATTGAGGAACACGCAGACGAACTAATATTAAATTATGATCAACTGACAGATTTGATTACCAATATTCATGGTTCTAGTGATCCAATCAGTACCATAAGAAATTATACCTCAGATTTTGAGTCTCTCATTAATATGCTGGAAAAAGTGTACCCCCAAATCACGAACAAATCCCTAATAATCCGCTTAACCAAGATAAGAAAACGATTACGACGATACATATCAGAAGGCCCCATTGACTCTGGAAGTGAGTCGTCGACACAATCATCATATTAGAAATAGACATACTTCAATGGAATTTAAATGGTTATTACGTATACTATGAAATGTTGAAACAACTATTGTCTAAGTACAAACCAAATTCTATTTGTTTACAGGAAACACATTTTAAAGACAGTAATGTACATAACTTGAAAAACTATAACGTATACTATAAAAACAGACCCACTGGAGAAAGGAGCTGGGGGGGTGTTGCCACATACGTTAAAAATAATATCCAATCAAATAAAATTGACATAATCTCAGATCTAGAAGCTGTTGCGGTTACTGTTTTCTATCCATCTAAAATAAATATTTATTTACATTCCTTCCAATATTATTCTCAATAAAAATGATTTGGTGAACTTGATTGAACAAATACCTCAACCTCGTATAATTGTCGGAGACTTCAACGGTCACAATTTATTGTGGGGATCGGAGAAACAAGACGATAGAGGTAATCTTATTGAGGAAACTAGGAATGACTACAACCTCACTTTGCTTAACAATGGATCTAACACAAGATTCAACTCATACAATGGGACATCGTCTGCTATAGACTTGGCAATATGTGATGTCGCTATTACTCCTCTCTTAAACTGGGAGATAATGCCATATCTCTATGACAGCGATCACTTCCCAATAATAATCTCTGACATTAGAACCGGCGCAGAAAATAGCAAACCTTTACATAAATGGCGTCTTAACAATGCAAACTGGAATCAATTTTCCCTAAATATTGAAACATTACTTTCTCAATACAAAATAACAGAGGATATCGACGAAACAGTCAACGAATTTACCAAAATAATTGAACAAGCCGCCAAAGACAGTATTGGGATGACAGAAACCATCAGAAGCCACAAGTAAAGCAGCGTTTAATCGCTACAAAAAATACAAGACTCCTGAAAATCTAGCAAGTTTTAAGAACCTTAGAGCTAAGACAAGATATACGCTAAAAAAAAGTAGAAAAGAGTGCTGGAAGACTTACGTACAAAATATAAATAGTTCAACTAATATTAGCACTATCTGGAAAAAAATAAGGCAAATATCTGGACACAAAGCATATCAGAAAATTGCTGCCTTAGAAGATAACGGACAAATCATTAGCAATCCAAAACAAATTGCTGATTTACTAGCCAGCAATTACGAGAAACAATCTAGCGATGCTGCTTTGGAAGAAAATTTCCTGGAAAATAATGAAACCAGTCTACGCAACTTTCACATTAACAATATAGACCTAAAGAGAGAGTTTGACGAAGCACTTACTTCTTTTGATGATTGCAGCATCAAATATGGACAAAACATACGTTCCCAAAAAAATGGTCACAAGGAATAATTATACCCATTCAGAAGACAGGGAAAAATAAATTATTAGTCGATTCTTATAGACCCATATCCCTAACTTGCACCATGTGCAAATTACAAGAAAAAATAATCAATAACAGACTTGTTTGGGAGTTAGAACGAAGAAAATTGATAATACCAGAACAGAGTGGATTTAGAAAACACAAAAGCACAATCGATAACATCATCGACTTAGAAAGCGACATACATGAGGCTTTAGCAAACAATCAGAAATGTATAGCTGTATTTTTTGACATAAACAAATCATTTGATACGGCATGGAAGCCTAACATAGTAAAAACCTTGCAAGAATGGAATATAGACGGAAACATGCTGGCTTTTATTTACAATTTTCTAAATAATAGAAGTTTCCAAGTTAGGATAAACGGCTCGATCTCCAATCTAAAAACACAACAACATGGAACACCGCAGGGATCAGTAATCCTTAAACTTAATTCCTTATAGCTATAAATAACATCACCACTAATATACAGAAACCAATAAAAGTCCGACTGTATGCGGATGATCTGGTAATGTACATAAAAAGTAAAAATCTAACAACAATGAAATCGATTCTACAATCACACATAAACATACTTGAAAAATGGTCCGGTTTTCATTTCTCTGCAGAGACAACTAAATGGTAGTCCCCTCGGGTATGTGTCAAAAATCACATTTCTGGGAATGATCTTCGACTCGCAATTAAATTGGAATCAACATATTAAGAATCTAGTCGTTAGATGTCAGAATGGACTAAACCTATTAAAAGTCCTCGCAAACAGAGAGTGGGGATCTGATCGAGAAACTTTACTCCTAATCTACAGACATCTTATTAGATCCAAGATCGATTATGGATCCATCGCATCCAAAGCTTACAAGTAGAGCTAGAAGAGCAATCACTAGATAAAAGAAGGCAATACCTGACACTGTCATATGCCAGTACTATAATGGGCAACCAAGAACATCCAAACTACAATAACACAGTTGCAAATAGATATCAAAACACTTACGAATTCAGGAAAAGAGTCGACTACCCCTTCTATCAGAGAGTTTCCAAATATATCATACAACTAGACATGCAGATACCTTCCATACTAGAAGCAAATGTTGATATACCACCGCCATGGCTTATTAAAATTCCGAGCATAGACACCAGCTTAACCAACTTTAACAAGGCAGAAACTCCAGCCTCCACAGTATATCAGAAGTTTCACACGAAACTCTCCATGTATTCTAACTTTCATAAAATATATACTGATGCATCCAAAACCCCAAAAGTTGGAGCTGCTGTTATCACTTCATATAAACCACCATTGAAATATAAATTACCCGACGTAAGTTCTGTGTATACAGGAGAAATATATGCTATCCTACAAGCTTTAATCGAATTCAATCGTCAAACCTGCAAAAAACTAATAATAACAGACTCCTTAAGTGCCCTAAGTACCTTGAAAAATATTTACACTAACAACCCTCTTGAACTACAAATCAAGACTCAACTGCATCTACTAAAAAACAACAACTTGATGTCAGATTCTTATGGGTGCCCTCTCATCAAGGAATACAAGGAATCGAAGATGCTGACAAACATGCAAAAGACGCTACAGTATGCAGAGATGTACATATAGTGAACAGTGCGGTTTACAGTGACGTGAAAACCTACATCAAAATGAAAATTAATTCTCGGTGGTAATCGGAGTGGCAAGGATCACTCCAAAAATTAAGACAAATAAAGGAAAGTGTCAAACAGTGGCCGCGAATGTGCTGTAACCACTTAAAACAGGTCGTAATAACCAGACTAAGAATAGGTCACACTAAACTTACGCATGAATATTTAATACGTAAAACTGATAAACCTATGTGTATAATTTGTAGCCGTTAATTAAATGTAAAACATATACTATGTATTAGAATGTACATTATACACATCGCAAAGACAACAATGTAATTTTCCAAATGACATGAATACCCTGCTAGGAAAGGATTGCGATGTGGATAATATTTATAAATATCTGTCAAATACCTCTCTACTCAATAAGCTGTGATTATATATATTTATGAGAATGTATATACTTAAATTTAATAGTATATTATAATGCTTTTATGTTTTCAAATTGTTGGTATATATTATACTTAAAAAGTATTAGACACAGCAAAGGAATCTAATATAAAATTTAACGTTAAAAAGTTTGCAGTTGAAGAAGTAAAGGTTTATACCAAAAATTGGTAATTTATTGTACACTTTGATTATTGAATAGATATACTGTTTTTCTGTTCTTGTCTACCTGTGTAGTAAATGTATAAATATACATGTTGGTTTTTGTTAATTGATTTAGAAGTAAGTAAAAAGTCCATTATTCTGATTTAACTCAGATTCGCTTTTCTTTTTAAATATTGGTTTTATAATTACTACTCTTTTCGATTAAGGAGTATATTCTTGTCAAATGTAGAAAAAACGAATCACTAAATGAACAATAGAGAGAATTGAAAGATTAAACTACGAAATTCATTGGAATACTACCAAAACTGCCATCTACGGATGTTCGTAAAATTTTGCGCCATCTACGTCTCTAGTAACTCTAGAAAAATTGAAATTCCCATTTGTGTGTGTGTGTGTGTGTGTGTGTGTGTGTGTGTGTGTTTTTTATTATAGAGGTAGGAAAATACTTTTACATATCGTCAGGACTTGGTGTTCTGCCTGGTATGTCGGACTCGGAAGCCTTTCCAATACCGACTAAAAACCTCCTCTGTCTCCAACCTCTGTTTCCCCCGCGGTACCACCGTTAGGCATTACTTCGCAGAGGGAGGATCTAGCTATCGCCCTTCCTTCTATAAGTCGAACTCATGGTGGTTTCGTTCTACGAGGTTGTCTGTCTAAATCAATTTTTTTTTATTCACGCGTTTCGATTTTTTGCACGGTCTCTTTCTAAACGACGAAGTTCTTGGAGTACCTCTGTTGAAAATCGACTTGTTGCCTCCCAGGCCTTCTCTGAGGATAGCATAGCTTTCACTAGTGACTCTGGTCGTGTTTTCGAATGAACGGTAGCTTCCCAGTCGCTGCGTATTGTGCTGAAACGGGGACAGACACAGAACACGTGCTCCGCGTCCTCCCTAACTCAGGACAGGACGGACATTCTGGAGAGTCCTCATGTTTAAACCGGTGCAAGTATGCTCTAAAGCAGCCATGTCCCGAGATCATTTGTGTCAGGTAGAAATTGACCTCGCCATGATCTCGGTATAACCAAATATCCAATTGTGGTATAATGCGGTACGTCCACCTTCCTTTTTTTGAAGATTCCCACAGTATCTGCCATCGCCGTATACTATTCCGCCGTTCTGTTATTCTTTGTACATCAGCGCTCAGCGTAGTTAATCCTTTTTGTTGGTAAAGAGCACTTCTTTCTTCTGCGAGTACTTCGATTGGCAGCATCCCAGCAATAACGTATACTGCATCCTCAGACACTGTGCGAAATGCGCTGACTGTTCTTAAGGCACTCAGCCGGTAGACTGGCGCGATTTTCCTCCGGGATTCTTGTATACAAAGTGTACCCGCCCAGATAGGTAATCCATATGTGAGAACAGATGTAACTACTGACGACAGTAATGCTCTCCTCTTCTGCTTTGGTCCTCCTATGCTGGGCATCAGTCGTGACAGGCTCGCTTTGACTACTGACGCTTTGGCACCGACGTGTTCTGCCTGCTTTTTAAAGTTGAGCCTGGCATCGATCATTATCCCCAGATACCGAATGAACGGTTGTGATATAATATCGTGTTCTCCGATACTCAGCCTGATAGTTTCCACCTGTTTTCTACTAGTGATGAGCACTGCCTCGATCTTGTGTTCTGCTAACTTTAGGCCAACTGTCTCCATCCATTGTCTGATTTTCTCGAAAGTGGTGTCAAAGACAAAATTTATCTCTTCCAGATGCTTCGCGACTATCACTATGGCAACGTCGTCAGCGTATGCCACGAGTTTAGCTTCTCTTGGCAGTGCCAGTTTCAATAGCCCGTCGTACATAATGTTCCACAATAGTGGGCCTAGTACCGAGCCTTGGGGTACACCTCCAGTGACTCTGTGTTCCTTCGGGCCGTTCTGCGTATCGTATTTTAGTATTCTATTGGTGAAATAACTTTCTACGATCCTTATTAAATATCGTGGCACGTTCATTTCAATGAGAGCTTTCATGATACAATCCCACCTAGCAGTATTGAAAGCGTTCTGGATATCCAATGTTGCTACCAGGCAGTACTTCTTTGTACCTCTATACCATCTGGTGCCTGCGATTGCCTCCTTGGCTAAGTTGACGACAATGTCAATTGCATCGAGAGTGGAGCGACCTTTTCGGAAGCCATATTGACTGTCAGAAAGTATCGGTTCGACTGCTGCTTCGATTCTCCTGTTAATTATGCGTTCCAGAATCTTGCCGGTTGTGTCCAGCATGCAGAGTGGGCGGTATGATGCTGGTTCGTTCGGCGGCTTCTTCCCTTTTGGGAGGAGTACTAGTCTCTGCTGCTTCCATTTTTGTGGAAAAGTACCTTCTTCAAGACACGCATTATAGACTTCCAGAAACAACGGAGGGGCCGTTTTGATAGCCAACTTCAATGCGATGTTTGGGATCCCATCTATGCCAGGAGCTTTAGTATTCCCGACTCTGTTACACGCTTCCATTAGCGGGTCCTCTGTGATACGTGGGATCTCTTCTATCTGATGCTGCTTTGTAAGGTGGTGCATCTTATTTGTTGGGGAAACAGCGTGGTCACGATTGTCTCCAGGAGTTTCGGACATGTAGGCGATTGCATTGGTTGCCTTTTAAGGTGAGTCATGACTACCTTATAAGGTTTTCCCCATGGGAAGTTTTCTACTTCCTCAATCAGTGTACGCTAGCATAGTCGTTTACTATCTCCAATGGCCTTACGCAGACTTCTACGTGCGCTTTTGTACTCTGCTACCAGCTCTTCGTAATTCGGTTTTTTGCGACCGCGCTGTGATGTTCTTCTCTTCATAAGACACTCTTTACGGAGAGTAGCAATGTGGTCGTTCCACCAGTGCATCGATGGTAAGTGACTTATTCCGCGTTTTCGGGGTATAGTGGCGTCACAGGCTTCCGTTATCCTCTTCATCAGCTCGTCTGACTTACTTTCAGCATTTCCTTTCTTGATTGGCTTGATATCCAGGGCAACGGTGAATGCAGCATTATCAAATGCGGCCACTTTCCATCCAATTGTATTAAGCTTCCGGTGCACTTCTCCAGTAGTTTTCCCAGTAGTCACTTCCCACAGCAACGCGCAGTGGTCACTAGCCGTGTAAGTATCCAAAACCTTCCACGAGTAGTCCCCCTTAACGAGTGTGCTGCTGACGAAGGTAAGATCCAATATGGAGCTCGCGTCACCTCTTATGAATGTTGGTTTATCACCACTATTGAGCAAGACTACATCCAGTGTCGACATGGCCTCCAGTAGCACTTCACCCCGTGAATTCGTCTCTTTGCTGCCCCAGTCCACTGCCCAGGAGTTGAAGTCCCCTGCGATTGCCACGGGCGAGTGCTGCTTCGCATCTTCGGTCAATCGGTCTAGGAAGTCGATGAATTCGGCTAATGTAAGGCTGGGAGGAGCATAACAGCTGTAGAAATAGATTCCGTTTATCTTCGCCCCCACAAAACCTGCTTCTGTGCTATTAGCAACACTCTGAAATGGACCACATGACCGCTTTAGCGGTACTATCTGTTTCCCACGGTTGAGCAGTAAGGTGTCTGTATGGTTCCGATATCAATGCAAGATCTGCCTTCAATTCGCGCACGGTCTGCATGAGCAGATCGTGTGCAGCCTCACAATGGTTGAGGTTAAGCTGTACTATTTTCATAATCGTTTGTTCTTTGTCTTCTGAAGTGCCTCTCTATAAACTGGGCATTTGTTGGTACCAGAGATGTGGGCACGATTCTCCATGTCGTCTTTTTCGCACAAAACGCATTGAGCTTCCCTTCGGCAAGTGGCTGCTTTGTGACCTTCTTGTCCACATTTGGAACAGAGTCTGGACCGATCCACTTCACTCTTGCACTTAGCAGAGACATGTCCATAGCGCCAGCATTTGTAACACTTAGTTACTCTCTGCACTCTCCTTATACGGCAGTTGACCAAGCCAATGCGGATCTTGCCGTGTTCGCCTATTGCGTTTTCCACCATTTATGCTGCCAGCGTCACTGAGGCTGTCTGGGTTCCTCCTCTGTGTGTGTGTGTGTGGGCGCGTGTGTGTGTGCGTGTGTGCGTGTGTGTGTGTGCGTGTGTGTGTGCGTGTGTGTGCGCGTGTGTGTGTATGCGCGCGTGTGTGTGTGTGTGTCAGGTTACAATGGCTTCAGAAGAGATTCCATTCGCCAAATTTAATTTGTATTGCGAAAAATGATTGATTGTCATCACTGCCTTCACATTATATTTAATACCTAATATCTTTACCTAGTTTAATAGGTTTTGTCCTTATTTATTTTTCCTTTTATTTATTTTTATTTTTTTCATTTTTCTGTTTCTTATATTTTTTGTTTTTTATTAATTTTTTATTCTTTATTTTTTTTATATTTTTATATATATATATATATATATATATATATATATTTAATCCTTCTGGGGAATGCACAGGGACACTTAAATTTGCTCTGGGGTATGTCAGAGCTGAACAACACAGTGGGTGTACCGCGTATTGATTGGGGGTGCAACATAGGTTGGACACAAAAGATCTTAGATACTAATTTTTAGTCTAACAATATGTATAATGTACATTACTTAAACTAATCAGTTGATTTAAATTAAGTGGGTGCTGGATCAATACAGGACAATTCTCTTGATCTTGATACAATAAATCCATTTTGTTTTGAATATTTTTACAATTTAAAATTACATGTTCTAGGTTTCCTACTTCGCCACATTCACAATACTGTGATTCATTTAATTTGATTTTATATAAATATGTCAGGACAAGTGCATAGTTAAATCTCATCCTACATATGGTTAGACAAATCTTTTGGTATTAGATGTTGCTGTAAACCAAGGTTTAGATGGAATATATGTTTGTATATTTTTGTAAGCTTGACCAGTTTCTTTTGTTTTAAATTGTTCTTTCCAGGTTTGTTTTGTTTAGATTTCCAGTAAGGATGATATATCAGTGTGAATGCACTTATATGGAGCAACATCCTCTTTGTAGATTCCTTGTTTGGCTGCTTCGTCTGCTTTTTCATTTTCCTTAATCCCGCAGTGGGCTTTAATCCATATAAATTGTATTTTGACATCAAGTTCTTCCATTTTTTGATATTCTAGTAAGATATTAGTCAGGATATAGTGTGATTTTTTTGAATAATAGATTTTTTTTATGGATTCTATCGAGCTTTTACTGTCCGAAGCTATAACATATTGACTATTATCCCTTTCCGTAGCTTTAATATATTTTATTGCTTCCAGGATTGCAACTAGTTCTGCTGAAAAAATTGAGAAGCAGTCATTTAGCCTTAAGGATAAAGTATAATTCTTTTTTGGATCAAAAACTGTACATGCTACTTTGTTTTCCATTTTGGATGCATCAGTGAAGATGATATTATGTTTTGGAAAATATTTTTTCACATCATGATTAAATATTATTTGCCTCAAATTTATCGGTATTAAGGAATATTCCTGAAGGAATCGGTTCTGTATGTGGTTATTTGTGTTGTAATATCCCTGGAATAAATAGGATCTAAATTTGTAGAATAAATATCTTCTTTAAATTCTTGGATTCTTGAATAGGCTTGGACGATTGTAAAACTTTTCTTGTTACTATAATAGTTGTGTGAAAGATCCAGAATATAAAGGGAGTAGATATTATTTACGAGGTCACTATTTTTGGTTATTAATTTTGCTAAAAATCTGCCAGCTAATATTTGCTTACGGAATCTTATTGGAACTTCACCAGCTTCAGCATATATGCAATCAGTTGGGGTACTTCTTAGAGCTCCTAAACAAAGTCAAATACATTTATGTATTATGTCTATCTTCTTTAAATGGCATTCTGCCGCTTGATCATAAAAAAAACATCCAAAATCTAAAATAGATCTTATATAAGAAGCAACGCTATATTTGGGTCTGATCCCATTTGGTACCACATATCAACCTAAGTATGTTTATTCCTCTTTCACATTTTTTTATGATATTTTTTATATGTTTTCCCAATAATTTTTGAGCTAGCCATATACCCAAGTACTTGATAAATGTGCATATCTCATAAGTAGTTTCATTTAGTTTAATTTGTTTTGGAACACCCTGTCGTTTTCTCGTAAATATACAGGCCTGGCTTTTTCTTTTTGATATTGTTAGTCCGTTATGTTGAGACCACTTTTCCAGATTACTTTATGCAGTGTTAAGATTGTTGCATCCTTCAGTAATGTTTTTACATCTGTGATATATATAAACGTCATCAGCATATTGTATTACTTTTGTAGCATTATTTATTATGACAGAATCCATAGTCCATAGTATATATTAGATACAAAGTTTGACTTAGATACTACCTTGTGTAAGGCCAATATTCATTGTTTTTGGACCATCCAGTTCATTATTTATTTTCAAATATATAACATGATTCGAATAAAGATGTCTTATTTTGCTTGAGAAATTTTTTGAAAGTCCCATCCCCACCATTTTATTGTACATAATAGTTAAATCGACATTATCGTAGGCGTTTTCCAAATCTACAAATATTGCAGGTACTGACTAACCAAATATCCTATATTTTCATTGATAGAACGTCCGTTTCTAAACCCTAATTGTCTTTTAGATATTTTGTTGTTAATCTCTAACCAGTGATTTAGCTGTACTTTAATCATTCTTTCTACAGTTTTCATAAGACAGGATGCTACTGATATACCTCTATAAGACTGAGGTAGCTCCGGATCCCTACCATGTTTTAATATTGGAGATACTAAAAATTCTTTCCAGTCTCCTGGAAAGGTGGCTTTTAACCAAATATTGTTTATTATGTTCAATAATATTTGTTTTGCAAAATAGGATAGTTTTGAGAGCATATTATAATATATAAGATCTCTGCCTGGGGCAGAGTTATTGTTATTTTTTGTGCCAACTTCTAGTTCTAGTAATGTAAATTTGCTATCCAAGTCTTGTACAAATTGTATTCCAATTCTAATTCAAATTCTGTTGTCTACCCATGGCGGAGCTATTTTATTAAAATATTAGTAGTTTAAATGAAACGTTTCTAGCTAATTCCACAATATAATGAATAATGTTGAAAATTCTAAAAAATTGACAATTGTTTCGATAACTGAATATCATCATCAGAATGACAGAAGTTACATTTTATTTGATGCCTACCTGATGATTAGTAGTTATTTTTGGCTAGACCAAGAAGTGACCTACCTTGTGATTGACTTAATATATGTTAATAGAAAAAAGAAGAAGATGTGATATTACAAATATTGAAGCTTAGATATTATTAGCCCTATGGTGATATCCTGGATATCATTTTTCCAATTAAGAACAGTATAACTGTGCAATGATATAGAAAACCGGGAAAACTATATCTGCTGATCTTTACAATTATCACTTAAGAAGACAGTTTAATAGTGAAGAACTCCCTAGATTTATCTGTTCATTGACAACTTCATATTGTGGGTTTCTTAAGTGTCTTCTAATTTCCAACTCTTCAACGAAATCCAGTTCTTGTTTCTTATCACAAATATGTAGTACTTCTAGTTCTGTGTTAGGTGTCAATGAATGGTTGGTGTCAAGTAGATGTTTTGCATAATGGGATTTATCTGGTTGTTTTAATCTATATGCTCGTAGGTGTTCACTGTATCGGATTTCAAAATTTCTAAGGGTCTGACCCAAATAGACAGCATTACATTCTGGACATTTGAGTTTATATATACCTGATTTCTTTAATGTTGGTATTTTTGTTTTAACATTTAACAATTTTGTACTTATGTTACTTTCTGTTTTAAAAGGAATTGTTGTATTCGTTGCTAAAGATATTATCTTTGAAATATTATTAGAAATATATCCTGTATATGTGATGGTTTTATAAGTTTTTATTTCTTCAGTTTGTTTAGGAAATATTAGTTGTAATGGCCACTTTTTCCTCTTTTTTATTAATTAGCTTATTTATCATATGTAATGGATAACCGTTGGATGTTTCTATTTGTCTAATTGTATTAACCTCTCTATCAAAATTACATTTGTTCATAGGAACTGAAAATGCTCTATGTATCATTGAATTGTATGCCGCTAGCTTATGTGACATTGAGTGATTGGAATTATATGGAATTGTCACATCAGTGTGTGTTGGTTTTCGGTAAATTGCATAATCAAGTACATTCTCAACTCTTTGAATTTTCAAATCAAGAAAATTTATTAAGTTATTTTCTTCAACTTCTAATGTAAATTTAATTTTTGGGTGTAAATTATTAATGTGGTTGAAAAATATATCTAATTGTTGTTCACTACCTATAAAACAAGCTAATATGTCATCTACATATCTATACCAAAATAAAACGTTTTTTGAAATATTACGTTCAAAGATTTTTCTTTCTAAACTGTCCATAAAAATGTTTGCCAAAATAGGTGATATAGGGCTTCTTCCCGTTGGTAAACTTTCATTTTGAATATATATGTTATTGTCAAAAGTTTTTTTTTTCACTATTTATTGACAATCAGAATGAAATACAATCTATAAGTCAATTTGCTGGCTAGTACAATAAAATTAACAATACATATTGTACATCTGTGGCGTGGAGAGGTGGGGCATCCAATGATGCTTCCTCAGTTTACTCGGAGATCTAGTGGCCAGATTCTTCTGAGTCTTCTGTTGAGGGTAGGTTGTAGTAGTGGTTGTAGCATTGGATTTGGATGGTCTTCTAGTCTGTTGTGATGCTTGATGTTATTTTCTTGAATTACGTTTTTTACATATGGAATCTTGAGGTCGTTATGTAAGGTTCTGTTTGACACATACCATGGTGCATTTGCCATGGATCGGATTATTTTTGACTGGGCTCTCTGGATGATGGAGATATTGGAATTACTTGCGCATCCCCAAAGCTCTGCACCATATGTCCATATTGGCTTTAATACCGTTTTGTAAATCAGTAGTTTGTTATCTATTGAGAGTATGGAGTTTCTGCCTATAAGCCATTGGATTTCTTTAATTTTTAAGTCTAGCTGTTTCCTTTTTTTTACTATGTGGTGTTTCCAGGTAAGTTTTCGGTCAAAGTGGAGTCCAAGGTACTTAACTTGATTGCTCTGGGGTATTCTCACTTGGTTAATGTTGACTGGTGGGCAGTTCCCTTTTCGGAGTGTAAAAGTTATGTGATTAGATTTTGACTCATTTACTTTTATCTTCCATTTTTCCAACCATACTTCCATCATATTTAGATGGTCCTGTAGGTAGTTGGATGCTATCACGGGGTCTGAATGAGTTGCAAAAATGGCAGTATCATCTGCAAATGTTCCAATAGTAGTGTTGTCAGTTGTGGGTAGATCATTGTATATTAAATATAGGAATGGTCCTAGGATACTTCCCTGTGGAACGCCTGAGTGAATTATCATATTGTCTGAGTTTTCTTCATTTACTTTTACTGTAAACTCTCGTTGATGGAGGTAGGCTTCTATGGCTTTGTAATAAGGACCTGGGAGAATTGTTTTTATCTTGCAAAGTAGACCTGGGTGCCAAACTTTGTCGAAGGCTTGGCTAATGTCTAAGAAGGTGGCTGTGCAATATTGTCGGTTTTCTAGGGATTCATTAATGGTGTTAACTATACGATGGCATTGTTGTATTGTTGAATGGTTTTGTCGGAATCCGAATTGATGACTTGGTAACCAATTTTGTGGGTTTAGCTCTGTGTTGATTTTGTTTAGAATAAGACGTTCGAGTAATTTTGCAATTGTTGGTATTAAACTTATGGGGCGGTAAGAACTGACATCTGTTTGGTTTTTCCCAGGCTTCAGTATCATTATGATTTGACCAATCTTTAGTGGTTTTGGCCAGTAGTTTAGTCTCAGTATTGCGTTGAAAATATGTAGCAGCTTGACTAGTCCTTTTTTAGGTAGTTCCTTTGTCAAAAGTGAAATAATTCTGATTAATACATACATCAAACAAATTGAGTATATCTGATATTATTCATGGATTAATATTTTTATCTTCTATTAATTTTCTTACAAGTATTAGACATTCTTTAGGAGGAATTTTAGTGAACATATTAGTAACGTCAAATGAAATAAGCTTAGCGTTATCTTGTAATTTGAATGCTTTTAATTTTTTGATTTTCTAATTGAGTATTTAAACTCATATCTGTAACTATTGAGTATATTGTTAAGCTTCTTTGCCAATATAATATTAGGAGTATTAACATAAGAAACTACAGGTCTAATTGGTTTCGTTATTTTATGTAATTTAACGGTTCCATATAATTGTGGACAATGAGGATTCTTATGTATGATAGACCTCTTTTCGTAATCACTAAAACGATAATTTGAATTATTAACAATATTCCTTACATTATTAGAAAACTTCTTTGTTGGGTCTGCTCTAAGAACTTTTACATCGCTAGATTCTATAAAGTTATATATTTTTGAATTATAATTTTCAGCTGTCAATATGACAGTTGTGTTCCCCTTATCAGATTTTGTAACTGTTAGGTTATTATCTTCTACTTTCTTTTTTATTGCATTTAAAACTGTAATGTCATTTTTTGTTTGACATTTAACTTTTGAAGGCTCAATATTTTTGATTAAATTGGCAATTTTTAATTTCTCATAAAGAATTTTTCAGAATTTTCAATATTTTTCATTATATTGTGGAATTAGCTAGAAACGTTGAGTTTCATTTAAACCACTAATATGTGTAGATTCCACGAAGTAAGGGTCGAGACAGTTAATTTCATTTTATTAGAAACAATTCTGTCCAATCTCCTATTTGAACATTATTTATAGGAGGAGAATATGAATTTTTTAACATCTTAATATATTTCCATGTCTTTTACCCGTGTGTTTTTATTAAGATTTTCACAAAATAATTTCCAAGACTCCCTTTTGCTTTGTATAATTATTTTCTTTGTATGAGCTCTGCAATTTTTAAATTTTAAGTAATTTTGTAAGTTTGGTTGCTTTTTAAAAAGCAGGAAGGATTCTTGTTGACGTTTTATTGCATCATTGCACTTTTGATTCCACCACTTTTTGTTAAAACCCGGTTTGGACCCTTTCTTCACTTCTAGAATGGCAATTTTGGATGCCTGATTTATTGCTTCTGTTATATCCGTGTATGAATTTCCTGCATTCTTTATTTGTAACAATTCGTCTACCTTTTGTGAAAAAAGAGGCCAATCTGTCCTTTTAAAATTGGGTCTATTACTTTTAATTATAGTTGGTATGTTAGTTAAATAAATGTTTATAATTATAGGAAAATGGATGGAATCCCCTAACGGTTGATCAGTTACATTTTAGTGTTAAATCGGTAGAACATATGGAAATATGGATTGCCGATTTGTTTCTGCTACCAACTCTTGGAATTATCGTTTCTGAGCCATTATTGATAAAGTTTAAGTGACATTCTTCAATACCAGAAATAAGTCTGGAATCGTCAGAATCTATATACTACATCCCCAAGCAGAGTGATGACAATTAAAATCACCTCAAACAAGAAAGGGTTTGTCAAGACTATTAAAAAATTTCTTCCACTTTTCTTCACTGATGTTGTTTTTTGGTTTTGAATATATGGAGTAAATATTTATATTAGTTTTGTGGTCTATACTAACTCCCACAGACACGCACTCCAACTCATCAATTTTAAAGAATGAATTGTTTTGTGAATACCCAATATTTTTTTTAATAATATGGCTACTCCTTTGTACCCATCATTGCGATCTGACCTAAAGATATTGAACCCACTTATAATAAAATTTGATGATTTTTTAACCAAGTTTCTGATATCAAGGCTACATTTATTTGATAATCAAAAATACATTTTCCAAAGATTCCTTTTTTAAATATAATAGAACCGGCTTTCCATTGTAGAATGTTCATTTTATTTGTTGTCATCTAAAATTTTAGTTATTATTTGTGTTAATTTATTTTCTATTTCCTTATCTTTCAGTATAGGTTAATAAGTGTTATTAGAATTAGAGATTCACAAGTTTTGTTAATTTTTGTTTCATTACAGGCTTTCTTTTGAATGTTAGATTGGTAGCTAGGAATATTAGGATAATTAATATAAAAAGGTTGAGATTGGATACTTGGTCCCGATAAAATTTCTCTATGTTCTTGTCGCAAATCTTCGTCAATGGTAGTATTTATTTCTAGACGTTTTCTTTTTAAATTAACTGTATATCTGTTACCTGTATTTGTGCTAGATACACTTGAATAACTTCTCTCAACTTTTTTGGATGCTTCAACATAAGAAACTGTTACCATAGATTTTTTTATATTTTTTTGTCTTTGGAACTCTGTACACTTACACTTGTTTTTTTCTGTGGCTAGATGGTTTTCATTGCAAAATAAGCAATTTATATCAGTTTTTGTACATTCATCATAATTATGTGATTCTCCGCATTTTTTGCATCTTTCTTTTGATCTGCACTGTACAGTCATATCACCAAATCTTAAACACTTATTACACTGAACCACTTTAGGTATGTATTGTTCCACCTCGTATACTAATTTTTCAATTATGACTATTGGGTAATGTTTGCCCTTTGAAGGTTACTGTGATAGTGGTAGTTCTACCTAATTTTTTTCATTTTTTCTTACAATTCTTTTTACATGTGGCACTTCAAAATTATATCCTAACTTTGGTTTAATTATTTCTTTTAATTCATCTTCACTTAGCTCCTTATCAACTTGTTTTATTACACCTATTTTATGATTATAAAAAACCGGAATGTAAATATCATACTCTTTTTCTGTTAAAGACGTAGCTTCTAACAACTTATTTGCACTTAAATATGAATTTAACTCTACTTTATTTTTTGCTCCAATAATTGACATATTGATAATATTATTTTTTATTTCTGGAACTGCATTCATGATTATCCTTGCAGTTGCTATTTTATGTAAGTTTTCTATATTCTCTTTTTTACTAAGAATATAAACGAAATACGGGCCGCTATCATTAGGGATATATTTATTGACAAAATTATTTATTTCTTTTTTTGTGTCCTACTAATTATTGTGTTGGAATTAGTTTCATGGTTGGGGTTTTTGCTTTTGTTTCCTTTGTTTTTATTATCATTTGCATGTTTTGTAATATTTTCAAAAAATGTACTAATATGATCATTCCTTTCTTTAAAGTTGGGTTATTTTTTGTTACATTACCGTTCGAGGAGTTATGATCAATATCCATAACATTATTATTTTGTTGTTAATTTTTACCGAAACCTAAAAATCCATCCTGAATTCCAGGATCGGGAGGATCTCCGTCAGATTTATTACTCATATTATTTTTATTCACTAACTAAAATTACTTCAACTTATTTATTTTCACTAATGTAAATTTAATTTATTGTTTAAATCTACTTTTTATCGCACTCCGTTAAACACGTTTATGTACTACAAAATGCAGAATTGTACTGGAAATTTCCATTTAATAGTCAATTAAAGTAATGAAATTTATAAAATTTTTTTGAAATGACGTAAAATACCATGTCGTTTATTAAATTTATCCAACTTTTTCTATTTTCAATTGATACTTACAAAGAAACATTCTTCCAAATAATTCTCAATTTGTTTATTGAAATTTATTCAAATAAACATTTTATAAGTACATAATTATTTTCCAACTAATTTTAAGCTGATCTAAAAAATAATTTGGCAAGACTTTGTCCAATTTTCAAGTTTAGGAAAAAAAATTATTCAGAGCACCCTTATACTAAAAATTGGGCCGTCTTACAAATTTTTTTCTTGCCAAATGATTTTAGATCAGCTTAAAATGATTTGGAAAATAACTATGTATATATAAAAATTTTACCTGAATAAATTTCAGTCAATAAATTGAGAATTATTTGAAAGAAAGTTTTTTTGTATCAATTGAAAATAGAAAAAGTTGGATACATTTAATAAACGACATGGTATTTTACGTAATTTCAAAAAATTTTGTTATTTAAATTTCATTACTTTAATTGTTTATTAAATAGAAATTTCATTCTTTCTAGAGTCACTATTCCAATTAATTTTGTAGTTTAATCTTTTAATTTGCTCTATTGTTCATTTCGTGATTCGTTTTTTCTACATTTGACAAGAATATACTCCTTAATCGAAAAGAGTAGTAGTTATTATAAAACCAGTATTTAAAAAGGGAAGGGAATCTGAGTTTATCAGAATAATGGACTTTTTACCTACTTCTAAATCAATTAACAAAAACCAACATGTATATTCAAGTTGGCCCGAGCACTTCGACTAGTACTGTGTTTATTTATGATAGGTAATTAGTTGGAGTAATTTCAAGCGAATAAACTTATCCTGGTAAGCATTGTAACTTAATTTATTTATGGGATATTCATCGGCTGGAGGCGAACCGCCTACTGACAAAGGTGATATTGAGGTAACAGAGAACAAAACATATGATATTAAAAATAAATATTCACGTTTTGATGGGACGACCTTTCTTTGTTTTGGTTGAAACACTTGATAAAAACATTCGATTATCGGCGGTCAAGGTCGGTCATTATTTGTTTAAAGAAACTAGTTTTAAAACGATATTCAAGTCATCAAATTAGTAGGTAGAAACAGAGTCAAAATAATCTTTAATAACTTCCATATTGCTAATTCAGTTATTAACCATGAGATTATAAGAACAAATAATTTGGTAACATATATCCCGCGTTTTTACAACCATAAAAAAGGAATTGTAAGACAAGTTGATACTTTCCTGGAAGAGAAATGTATTCAAGAAAATATTATCAGCGCTAAACAGGTCGTGGAGGTTAAAATAGTGAAACGAAAAATAATAAACTCTGATAAAGAAATTGAATACGTACCTCGCCAAATGTTGATACAATATTCCTTCACAAGTAACTATAGATTTAGTAAGATTCCCCGTGGAACCGTACATTTATCCGGTAGTTCAATGTTTTAAATGCTTAAGGTATGGCCACACACAAAAATTTTGCAAAAGTGAAAATGACACTTGTAAAAAATGTGGCAATATTCATGGGGTGGATGATTTTGAATGCACCGACATAGAGTTCTGTATTCATTGCCAAATAGAAGGACATAAATCAATATCTAAGGAATGTCCCAAGTACAAGCAACAATTTAACATTAAAAAAATTATGTCAACAAATAATGTATCATTTAAAGAAGCAGAAGAGTTAGAAAAAAACCCAACGTATGCTAATATTCTGAGTAACAATAGATTTAACCTATTAAATAATGAACTTCCAACTTCTGGAATTGAATTATTTATATTTTGGGACGTAGTTTCTGCTGGTGTCGACATTGTTGTTGCTGTTGATGTTTGTGCTGTAATTGACTTTAAACGACGTTGTGGAGACACATAAGATCTTGCTAATTCAATTTTGGCGAAAATCAAATCAGTGTCAATGCCATTATCTCTCAATTCATTTCTTATCAACGAGAACACCATAATTGCCGCATCAAAATCTTTTGTCGTAATTCTTTCACTGGATTTTCTCTTCAATTTTGAAAATGTATCTTTAACGCAATTACTGTAATCTACAGATATTACTGTTGAAATGCTATTTTCTTTTTTGCCAATTTATAACAGTGGTCTTCCACTGTTGCTTAAGTGGTTTAAAAACGCTTACATCAACTGGTTGCAGCATGTGTGTCATATTTCGTGGCAATGCATACAAAATTATTTGGTTTTCTTCACAAAATTGACTAAGTGGCAAAGACATGTGTCATTTGTGCCCATCTACAAATACAATGCAGGGTTTTTTGATATTATTGCTGCCTAACCAATCATTGAATTCATTTGCCATGTACTCATAAAATATGCTTCCTTTCATCCAACCCGCATCTGACCTTCCTAGTACCCAAGATTTAGACATGTTATCAATAACTGCTTTGGGTGGACGTAAATAGGGAAGTACGACCAAGGGTGGACATATTTTACCACTAGCATCGAATGGCATATACTCAGTGTTACTTTCTTTCTCTTTGTTGTTTTTAATTTCATATAATTTTTTGTAGCCTCTTGGAGCCAATACCTTTCCAGTTTTTGGACACAACGAAAACCCTGTTTCATCTCCATTGAATATAATCTCTGGTTTGTCTAATACGTCTAACTATCCTTGTTCTGCGAGGTATTGTTTCAAATCTCTAAACCAATTCCTCACCCGTTTTGCTGTAACTGCAGTTCTAGCTCTATTGATACTTTCAGCTTAACGGATGCTTATTTCCGGGTGTCTCCTCAAAAAGCATCTATATCACTTCTCTCCTGGTTTTCCTTCTTTGAATGGTGTCGGTTTTTCACTGTCTTTGACAATTTCCGCTACAGTCTCCAACAAATCTTTCTTTCGAATCGGAAAACCACACTTCGCCATATTCGTCACCTATTGAGAAATTTTTTCTTCCCCTTTTATTCCCAGTACTAGATCAGGTCCAATTTTCCGTTTTTTCTCCATGATTCTTCCATGGATCCTATCTTCAATGGTTGACCTGGCAGACAACTGGAAAATCGTTGTTTGGAGACTCCAGTGCACTGGCTACCGCTTAATACAAAGAAAAAATCATTAATTTTCAGTTTTTTTACTATAAAATAAAAGTTCAACACGTCCAGATACCTTCTACATAAAAAATTTCTAGAATATCTAGCAAAATTAGGCAGAAACTTACCGTTGAAAAGTTGTATTCCACTAATTTTTTCCAACAGAGCAACGCCCGATCAACGATCACTTCGACCACCATGAATAGAACTGACAGGGAATAAATAATTGTATTGGCGACATGGGTAAATCTATCTGAAAATGTAGGGAAAACTGTAACCGAAAGTTTGGCAGCATTTTCAAATTTGAAGACTGGTTATTTTTCTTATTATTCCAAGAAAATAATGAAAACGGCCGACAACAGGAAGTGGCCGGCAAACTGGCACAATCACCCTATAATTACCAAAAGTAATTTAACAGTGATTATTCCTGTATTCCATTGCTGTGGAATTTTATTTTGTATCCATATTTGTTTTCTTAAGAGATGTAAGTGTTGATGTAGTTTTTAACCACCATATTTCAATAGTTCCGGCTCTAATTCATCTTCTCCTGGAGATTTACCATTTTTTAGCTTTCTTATTATTTCGATACCTTCTTCTTCTAATGAGTATGTTTCTTCTTGTATTTATTGAGGTACAGTGTTGTTTTCTTGGAGGTATTCTGTATCTTCACTCAAGACTGTCTTATAATAATCATTTTTTGTTTTTACCTTTTTGTAGAATTATTTTGTTTTGTGGCTGGTACTGTCTTGTTCAATATCCACTAATTGTTTATTTATCCAATCAAACTTTTTCCCCTGTACATAATATAGGCCGCATTTCTTTTTATTTCATATTCTCTTCTATCCGCCTCCCTTTTTGTGTTAACCCATGTAATTCTTGCTGCATTTTTCTGTTTTCTTTCTTGATCAGAGTTCTCTGCAGTCCAAAAACCTCTTGACGAGATAAAAATAGGTGAGGCAAGTACACCCCTTACAAAAGATGTGATATAAAATAATATAATGTATAGGGTGACACACATACTATATACACTTATAATCTTTTTAAAATAAAGGCAAGCTATGGCTGTATATTCCTTATTAATTTGAAAGTCTCAAATAATTGATGTACTTGCGTTCAGTCCTGTTTAAATATTGTTCGTGTTTGTTTGAAGCTGATTTTTTTCTTTCTTTACATTTCATCATATATCGTTAAAATTTTTGTATATATTTTAAACGTGCAAATTAGGATCAGTTCAGTTCATACTACCAAAAATACATATGATTACAATGTATAGAAAATGCTTCATTCAATCAATTCTTCCAACATACAATACAAAGAAAGGCTCCATCCGATTTATACTATCGAAACGCACTACAAAGAAAATCCCATATCTGTTTCGCCAGAACTACAAAACAAACAAAAAGCTTTTTTTATCTGTAATAAGACGGGTTTTTTTTGGCAATGGACACGCTTGTCCTTCAGCCACACACAAATTGAGGAAAATCATTTTAAGTACCTATTTACTTGAAGTTAAATACTTATATTATTTTTTGTTATATGGTTAAACAACAGATCATAAACAGAATCATCTCCAGTCGCGAGCAACACTTTAATACACGTAGGAAATTGAACGCCTACTTCTATAAGACCATCCACCAACTCATTACTAGAAAAACCCACGCAGCCGAAAAATACGTGATCTAGATCTGCGACCTCGTTATCATGTGGACACAGTGGAGAATCTATTATTCCTATTTTATATAAATGAGATGGAAAACACCCATGATTCATTTTCAATCGAGTTAAGATTGTGCACTATTTTCTATTGACTTTATCATTAAATATATGTGAAGTTTTCTTTGGCAGCTCTTTGTAGGTAGAAAAATATGAGCTGGTTGAGTTTTTTGCTATTTCTGTGTAATAGTTATTCCATTCTCTGTAAATATTGACTTTGAATAGACTGTAAAGGTCTCTATAACACGGAATTTTTAGAAAATTGTTACATACCCTCGCTTCTTTTGCGGCTTCATCAACTATCTCATTACCATAAATACCAGTATGTGCTTTTACCCATATAAACATAATTTTAACTTTTTTGAGTTCTAGCTGATATATTAAATTCTTAATCCTGCATATAATAAAATTATCATAATATTTAGTTGTTATGTTTTTTATGCTCTCTAACACCGACTTTGAATCCGATACTATTATTGCACTTTGAACATTGCTTTTCGCACACCACTCCAAAGCTTTATGTATGGCAACGGTTTCAGCTGTAAAAATGCTACAAATCTTTGGTAATTGAAATTTAAAAATATCTTTACTGTTTTCTACGTAGAATGCACTGCCAACTCCTTTCAGATTTTTGCCTCCATCTGTATAAATTATTGTGTATATATTATAATTGCTGATAATAGAATGTAATGAAGTTTTATTATAGGAGGGTAATTCATTATAGTTCGGAAATATGACAGTGGGCTTTGGAAAAATAGATTCATAGTTATGCATGATTACAGGCAATTTATCCATTGTTACAATGAATTGACAAAATTCATTGATTTTAAGAAAGGCTGATGTCAATAACGGAGAGTTTTTAATTCTCCAGTAGCGGTTGGTTAAAATTTCCGTGTTTAAGTTACTAATTTTGATCATTAAGGACGAATTATATGTGCTAAATTTGGTAATATATTTGTAGACTAGTAATTGTCGCCTAAAACGTAAAGGTGGTTCATTCGCTTCCGCCAGGATTGCATTAGTAGGAGACGATACAAAGTCTTATTGCTTTGAATTGTATGCGATCGTCTTTTTTTAGGTTTGTGTTTGACGACGATCCGTAAAATATACAGCCATGGTCAATTATAGCTCTGATAAATGATCTATAAAATAGTAATGCTGTTTGAGGGACAGCGCCCCAAGATTTTTTAGTAACACAACGAAGAATGTTTAACCCTTTTTCACAACGATTTTTTAAATATTCGATATGTCTCGTCCAGAGCAATTTTGGATCTAAAACCATATCTAAATATTTATATTCAGTGACTGTAGGTATCTTTAAATCCATTAACTGTATATGTGTGCTTGTATGTTGACGGTGTCTTGTAAAGCACATAACAGCGGATTTTTCAGGCGACATTGTGAAACCCATTTCAAATAACCAATCTTTTAATATTTGTATAACACTGCTAAAGTCATTTAAGCATTGCTCATATTTTCTACGACTGGTATATATGCAGATGTCGTCAGCATATTGTACCAATTTGATATTATTAATATTCTTTAATTTATTATGCAATGCTGACGTATAGATATTGAAAAGTATGGGACTGAGTATCGAACCTTGTGGAAGACCATTATGTACTAATTTGGGCCCATACAATCCGTTGAAATGGTTTCTGACATATATTTCTCTACCATTTAAAATCTCATAAATATTATAGGCCGTTCTTTTATCAATACCTAAGTCTGTCATTTTATTAAAAATAATTCCTAAGTCCACTGAGTCATAGGCCCCTTTTAAATCTAAAAATAAGCAAAGGAGATATTCGTTTTTTGAATTGGACAGTTGAATATCCGTAATGAGTTCCGTCAAAGAATCGCGTGTACCTAAACCTCTCCTGTAACCATACTGTGTTTTAGGAAGTAATGACTTAGCTTCAAGGTAATATTCTAATCTTGACTTAATCATTCTCTCGAATGTCTTTAATACACACGACATAAGAGAAATTGGTCTGTAAGAAGAAGGTAGTTCTGGATCTTTGCCTGTTTTATGAATTAATACAATCACACATTTCTTTAATTCTTTTATTATTTCAGCTTTTAACCACCAATCGTTGAAAATATTTAAAAGTAGTAATTTTGCATTTTCAGGTAGATTATATAACATTTTATAGGTGAAACCATCTAAACCAGGAGAAGTGTTTTTTGTCTTTTTGAGAGACAAATCTAGTTCCAACAAACTGAAGGGTTTATTTAAATTGTTAGGCTCTATGGATAAATATTCGTATGTGCTTAAGGGTGGTTTGCGGCCAACACTAGGGGGAGCATAATTATTTAAAATTTTTGTTAATACTTCATCATCTATTTGCTTTTTTTGAGAAACATAATTGTTACTGATTGATTTAACAATGTTCCAAATCTGTGTTATAGATGTACTTTTATTTAATTTATTAAGATATGCTACCCAACTATATCGTTGTTTCTTTTTACAAAGACGTTTACAGGAAGATTCAATGTTTCTGTAATATAAATAATTTGCCCAATTGGAACAAGATTTGTAAACTTTAAGAGCTTCTTTACGTTTATTTACCATATTTGTACAATCTTTATCCCACCAGTAAGGTCTATTGCTAGAGGTAATGAAAGGTTTATTTATATTCATAGTTTGATTAGCAGTATTATTTAAAGTATCCCAAAATGTTTTAAACATTTCTGGAGAAGACATATCACCAATATTAATGTTATGTAATGCAACATCTATTGTTTGACCGAATAGAGCCCAATCTACACTCGAATCACACCATTTCGTAACAGGAAATATTTTCTTACTTTTATTTTTAATAATAGAATTTATTGTAATAGGAAAATGATCGGAACCGCATGAATCAGGTAGTACTTTCCAAAACATTTTATCAATTAAATTAGGTGACATTATAGTAAGATCTACAGCTGAGGGATTTTGGTCAGGTCTAGTGACTATTGTCGGGCTGCCGTCATTTATGACAGTTAAATCGTAGTTATCTAAGGATTCCATTAATCGATTATCTTGTGCGGTGTTGTCTGCACAGCCCCATGAGCGACTATGGCAATTAAAATCGCCGGAAAATATTGTATTGTGTGTGAATTGTTTAAAAATATTATCCCAGTCCTGGACATTAGCTATAATATTAGGGGGTTTGTACACTGAAACTACTTTTAGTTCACCGCGATTAATTTGGACCGCGCACACTTCAATACCTTGATTATATGTTTTTTTTTAATTTCTATTTTTTTAAATTCAATGCTATCTGCGATGAGTATTGCTACTCCGCCATACCCATCTCTTCTACATTTTTTAACAACATTAAAACCTTTAAAATTAACCATATCATTTTCCTTCAACCAAGTTTCTTATAAAACTATTACATTGATATTAAGGTCTTTAATTAAGTTTTGTAATTCCGTCTTTCTAGCATTCAGCGATTTAACATTCCATTGTAGAATATTAATTTTGTTTATATTACTTTTAGTAGCCATTTCAATATTCAGACTTATCATCGCTATCTGAATTAGTTGAATTTAGAATATCCATATTTTTATCACTGTTATCCAGAATTTTTAGAATTTGGGATACCGAATCTTTAAAACTTTCGTTATTCTCGATCACATTTTGGACTAAGTTTACCATTTCGATTAAAATTCTTATCTTTATATGACATATACTCATCCCGATAAGGATTGGGGAGGACTGATGAGATTTTTGATGACGAAGGAGTATCTATGGGGGTTTGTTCTGGTGAAATAATTTTGCGTTTTTTAAATTGACCAACATTAGATTTTTTTGGTTGACCATGTACTCGTGAATTGATGGTAGATTGGAAGATAGGTTTTCTAGGAGTAGGTTTTTGTAATTGAAAATTGTTTTTCGGTTCTGGTAAGGGGGGAAAATTATTTGAATTGTTGAACACTGCAAATCTATTATGGGTGCTAATTTTGGCATAAGAAGGATTATCCACAATGAATTCTGCCTCTTTGAAGGTGATATTCTCAATTGCCATAACTTTCTTTATACTAGCTTGTTTTTTAAATGCAGGGCAGTTTCTAGACACTGAACCGTGGTCATTACTATTGCAATGTACACATAAATTAATGTTTTTTGTACAGGGATTTTCATTGCAGTTTTCCGTTGCACAAACTTTGCATCTCGCTTTACCTTTACATTGTGCACTAGTGTGTCCGAATCGGAGACACTGGATAACAGGATAAAAATAAGGCCCTACTGGAAAATTTACCATGTTAATTTTGATACTTTCCGGAATTCTGTTTCCCAAAAATGTCAAAATAACCAATTGTCTATCGGCATAGGTGCTTGACCCTGTATCTTTATCAATAATTTTACGTTTCATGCGTCTGACCTCAATTACTTGAATATTAGATTCTATTCCTTTTAATATGTAATCTTCTGAGAAGATTGTGTCTACCATTTTTATGATACCCTTTTTATGAGTGTAGTATTTAGGTATGTAACTGACTAAATTATTTTCTGATAGGGCCTTGTGATTTACAAGATAATTTGCTGTTTCATAATTTTTACATATTACTTTCACGCGATTAACACCTACCGATTTGATGTCTGTAATATTTTCACGAATTTCATGTTCTTCGAGTAGATAGTGTCCAATTCTTATTAGAAACAATCTGCCAACATTTTGATCTGTATGTTCTATCATTACAAAGTATGGTCCATTATCGGTGGATTGATACTTATTGTTAAGATCATAATTAGGTTTAATAATATTATTAGTATTTTTATCTTTATCAGGCGGGTCATCCCCGCCTGTATTGACGTCCATTTAAAAAAAAAATAATAATATTGATAATCAACTAACAGTACTTATGTATTTAACCTAAACAATTTAAATTAACTAGAATTTACTTATCTGCTTATCAGCAAACTGCCACTTTTTCCAACACTCGCACTCGACAACCGATCGCTACAGGTGTAGAAAACAAACTGATGAATAAGACGGGTTGAAAAACAAAATGCATTAAAATGAAACTGGGAAGAACACAAACAAACACTAACATTATTTAAACAGGGCTGAATGCAAGTACATCAATTATTTGAAATTTTCACATTATTAAGGAATAAAGTGAGAATATGTAGCCATAGCTTACCTTTATTTTAAAAATATTATAAGTAGATATAGTACTTATGTCACCCTATACATCGTATGATTTGATATCACATATTTTGTAAGGGGTGTACTTGCGTGAGTTATAATATTAGCATAATAATTGGACCTTGAATTATTGCAGTTACATAATTGCGTGTTTAGCAACCCTTTTTGGGTGCAGGATCTTCGACCTCTGCAACCTTTCTTACATGAACATTTGGTAATTTGGCTGACAGATTCCCAGATATAGGCCTGTGTGGTGCATGTCAGCTTCCATACATCCCCTGTGTCAGTCCATCCCTAGTTCATCGGCGAGACTATTTCAGGCAATGATTTTAGAGCTTGTCCCCACAGTTGCCCTGTCTGATAAACTGCCCGCATAAAATGCATCTTGAGGGCATCTTTTGTTGGAGGTATGTTTTGAAGAGACTTATTTTTTATACGAATAATAATGTTTTGTATCGTTTATACATTATAATTCACCACTTTGAAATTATTTTGTTGGACGTGACAGTGAAAACACAATTTAATATTACGAATCTTAAGATTTGATGTGATTTGATCGAGGCTCTAATTTTGCCATTGGTTCAAAGTTTCAACGAAATTTACCAACACAACAAAACGAGTTCTCTGAACTTGTATTCTCATGTAATCAAAAATTAGAATATTTTCTAGGTCTTGCTCCTATGAGAAATTATTAAGAGATTGTTCACCGGTGAAGGTTCCCTTCTCATGAACTCAATTATAAGCGTCCAGATTGAACGAGGTCTGATAAAAAAATAACCGCTATTTTCAATTTTTTCAAAAAGTATTTATTCATCAATAAATATCTTGTCCCCTTCAAAGTAATCCCCCTCAGATATTATGCCAGCGTTTTTTCCAATCCTCGAGACACTTCTGAAACGCGCTTTTTGATATCGCCAACAGCTCCTGTTTCGATTTTTCTTTTATCTCCTCAATCGTAGCAAAACGATTTCCTTTCATCGGTGTCTTCAGTTTTGGGAAGAGGAAAAATTGAGCGGGGGCCAAGTCCGGTGAATACGGTGGTTGAGGCATGATAACGGTTTTGTTTTTGGCCAAACACTCACGCACACGCATCGATGTGTGAGCTGATGCGTTATCATGGTGCAAAATCGATGATTGCCTTTTCCACAATTCTGTGCGTTTCTGACGAACTGCTTCGCGCAAACGGCGCATAACTTCAAGGTAGTATTCCTCATTGACCGTACGACCTTGTGGCAAGAATTCATGATGCTCCACGCCATTGCAGTCGAAGAAAACAGTGAGCAAAACCTTCACATTTGACCGAACTTGACGTGCTTTTTTCGGTCTTGGCTCTTCTGGACGCCTCCATAATTGAACTTGTGTTCTGCTCATAGTAGACTCGCCAAACGCCACAGTCAACATTTCAAATGTCCTTGCTCATTTAATTTCATTTTTTACACAAAACTTAATACAGTTTCTTTGATCCATTTTCTCAAATAGTAAAAAATCGAAGAGCACACCAAAACACGACTATCCTTTTTATCTGTCAAAAACAAACTGACAATCCAAAATGGCTGATATTGCCAACATATATAACAGACATGTGTACCAACATAACAGAAAAAAAATGCGAAAATCGAACATACGTATCTCACGAAATTTGAAAATAACGGTTATTTTTTTATCAGATCTCGTATGTACAGTCAGTCTCACCAACTGATAAATAACTATGATTATCTTTGTAAAGCTATCGAGAACTGAATTACATTTAGGGGTCACCTTTGACAATAAGTTAACATAGAACTCCCACTTAGAAAACAGAGTTAAAAAAGCATATATTTCTTATGAGCAGTGTCGTAGAACCATCGGCCGCACCTGGGGAATGTCACCTAAGGTTGCTGCCTGGATCTACACTGCCATCATCAGACCTATGCTAACGTACGGTGCGATTGCCTGGGGAGCTAAGGCAAACCAGCTGACAGTCGTCCGTAAACTGGACCAAATCCAAAGAACAGCATGCCTCAACACAACAGGAGGCATGAGAACCACACCAACAAGAGCTATGGAGGTAATCCTCGGTCTCACTCCCCTTGACATATACATCAAGGAGGTTGTTTTGATGACCATGGCACGTCTGTGCTCTACTGGTATACAACCTGATGTAGGATCCGGTAAACTGAGACGTAACTTGTGGCATGAGGCCCTCAGGGAGATCCCACTGCTGCAGGCCAATACGGACTCGATTCCACCGCGATATGCCTTCAACAGGCCCTACAAGGTAATCTTTAAAAACAACTCACAAGACCTATTGGAAGAAGGCGCAATCCGCATCTTCACAGATGGGTCTAAATCCAATGTAGGCTCAGGATGTGGTATTTTTTCCAGATCCCTGAATCTAAACATAAAATGGGCAATGGGCTGCAATGCAGGTGTTGCTCCCAAAAACTCTTGGGACCTGGCACTTTCATTGGTCTATCGGCGTCAGCAACGGCCGACCTATTAAAGGAACACTCCCTTAATAAGTTTAAGGGTAGATGGGACGACGCAGAAGGCTGCAAGCTTGCCAAGGAACTGCTACAGTACCCGGACAGCAAAGTAGCCAAAAAATACGTGACTATGAACAGGCGGAACCTACGAACAATCACGGGAATTCTGACTGGTCACTGCCACCTACGAAAACACCTTCACAGACTGGGTTTATCTAACACCCCACTTTGTAGAGGATGTGAACATGAAGATGAGACTGTCGAACACATTCTTTGCGAATGCCAGAAACTTTCTCAATTTAGGTTTCAAGTATTCGGCGAGTACAGGCTAACATACGCCAATATGAGGGAACTTAATTCAGGCGACGTTATCGCCTACTTCAAGGAAGTAGGCTGGATGACGAGCTAGAAGGAAGTTTTGAACCTCATAAGGATGCACAATGGGCCAATTGTGGCCTAAGTGCTGTGGGGCCACCCACCCTTCAAATCTTTACAGATACAGATACATTTCTTTTTAATTACACTGTGTCTGCACATACTGCCTTATTAATCATAATATGATTTCAGGTAGACTCATTTTACTTCCAATAAAATTAATTATTTTGCATTCATAACTACTAATTAGTACTAGAAAACGTATTAGTATGTAATTTTAATTATTTTTTTATCGTTGTTTCAGATTAAAATGGCACTTTCCATACTTCTAATTGCATTTTTGGTTGCTTTCCTCGAAGTAAATGCTAGCGGTCAATGTGACAATAATAATTCCACACAGTGTTTATGTTTGTATGCAGAAGAGTATGAATTTCAATGCCCACGGTTATATACTAATGTTCTAATCCGTTCCATACCTGGAGATTACTTAGATATAGACTGTTACGATATGGACATGTTTGATATAAATTTATTACCGAATTATACCAGTGGAAATATCCATTCTATGACAATAAGATATTGTCCGTTGCCGGAATATAATTTCCTACCTATGCTTAGAAAATTTGATGTAAAAAATGTAACGCAATTCAAATTGGACAATAATACTTTATCAGGAAACACTTCGAACAAGACAATTTCTAAAAATGTATTCTACGGGATGGAAGATTTAAACACTTTAACATTATTCCATATGCCGGTTAAATTAGATGATGATATCCTTGAGTATCTTCCGAAATTGACACAATTATATTTGGAAAACAGCGAAATTACAGATTTGAACACCTTCATATTTCCCGACAGTCTAAAAGTATTACATATAACGGGAAATCTCCTCACAGAAGTTCCTCAAGGCGTATTCCAAAATCTAACTCAGTTAAAACAGCTCCATCTGTGGCGTAACCAAATAACTTCTATAAAAAGAAGCGATTTCACTGGATTGAAAAATTTAAAATCTCTAGAACTGAGTATAAATCAAATAAGTTCTATAGAAAATGATGGTTTCGCGGAACTTACAGAATTGAAAACTATAAACTTAAGAGCTAACGAAATTAAACATATCGATAAGACTTTATTTAAATACAACAAAAATCTGTCTAGCATCAGAATGGAAGATAATCCGAATTTGATATTACCCGATAGATTGTTTGCTAATTTAGAAAATTTAACAAACGTCAACATCAAGAATTCGGGTGTTGAAACCATACCTGAAAACATTTTTGAAAATTCTACAAACTTGATTATAATATTTATGCAAAAGAATCGCATCAAGGATATACCAAATACGTTATTCAAGAAACTAACCAAATTAAAAAAACTAGATTTAAGTTACAACCTCTTAAATACCCTGTCAGATGACATTTTCAACGATCTGTCAAGTTTGGAGAACCTAAATTTAGATTACAACAATATGTCTTACATATCTGAAGATCTGTTTAGAAATACCAGACAATTAGCAACGCTCAGTATTAAAAATAATAAAATATTCGATATTCACATTGAAGCTTTTTTGTGGCTTAAAAATTTGATAAAACTCGATTTATCGAATAACGTTTATGATGCTAATTACATAGATGGAGCTAGTCCGTTTGCTAGATGCAACGCCCTTAAATCTTTGATTTTGTCTCAAAATCATATTTCGAAATTTCCAAGTGTTCTCGTCAACATGCAGAATATCGAAGAGATTCGTTTGAACTTCAACAAAATTCGAACTATTCAGGTATATTTTAAAACATACAATGTGACTCACAAATATAATATTTTATTTGTAGGTTATTGAAATAACTTCAGCGTTATCATCGAAATTACAAATTGTCGATTTGAGTAACAATGAAATTCGAGATGTTGATTTCGAAGGTGTTGAATATCAAGCAGAACTCAATATGAAGCAGCTGGATGCTTATCATAACACCGGGGAACAGTTAACGTTGTCTCTAAAAAATAATCCGTTGCTATGTGACTGTGGAAATTATAATTTAGTTCGGTACATCCAAAATGACATGACACCAGGTTAGTATCATAAAAAATTCAAACCCTTATTAGGCTAATTTCAGAATTAAATAGGGCTATTGTAGAGAGTACCATGACGCGACTTCCGAAAAATGTCAATGCAGTTTTTCGTTTTGGTGTTCGCTGATGCCAAAACAACTCCCTCTTGCAAAGGTTATATATATGAGTCATTCATATTTAGCAAACTTGTAACTGTGCTCTCTAAATTCAATTCAAACTCTTTATCCTTTATTTATTCAGTGTAGGTCATTCTTAGTGGGCCAAATTAATTGTAACTATGCTTTCTGAATTCAATTCAAACTTTATTTATCTTTCTTTTATACAGTGTGAGTCTGTCCTGGGCAAAATTGTAACTATGCTTTCTGAATTCAATTCAAACTCTATTTATCTTTCATTTATACAGTGTGAGTCAGTCCTACTGGGCTAAATTATAACTGCTCTCTGAATTCAATTGAAACTAATTACTTTACATTCATACAGTGTGAGTCATTCTTAGAGGGCCAATTTGTGACTGTATTCTCTGAATTCTATTGAAATTATTTTTATATTATACAGTGTTAATTATTAGTAGTTGCCAAATTGTTACTGTGAACTCTGAATTCGATTCACACTTTTTTATCTTTCATTTATACAATTTCCAGATTAGGTTGGAAAATATTTCCATTTTGATTTTTTTTTTCATAAATGTGTTGAAAAAATTCGAAATTGCGTCTGCTAATGCTAAAGTATCGTTTTAGGTGTAAAAGCAAAAGTAGACATTGATGTTGATGGAACTGAATGCTTTGAACCTGATACGTACAGGGGCTACCAAATCACGGATCTAAAACCGAAAGATATAACCTGTCAAGGTATTGTACGATGCCCGAAAGAGTGTCAATGTTTCTGGAGACCGTACACGGATTTCATAGAAGTTAATTGTACTAATAGGAATTTAACACGATTCCCCAACTTACAGATACCGAAAAAGGATATTTTAATCAATCTAGATGGAAATTATATAAGTGGTGGTCTTCGACCGGGTTTAGGTTACGAAAATGTCAAAATTTTGATCTTATCCAATAATAAAGTGAGTGGATTAGACTGGATCCCATCTGGAATTGAGGTGAGCAATTCGTGTATTGAATCTATGACAGTAAACTATTGCTCTCGTTAAGTTAATATATTTTTACTTCTGGCACTATCTACAGCTGCGATTGTTACACTCGTTTTCTGTATAGGTTTTGTTACTGTGCACTATGGAACAGCGCTGTTAATTTTAAACAAACTGGATAGTTAAATGGGTATAGAAGGCCAGTATTCTATCCAGTGAGACACCCACTTAGTTTTATAATTAATTTATCGTTTCTTATGTGAATTAGAAGATTTATTGTTTTTTCTTTTTAGATTTTGAAGTTAAACGGAAACGAACTAAGAAATATTAGTTCTGAGCTCCTGGAAATTATGAACGGTAGAGTAAATCTTACGTCTATTCATTTGTCGGATAATCCTTGGGAGTGTGGATGTTCCGCTCTTGATCTTCAAACCTTTATGAAGGATCATTATAAAAAGGTGAGGTACCATTGAATTTATAAATATTTATATAGTTAATTCGAAATGTGCAGATCTCAGGAATATTTCCGGAATAGAAGTTGTTGTTGTTTTATCTATTATTATAACAAAAAAAGTCATTTTCAAATATAGTAGGTAGCTTTAACCTTCACATATTAAAATTATTTACGAATTTACAGTGTCTTCTGTAACACTGTACTTCAAAATTATATTTTCTTAAACGGGACACTCTGAATATTATTATAGAAGATATCGAAAAAAGTTATTTGTAAATATAGTAGGCAGCTTCAAGTTTCACATTTTAAAATTATCCACGAGTTTACAGGGTGTTCAGTAACACTGTACCACATTAAAATTATATATTTTTTATTATAGGATATTTTAAAAAAATTAATTTATATACAGGGTGTCCCGGGACTAATAGGAAAAAAGTCAGGAGCGTATACTCTGAGCCAAAATAATGTTAGTACTTCATATAAACTTTTTCTATTCAGGCCCTCGTTTTCGAGTTACAGGCCTCCAAAGTCTTAATTTTGAATTTGGTTTTTATTTTTATTTTTTGTACTAGTTATTTGATCTTTATACAATTTACGGCAAAGCCATAATATACGTGTATGTTTATTTTGGTAAGGTAAACAGATTTACAGTAGTGCCTTGAAGCCAGGGACGGACTACTCGCAATGGTTAGTGATCCAAAAATGTTGCAGGTATGACACACCCTGTATGAAATTATCGAAATTCACTTCCCCACACATTAAGCGAACGAAAAGGTACTCTTGTTGGAATTCGATAAAATAAGCCGTTTGGCTAATATTTACAGGTTTATTAATGCACTACGTACCAATTTACGCATTCACCATTTTTATAAGTACACAACGAGGTAAAACTAATTTATTAATACGATGTCCAAGATTTATCTACAGTACTACAAAAAAATAATTTAACGATAGAAGAAGATAAAAAACATTAACGACTTATTAATTGGAAAGTTGGTAAAAACTTTTTAAAAGTGTTTTTACCGTTTATCAAGTAATCATAGGATTAGTTGTCAAACACTGTGTAGAATAGTTCGTAGTCAGTACTTGTCAATAATTCATAAGTCCTTAATTTAACAGTTACAATGGCAGAATTCACTTTTATTGAGTACGCAGATATGCATTTAATGTAAGGACTGGTTTCTCGAAACTGTTTAGAGGCCAGAAGGCTTTATGCAGAACATTTTGCAAACAGAGCATTGCCAGACAGACGAATGTTTGAGCGTTTTGATCTCAGGTTACGAGAAACAGGTATGAATAAGTAAATGTAATTTTCCATGTATACAAAACAAAGTTTTACATTTTAGGAAGTTTTTTGCCAAAAAAGGTGGAGAAGGTCCAGTACGAAGCGTACATACTGTGGCAGTTGAACAAGACTTGTTAAATGCAGTTGATAATGAACCATCAACGAGTTTACGAAAATTATCAAGAGAACAAAGGTAACGTCTCGAAATCAGTTGTTCATCGCGTCCTAAAAGAACATCTGTTATATCCTTTTCACATGGAAAAAGTACACAGTATGACAGTGGCTGATTATCCTTCACGACTTGAGTATAGCCAGTGGTTTCTGCGACAACAACAAGCAGACAATACATTTATTAGTAACGTTCTCTTTACGAACGAATCCGGTTTCACCAAAGATGGAGTCATAAATTCTCATAATATGCATGTATGGGATGATGTGAATCCACATGGCATTATCCAAACTAAGATCCAGCATATATTCATGGTTAATGTTTGGGCAGGAATAGTTGGCAATCATTTGATACGGCCATACATTATTGACTGTACTTTGACCGGTCAGAGATATTTGGAGTTTTTGCAAAATGAGTTATGGAACCTGTTTGATAATGTACTACTACAAACTCGTAGCAATTTATGGTTCATGCATGATGGGGCCCCTCCTCATTTCAGTTTAGATGTACGACAGTATTTACACACAAGGTTTCCTAATAGATGGATTGGTCGTGGAGGCCCTTTTCAATGGCCACCGCGATCAGGAGACGTTAATCCTATGGATTTCTTTCTCTAGGGTTATCTCAAAAGTAAGGTATACGCAACACCTGTGCAAACAAGGCAATATTTAATAGACAGAATTGTGTTACACTGCAATGTTATTATAAATAATGTGGGATTGCTCTTTCAAGTGCAAAGAAACAACCTTCGTAGACTTCGAATGTGCGTGGAAGTGGGAGGAGCTCATATTAAACATGTATTAGAATAACGTTAGTTTTTGTTGTTGTGTAGGAATTAGTTTTAGTCCAATGTTTCATAACTTGTGTTTTTTGAGGTTTTCTTAATGGTTTAATAATGTTGTGTTCGTAATTTTGATTAAAAGCAACTAATTACGTTGTTTGCGTACCTATTTAATTCTCATTAAATAAGTTCTCAAAGTTTTAATCATCTGCTATCATCAAATTATTCTTTTGTAGTACTGTAGGTAAATCTTGGACATCATATTAATAAGTTGGTTAGGTAAATTTGTACGTAGCGCATTAATAAAACTGTAAATATTAGCCAAACGGCTTATTTTATCGAATTACAGCAAGAGTACCTTTTCGTTAGATTAATGTGTGGGGAAGTCAATTTCGATAATTTCATACAGGGTGTGCCAACCCTGCATCATTTTTTGATCACTAACCATTGTGAGTAGTCCGTCCCTGGTTTCAAGGCACTACTGTAAATCTGTTTACCTTTCCAAAATAAACATACATGTACATATAGCTTTGCCGTAAATTTTATAAAGATCAAATAACTAGTACAAAAAATAAAAACCAAATTCAAAATTAAAACTTTGGAGGCCTATAACTCGAAAACGAGGGCCTGCATTGAAAAAGTTTATATGAAGTACTAACATTATTTTGGCTCAGATTATACGCTCCTGACTTTTTTCCCATTAGTCCCGCTATATAGTAGGTTTCTTCAAGATTCACATTTTAAAATTATATACGAATGTACGAATTTACAGGGTCTTCCATAACACCGTCCACTGTCAATTGTCAATTTATGACACATTATCTTGATTTTAATGATGGAGCTCATTTTGAATACCGTCTACAAAAAAGATAAAAATATGTAATTAATAATGTCTTGCTTCATTATTCTTTATGTTTCGCTTCAAAATAATTGTAAATAGTAAAGTAAATAAAGAATGGAAAGAAAAAGAATAAATTTAATTAACGAAATAATTATTTTTCCAATACAATTTGAAATATCAAGTTTAGATACAGAAAGTACTTAGGAGAAATTAAACTATTCAGTGTTGTTTATGGTGGCGATATAAAATACCATCCATCCATTTAAAAATACCGAGAAAATTTTTTATTTTTGTTTTGACTCGTCTTGTGTTAGATTTAACGAATATTACCAAAATCAGTCGTTTTTATAAATTGTGACAATAATTAAAAAACTATGGCTACAATAAATTACTACCCTTGTACACATTTTGAATTATACAGGGCTTCGAAATTGTTACGATGTTTATCGACATTTGATTATAACTTTTCAAATACCCTGCATAATGTATTACAACTGTATATTGTTTTAACAGTGAAACTTTTTTTATATAATAACATATAATGGGTCACAAAAGCTGATCACCCCATATAATTTAGAGTTCAAATGTCCAATACATTCTCTCTTTTCTTCTTGACATGTAGCCTCGAATTTAATGTGATACCCAGATATTTAACTGTATTACTTGTTGATAAACTTTATCCGATTTTGTCTTCCATTCAATTTGATTCTCAATTTTTGGGTCCACGTAATGTTATAAAATACAGGATGTTCCGTTTAAATATACCGAATTTTTTTAATACATTCTGTATTAGATTTAACGAATATTATCATAATCAGTTATTTTTGTAAATTTTGACAATAATTTAAAAAATATGGCTTCAATCGATTATTGCACTAGACATTTTGAGTTATACAGGACGTCGAACTTGTTACGATTTTTATCGACATTATTGGTTGATAATTTTTATATAACCTGTTTAATAAATTACAACTTTACATTGTTGTATAGTGGGAAAGTGGTCGGGATTTCAAAAGTGAAATTAAAGGCAGGGTGCTTCATTTATAAAAAAAATATCTCCTATAATAAAAATAATAAAACATGTATCATTGTCAAAAATTTATTTTTATTTGACTTTTTTTAAAAAACTAGAATAAATATTCAGTTGACTGAAAGTACCACCCAAACTTCCTTAACGTAATTATTGAAAAAATGGGTTACTGAATAATAAAAAAAATACTCAAGTTAATGAAAACTATTTTTTTATTTAGGGTATACTCATAATGAAGATCATTCAGCATCAAAAAAGGCATTAGGATGTATCTATGTTATTATTGATCACATATCTCTTTGATTATATGGGAGTTTACAGTGTATATTGAAGATGAAGACCATTCGATATCAAAATAGTATCTTTGTTATTATTGATCGAATATCTCCTTGATTTTACAGGGGTGACGTAATTATGCAGGGTATATTATTTGTAGTGAAGATCATTTAATTAGATAGAATACCTCTTTGATTGTATGGGGGATATTATTATTATTAATGAGGATAATGCAATATCAAAAAGGCATTAGAGATTTATTGTATATTTGAAGTATTATGTAAGGACATCTCTAGACCACACACACTATCTCAATAGATGGATTTTTTTTCATAATTTATAATATTTTAACAGTAGTTTATTAATGTTTCAGATTTCCGCTCGATTTTTTTCGAATTTCTCGATTTTTCTAATTTTCTTCGGGATCATCTCCAAGTTTTTTTTACATTCTTCGGGTTCATCTCAAATTTTTAAGTTTCCCATTTTTTCGAATTTCAAAAAAAATTTTCTACTCTTCCTAGCATCGGGCACCATTTTTTCGAGTTTCTCGGATTTTTTCTATTGCGTTTTTTGCATTTTTAATTTTTCTATTATATTCATTTTCATGATTTTTCTATTTTTTAAGTTTCCCGCATTTTTTTAAGTTTACCTTTTTTGGAGTTTTTCGGAATTTTCCCCGGATTTCCCTATTTTTTTCGAGGCCATCTCGAAGTTTTTTCATTGTTTGGAATTCCTCGGATTTTTTCGAATTTCTTGAATTTTTTTTAAATTTCATTCACTCTTCTCGAACATTTTTATTTGGGTTTCCTAGGGTTTTTTCGTACATTTTTCTAATTTTCTTCGGGTTCTCAATCTCAAATTTTTTTCGAATTTCACAAATTTTTTTCTAGGTTTCCTAATTTTCATCGGGCTCATTTTTTCGAATTTCTTGTATTTTTTTCGAAATTTTACTCTGCGAGTTTCTCGCATTTTTTATAATTGTTCTATTTCTTTCTAGTTTCTCGCATTTTTTAAGTTTCCCATTTTTTGGAGTTTTTCGGGATTTAGCTAGTTTTCCTATTTACTTTCGACCTCATCTCAGTTTTTTCATTTTTTAGAATTCCTCGGATTTTTTTCGAATTTCCTGAATTTTTCCCAAATTTCAGTTCGACTCTTCCCGAAATGTTTTTTAATTTTTTTAAATTATTTCGAATTTCTCGATTTTTCTAATTTTGTTCGGGATCAACTCCAAGTTATTCATTTTTTTTTGTTTTTTTTAATTTCTCAGATTTTTTCGATATTTTCCCGAATTTTTTCCGAATTTTCTTCCAATTTTTTTTCCACAAATTTTTTTCTAGTATCATTTTCATCGGGTTCCATTTTTTCCAGTTTCTCGAAGTTTTCCGAATATTTACTATTATGTGACTTTTTCTATTATATTCGATTTCTATTATATTCGAGTTTCTTGCATTTTTTATAACTTTTCGAATTTTTGAGATTCTCGCATTTTTTAAAAGTCTATTTTTTAGTTTTTCGGAATTTTCCGGGTTTCCTTATTTTTTTTTCAAAAAAAATTCTCGAATTTTTAGAGGATTTTCAAATTTTTCTATATCGAAGTTCTGAGTTTTCTTAGAAATATCAAAAAGGTATTAAATATTTATTGTATATTGTAAGTATTATCTAAGGACATCTCTAGACCACCCACACATCCTCAATAAATTGATTTTTGTTAATATATTTCAACGGCAATTTACTTATGTTTCAGATTAATCCAAAGGATGTCATATGTAAAGAAGATAATGAGTTACTTATAGAAAAAACCGATCTCTGTAGTGCATCAACAACTATAATATTAATCACCGTATTGCCGATACTCTCCTTCCTGTTGTTGACAACAGTGGCGTTAATATTTTACATACACTACAGACTAGAAGTAAAAGTTTGGTTGTATTCCAAAAATTTATGTTTAGGGATCATAACGGAAGAAGAAGTAGACGAAGATAAAACCTACGACGTCTTCATCAGTTATTCCAACAAGGACCAAGAATTTGTAATGCAAAATTTATTACCGGTACTCGAATCCAGTCCTAGACCGTTCAAAACTTGCATCCACGACAGGGATTGGGAACCGGGCGAGATGATACTGACCCATATCGCGAATTCGGTTAAAAATTCGCGTAGAACGCTCGTTGTACTTTCGAATAACTTCTTAGAAAGCGTTTGGGGTATACACGAATTCAAAACTGCTCATACTCAAGCCGTTAAAGAAGGAAGGGCTCGAGTGGTCGTTATAAAATATGGAGATCTCGATGACAGTAGATTAGACGATGACATCAAAGCTTATTTAAACACGAATACTTACGTGGAATGGGGGAAACCTTGGTTCTGGAATAAACTCAAATACGCTTTACCTCATCTTCATCGTAATCGTTTCCACAAGTCGAATCAGAGACACGCTAATATGATGTTAAAAATTGACGATAAATTCGAATTGATCGAACCTCCTATTAAATACTCCGAGAGTACCCCACCCGTTATTCTGAGTCCTTCTCTGCTCAACGGTCACCCTTTGAATTTTCGAAAAGACAATGACATAATAATACCCTGTCCTGAAACACCCCTAGTTCAGAAAACGTGAATATCTTCTGTGCCAAATGAATAATTGAAATTTTACGAAGACTGTTCCATAATGTACCTCTAGATTACTACTATTGTAGTTATTGTTGTTTCATCTTCGTTAACACTAGATAACTGATCATGTTTCGGAGTAACACTGTTACCTAGGTTAAAAGTTTAAAAGCTCGAAAAATTTTAGTGCTTCTCACAATAGAAGATAACTTTGATTAATAGTAACTTAGTCAGGTATCAGTTAAGAAGGTTGTGCAATAAATAGGCCCATTTACATCGAAGTATAGAGTCTGTATTTATATATGTTGTGTAAACAACGATGTTATAACAGTATGAAGCCAGACCAATTTGAAATGCATACATACATCCAGACCCAATATAAGGGCGAAAGAAGAAAGATTTTCAATTTTTTTTCATCGAATTTCTCTATTTTTTTTGTTTCTCGATTTTTTCCTGTCTTCCTGTTTATTTTGAGTTTCTCGCATTTTTAAAAAAATTCTTTTTTTTTCGACTTCCTTGCATTTTCTAATTTTCTTATTTTTTCAATTTCTCCATTTTTATTTCGAGTTTATCGCGTTTTTTTAAAAAAATTGAGTTCGTCGCATTTTTTCAATTTCACTTTTTTTCAGATTTCTCTCCTCTCCTAATTTTCTTGGGGTACATTTCGAAGTTTTTTAATTTTCCCATTTTTTTCAAATCTCCCATTTTTTTTAAATTTTCCTATTTTTTTTCGAAATTCTCGAATTTTTCGCATTTTTTAAAATTCCACCATGTTTTCAAAACTCTCATTTTTTAAATTTCCCTATTTTATTCGAACTTCCTCGCAATTTTCCGAATTTTCCCAATTTGTTTAAAGTTCTTGAAATTCTTTAATTTTTTTCGATAAATTTTCGAATTGCTCGGATTTTCTTTTTCGAATACCTTTCTCGAAGTTCTTTCATTTTTTTCGATATTTCGATTTCCTTGGATTTTTAAAATTTTTCTCGGGTTCTCCTTGAAGTGTTTCCATTTTGTTTACATTCCTCTCTTTTTTTTCAACTTTACTAATTTGCTTCGAGTTCCTCAAAGTTTTGAAAAAAAATTATCAAATTTTCAGTGATTTTTTCAAGTTTTCCGATATTTTGTCGAGTTTCTCGGATTTTTTCGAATTTATCCTAATTTTCTTAGGGGTTTTCTCGAAGTTGTTTAATTTCTCTATTTTCCTAAATTTCTCGCATTTTTTAATTTTTCTTTTTCTTGAAATTTTCACATTTTTTATAATTTTCTTATTTATTTTAAATCTGTCGCATTTTTTTAACTCCCCAATTTTTTGGAATCTCGAAATTTTCCTAATTGTTTTTCAGTTCCTAAATTTTTTTCTAATTTCTCGTATTTTTTTCTAATTTCCTTAGAATTATTCTTATTTTGTTTAGAGTTTTTCGCATTATTCTAAATTTTTCTATTTTTTTCAAATCTCTTGCATTTTTGAAGTTTCTATTGTTTTTGGAATTTAGCCAATACTAATAATTTTTTTCGAGTTCCTCTCGACTTTTTTTATTTTCGAATTACTCGTTTTTTTCGAATTCTCTCCTTATTTTTCTAGGTATTCCATTTTTTTCTAATTTTCTTCTGGCTTCTCGAAGTTTTTTTAAAAATCTCGAATTTTCGGAGTTTCCTTCGTATTCGAATTTTATTCGAGTTCATTTAAATTTTTTTTGTTTCTCGCATTTTTTCCCTTTTGATTTCTCACATTTTCACAATTTTTTCTCGAAATTTTTTAATATTGTGGATATTGTTTCTATTTCCTCGGATTTTTTTGAATTCCTCCTATTTTTTTCGTAATTCCTCGATTGTTTCTCAAGGTTTTTTCTTTTTTTTTTCAATATTGTTTCGATTTCCACGGAGTTTTTCGAATGTCTTGCGTTCGAATTTCGATTTGTTTGCGAATACCTCCAATTTTTTCAAAAAAAATTCCTAATTTCCTCAAGTTTTTTCATATTTTTTCGATCTTTCCTCATTTTCTTTGGGTTCTCGAAGTTTTCAATTTTTTTCAGGTTACTCACTTTTTTTAACATTCTTAATTTTCTAAGGGACTCGAAGTTTTTCGATATTTCTTCGAATTCTTCGGATTTTTTTCGAGTATCTCGAATTTTCCAAATTCTCAAGTTCTAGAAGATTCTTCAATTTTCTTCAAATTTTTATAGGTTTTTTTTCAGATTGGAGAATATGATTCTTTCGCCCTTGCACTTGGTCTGGCTTTATAAAAATAATAGTTGATAAAATAAATGAGCTTATTTATTGTACACCTTAGTTTGAAACTCCTAAACATATTTATCTACTATTTTAGTAAAGATGCACATAAAAATGTCTAGCATTTATACTTTAAGGTACATTCAGCTGCCCTGTCTCACTCTATTAGTTCTACAGGAAATTTAAATTGTGGATATTCATTATTTAACAAAATATTTTTTGAATAGACTAACGCAAAAGGAAAATTTTGAATGAAATATTCATTATATTCCGAAAAAGAATGGTACACCTGCTCTAGTGGCATGAATATTTCATCATACTGTCATTCTGGTTTGGACAAAATGCCTTTGTTTGATCAAATTTGCCAGGATTTCCCCAATTTTCTTTGAAAATTACTTACATTTCCTTCCTCAAACTTACAGTATTGAATCAATCACATAAACTAGAGCCTGTATTACTGCGAGACTTAACGTTTTATAATCTGGGGTAAATGAACTTTTTTTGTACATAAATTAAACAAAGTACAGTATTAGACACGCATGTGGCGTGTTTTAGTAATAAAATTAGATATTTTATTAATACAATTAGATATTTTATCGTCTTCATTTACTGAAATTCTTTTGTTGTTATTTTGTTATGCGCATGTTTAAAATTCCAACGATTGCGCACAGCGAACCAAATAATTTGGATGAGCTATAGACGTTTCTCCGATCATTTTTGTACAAAAAACTTATTGTTGCTCGTATATTAGATATATTTTATTATAGAAATCGTTGAACAGATTCTCCTAAGTTTATAAGTTCTATCATCCCCTCTATTTATAGTTTTATTATACATTGTGTATATATAGGTGTATAAGACATATTTTTTATATGCCTCGCTGTAAATTGTTTAGGTTGTTGGTTAAATTTTAATATTTTATACGTTCCCTAGGAAGAAGCAGAATCATTTATATAGAAGAATAATTACCATAATGTGCCTTACCCTGTGGGAAACTAACTCAAAATTTTAGTGTTTTTCTTTTAAAAATGATGCTTTTTATTGTTTATGGGTCAAGTCGAAATAAAATCCCATAAAAGTGCATTTTATTATTACACCATTATGGTCTTATTAAAATCAGTATCACATCCTGTTTGTTTAAGCAGCTTTGTGTTCCTTTTTTTTTGGAATATCCTGTTCGTTACACTCTAATAGCTCTTATTCCTTCTCTAAACCCCTACAGAGTTGACACTTTATAATAAATGACTGCTTATGCTGAGCAGTCATTTTTGACTGAATAATAATCCAATTCAACTTTAGATGGCTTTGTTGTGTGGCATTAACACCGTTTGTTAAGTAATGTTGTGTCACAATGTGGTAGGTACATTGTATTATTATTGGTTTGTTCTGACAGATAAGCAATATAACACAGACTTAATCCTTATACCCTATCCTTACATGTGTGGGTTATTGAGTATGTTGGTAGTCTTCTCCACTCATGTTTGTCCTGTATTAGCCTTTTTATCTCTTCCCATTTTTAGTTTCTTTTACTTAACGCCGGCTTCACAACCTCTAACCATGCTCTTCCTCTGGACTTCTTATATATTCTAGCTTTAAATACTTCTTTCATTATTCTTTCTTCCGCCATTTGTTGTAGGTAGCCCAACCATTTTAATTGTCTGTCTTCTATTGATCTTAACTTCATATTTTTTCCATGTGTTGCATCCCTAAAGGTAAGTTGACACGGGTAGACCACGCGTAATGTCAACAGCGAAGTCATGAAAGAAGAATGGAAACGATTTAATATGAAAAGCGTCAAGATCGTGAACGACAAAATCAAACATGTTTGATATTTCACGAACCATTTTCAGACGTGATTCGTGAACAAAGTAGGTGCATTGAAAAGTGTTACAAAATAGCTAGCGGGAATCTAAGTATGAGCGACACAGAGACGTTGAATTTTTTGGAATGCCATTTGAATTTTTGAACTTATTCTATATTTCCCTCTTCTTCTGTATGTATTGTATGCTCTCGTTTCTTCCCAGTTATCATGGTCTTTGTTTTTTGTTTGTATATCCTCATAATAATCTTTTGTAGCGCCTTGAATATTCAAGTTTTTCTATATCTTCTATGACCTTTTTATAAGTGATATAAATAAAACCTAATCTTTTTTTGATAATTTCCCTTTTGTTTTCGAACATCTTCAGGCTACTAAAATATTATGTTATTTCGTTTGTTGAATTTACATATTTTATTTTATCATGAAATGTTAATTCTAATTGTTACAAAGGCTTTTAAAGCGACTGAGTTTCAGTAAAAATGATTTTATTATAAATGTTGTATCGCTATTATACTATTAAGGTTTTTATTAGCAGATGTGTTATTTTATTTTATTGGTTTATTAACACATTATTCAATAAGTCCCTTTTAGGTAACCTTAAACTTTATAGTTTAGCTCGACTTTCTTTTTTTGGCGTTTTTTGAGGTCGATTTTTTTGTTTTGGATCTGAGCACGGTGTTTTTTATTTCTTTGCTAGAGTTTAATCAAGTTTTTGTAAGACTACAATAGTTGGGAGCCAGATCTGGACTATAAGTTGGATTACAAAGCCATTGTTACCGCCTTGGTGGAATAGATACTTTATTTTGCATCTGAAGATGTTTTTTCCTTCTTCACTATAGTTTATTTAAGTTTTTGTAAGTCTACAATAGTTGCTTCACTAAAACTATTACTATATTAAATTGAACTTCAGATTGTCGGGAAATTTGGACAGGTTTCATTATAAAGTGAAGACTATTACGTTAGGATTAAGTGGTGTTTGTCTAAGTCAGGTTAGGGACTTATTCAGTAATGTATTAGTAATTAGTTTATGCTCAAACAGTTTAAGATACATTGTATAATTTTTTTATATTTCACAGAATTTCCTAGACACTGTTTTTTTATATTATAAATATTATTTTTTTAAGAAATAAATATTTTATACCACGCCAATTGATAAATATTACTTTTTCTCCATTATACAGGGTGGACAACTTTCGCCACGACAATGGATTTAATCATGTACCGTTACTCAGTAACCGTTTTTTTGATATTTTTATAGCGCTTAACAATACCGCGAGAAAATCGCCATAATCAAAATATCGACCCTTCTTTAAAAAGTACAACCTAAACTTACATTTTTGTTTGGGGGGATAAAATGCAACATATATCTGTAGCATAGAGGTAAACTGTCGTATGTCCAATATTTGAAAAGGTGAAAAAATCAATATTAAAGATTTTTTGTATGAATGATTGAAGTTTACAAATTTACAAAAGCTTATAGAAAGCAGACATTTTGAACTTAATCTAAATATTATCTGGGCTACACAACCAGGTACATTAAATTTTTATGCATTAGTCATATAAAATAGTGGACATAAGGTTATTTATCTCAATAAAAAAAAGGTCCTCAAAAAACTTGGTACTCATTTTGTGTTGCAAAGTATTATAATGAACTCAAAAAAACTTTAGAAAGCACAACAGCAAGAGAAAAATTCATTAAAAAAATCGCCAACGTGAAGTTCATCGTCATCGTTGTTTGAAGCTATAGGTATATTTTGAAAATAAGAATGAAAGGTGGTCGGGACCCACTTGAGTAAGGTGACCAAGTGTTACTTTTTCTTTTTGCTCACACCTTTTGGAGTGTCTCGTATTGTAGGTAAGCAAGCAGGTAATGTTAAGCGCTGTCTAACGGAGCTGGAAAAATTCACTATTTTGAAAGTTTCTTCTTCCAATTTGGTTTTGTAGAAAATATTTGATGGTGTCTCAGCACGTACTTCAAGCCAAACCGCGGTAGATATTAGAACGTTTTCCTTATTCGTATTTTTACTTTTCCGCCCAACTTATCTAATATGCGAGAAAAGTATTGGTTTACCCCAAAAAAAGTTGGAATCTTAACTTTTTTTTGAGTTATTTTTACGTTTTCCATCAACAAAAACACGAAAAATCGGTTTTTAGAAAAAAAATCCTGTGTGTATGTCGTCGTTGTCGTCGGCCACTTTTCCTTACATGTCTTGTTAGCACGATACAGCCTCCGGAGTGCAATAAGTCACCAATTTTATGATGGAATATTGTTAAGGACATGTCACAGATGAACCCTATTGATTTTCAGCTTACTAGAGCCAGTACAACGGGTGCTATGGTACTTAAGTACATTTTGTCATTTTTTGAGACATTTCAGTTTGTTAGCACGATACAGCCTCCGGAGTTCAACAAGTCACCAATTTTATGATTGAATGTTATTCAGAACATCTCACTGGTAAACCCTATTGATTTTCAGCTCACCAGAGCCAATACAACAGGTGCTACAGTACTTTAAGTACGACATTTTTGTCATTTTTGGAGAAGTTTCAGTTTGTTAGCAGGATACAGCCTCTGGAGTATATACAAGTGACCAATTTTATGATTGGATATTATTCAGAATGTCTCAAAGATGAACCCTATTGATATTCAGCTCACTAAAGCCAGTACAACGGGTGCTATTGTACTTGAAGTACCAAATTTTTGTCATTTTTGGAGAATTTTCAGTTTGTTAGCATGATACAGCCTCCAGAGAGTATACAATTCTTCAATTTTATGATTGAATATTGTTCAAGATGTCTCGCAGATTTACACTATTGATTTTTAGTTGATAGAGCGAGTACAGCGGGTCCTATAAATCCAGATATACTAAATTTTTGGTTATTTTTGGAGAAATTTCGGTTTGTTAGCACAATACATCCCCCGAAGTGTATACAACTAACAATTTTATGATAGTGTTACGAAACAGCACTCTGGTATAGACCCTAAATCCGACTCTGTCTAACTCAGGTATGAAAATTAAAATTATGGCGGATACGCAGTGTTTTTATAACTGTTTGGGACTATCCTATCTAAGCATTGTTTTTGTGACCAGACTTATCTAGAAAAGGCCAGAAAAATTATTTGTGTCTGTGTAAGCCGCAGCCCGGAATTTTCTAGTAAGAAAGGCATTAATATAAATAAGGACCGATCAGCGGAGGAGTTACTTGATAAAGTGATCTCGTGAAATAAATAAACAAAAATACACCGAACAGTAAAGTGCTAATTAATAATCAAGTTTGTGTGCATATAAATTAAATTTAAGTGATTAGTTAAGTATATATAAATTAAGTGTTAGTGAGTTAGTGTTTAAATAAATTAGTAAGTAGCCATACCGAGTGTTTGAAATTTATCCCACCCGTAATAAAAACTTTTAGTAAATAAGAAAAACATTACAATAGAATATTGTTCAATGCCACAGATGCGGAAAAGTTAGTTTAAATTTTCAAAACCGTTTGTTTTTATTATTTTTAAAGAGTGTCCCTGGAAAGTTGTATAATGCTGTAAATTTTTTAAAATCCTCTACTTCCATACTAAAGACTGTCTCACCGGAACTTCGAATCAGCTGCTTCCAATCCCAAGGAGTCACAATTTGCATTGGTGGTTGTTTTTTGACAGTTCTTTCAATTAATGCATGAATATGGTCGGCTTCCATGTGGGTATGTCCATGCAATAAAAATTTATGAGTAACAGTTCGTAGGGAAGGGCATACATTTAAAAGCCAAAAGTAACTGATTAACACCATTATGTTTCTGTTTTGGCTTGGGCAATTATCGGACCATATTATCAAATGTTCTAACTCACTCCCAGAAATAACATTAGTAGCCCATTTCAAGAGCGCCGAGGCCATTTCGTTACCGCCTCTTCCAGCTTTTGACTCGTCCCAAGCTACACAGTATGATTTTTTTTCTGTAGCATCATATATTGTCAGATTTAGTGTTCACAATTTTAACAAGTAGAAACTTTGACAGATACGGTGTAGGTAAGCATTTTTGCAAGTCAAACATTATTACTTTAGTTTTGTTGGTGCTTCTGCTCATGATTTTATCATTCCTTTTTTTAGGTAGCGTCTCTCGGCTTCGTCAAGATGATCTCGGTACTCCTGCTGAACTTCTCCCTTGTTGTTTTGGTCTAGAGAGTTGTCCTTTAGTTTTAAAATCTACTCTATCTAAACTATCACTTGTGTCATTAGAAGGTTTCTTAAAACCTAAATTAAACTCTCTATCAAATACGCGTTTGTAAGCCCAATGTTTGATTACTTCATTTCTTGGAGTACCATCTTCTAGACACTTTTGCTTGTAGACTTCGTACATTTTTTTAGTATTAAGCTCAGTTCCCAAATATTTTTTTTGCACTTTTTTCTCATGTGTAGTGACTTTGATATACCGGAAACGAAGTTATATGAGCTCTAACTTGGTCAAGGACAATTTCCTTAAGTTTGTTTGGAGGTGTATGCCTACCTCGCATATCCTGATGAACAAAACCTCCTGTTGATCCTTTTCTTAGAGCCGTCCTTACTAATGTTTCTGAAACCCCTAATGTATTCAGAAAAAACACTTTACAAACTTCAACTCTTTTCCCATCCAGATCAAAGTGATATCGAATTGTTTGATTTTTGCCAGACCTGCTATAGTATATTACGTAACGAGTGCGAAAAATCACTTTCGCACAATTTATGTACACTATTTTTCCTACGACCACGCTTTATACTTTTACCGAACCAAGCATGTACAATCTTGCGTTTTTATGTAGATGTGAGAGGTTTTATATATGTGTATTTGTAATTACTTTATATAGTCCAAGAAATGTCAATGTAAACACACTTTATTTTTAAGAATAAATAAACTGTTGTGTATATTTTCTTAGCGCTATAAGTATCTTTGATAAGAACACAACCTAACAGCGATGGAATGGCCGAGCTGGCTAAGCGTCCGTACACTCGATTTCTGACAAACAGTAAGGTGGTTCGAACCCGGGCTCGGTGGTTTTTTTTTAATTTTAAATGAAATAAATACATTATATTATATGGACAAATCAACTTAGGAAATACGCATTTGACATATACATAAATTTGCGGGGTAAATAGTCTAGCATTTCAACATTCAATTTGACAGCCTTTTTATCTGTACACGTACGGATACGTTTTTTTCCGTACGCGTATGAATAAAGGTCACTTGCCATAGAACTAGACAGTGCGATATATGTCACTTTCCTATGTGGTCGTAGGAAAAAATATTTTCGCCTTTCTCGCCTAATGGGTTTACTACCGACGTGGCTCCGTATGAACTGTCTTTTCAGATCCCAATTTTTCGACTCCTAGTAATTGCGAAATATTTGTTTTCGTTCATCTTCATTTATTTGTTCTGAACATTTTTTCTTACAGGGTCGGCAAGCTCTTTTATAATATTTCCGGTCTTAGAAGTATGTTGCTTTCCAGATAAATTATCCATTGTTCTTTTGGTTGCTTTCCACTTGTCAATATTTTTTACTTGTTTCCTTTTCTCTTTTTTTTGGAACCTTCTGTGAGATTGCTTCAAAATGTTCAGCATTGTCTTGTTCTACTTCAGCATTCGATTCTTGCCCGCTCAACACATAGTCAGGATCTGCATCGCTATCATCAAACGGTTCATATTCCATTTCATTTCGAATGTCAGTAGCTTCTGTAATATAATATTTTGTTTCAATTTGCAATAGGTATAAAATTTATTGCTTTTTATTTTGTTATTTTACTACTCACGTTTTTCTACCTGTATTCATAGTGAGCTAGTGCGACAATTGAAGGAATTATCTGTTTTTTTCGATCCTGTACGTAAGTGGCAAATTATCCTCAGGATCAGATTCAAATTCAGTAGTGTCTAATATTGCCGAATTGAAAGTACAACCTGTTTCTTCGGTAAGCGCAAATTATCTCCAGGGTCGGATTTGGAGTCAGTAGTTTCCGAGATTGCAGTCTGATCTACTGCCTTGTCTAAAATGTGAAAATATCTTACAAAAACAGCCTACTGCACAGTTCAATGTCAGACAGTTGGCAACAGTGGCAATAAATTATACAATTTGCTAAATTATTTTATTTATTGTAGAGCCTTATCGCCCACTTACCAATTCTCACATTTAAAATTATTTCAACGCTATACAATACTAATTAGTTATTTAAATTTTATGTCAGTTGCAGTTATTTAATAACTTCATGCTCCCTAACCTCAAATTGTTGTTTACTTTTAAAATTCATGGTTTGTTTTTCCGAATCCAAAATATTATACTCACCATATTTGCTTTCACCATCTTTTGCCACTTGTAATGCCATTTTCACAATTTTTTGTCCTCTACTCATTATTAAAACTGATTTTTAAACGAACATAGAAAAAAACGACATTGGAGATACGGCAGTTTACCATTACGAAAATAAGACACGCCAGTCATGCACGCTACCGCGAATGGAAATAATATTGTTTACTTCGTTGCATTACAGGAGATGCTACTGTTTCTAACGTAAATATTAGGAGAACTACCAGAGTTGGACATACGATCATTTACCACAGCAAAATTTGAAGATTTTTGAGAGGTAAAATGGTGTAATCTAAAATTTGCTCAAATATGAACATACTCCTTTAATAGATTAACAATATTAACTTTCCTTACAACTAGTAGAAAAAATAATAATATTCAATAAATAACATCACTTAATATATCACCAGATAGAATAGTAATAAAGTTTTAAAATTGACTATATAAATAAAACAAAAACGTTGGTGTCAGTATCTAAAAAGAATGAGGACTATCGTGAGGATATGATGCAACTTTAAATCTTTCATCTTCAGGTTTATTTATTTAAGTTTTCTTTAAACAATCTCTCCAATTTAGTCATACTACTACAAGCATTCAAATGTACACTTTCTTCTTTTCTGTATACACTCAGTTGACATTACTACCGAATAGTCAGGTACAGGATTCTACCTTGCATATTTCGATACCATAGGATTGGGAATTATATTTTTGTCTAATTCAGTGGCATATTAGCCATTAGACCAACCCAAGCCATGGATGGCATTGAAGCGGAAAATTGGAATTTATCCCTCAAATTGGTTAGGAGGAATTAAATTATATTTGTTTATATATGAATCAAGTCTTTTTTTATTATTTTCTCAAATACCTTCGACATCTGTGGAATTAGAGATATAGGCTAGTAGTTTATACTTCGAGTCTTATCTCTGCTTTTATAAATTGGAGTTAGAACCGTTTTTTTAAATAACATTGGCCACTTTCCCTTTCCTATACAATGGTTAATAATATATATGTTAGTGGATCAATTATATAAGATGGTATTACTTTTAACCATTCAGCACTAATATCAGTTCTTGTTGTTTTTTATTTTCCTTCCCTTTTCCTTTATTATTTTTTGTACTTTGGCAATAAATCGCAAAACCTCAAAAAGAAATAAATATATTTCTTTTTGAGGTTTTGCGTGTAGTTATCTGGCGTTGATCGGCTGACCTTTTTTCATCATTTTCTCGTATTGAATTTGTCGGTTGTTAGGTTTTTTCGACCTCCTCTTATGCACAAGAGAGGTTTGTGCACTAGTGCCGGTATGGTTGTGACGTTGGGGCTGTTTGCCAGATGAATTATGGCCTTTAGGCCCTATTGTATCTACTTCCATTTGAGTACTAATATTTTTATTAATTTTCGAATTATCTCGAGTTGATGTGTTATTATTATCGTTGCCTCGACAAACAGGAATAGATAGCCCCGGGTTGATGTATTGGAGTTGGTTGTGTCAATATCTTGTGTATATACACCTTTTTTCCAATTCTAGACATTTTTTATTTTGTTGGTTTGATATTTCAATAGCTTGTGATAGTGTATTTATATCTATTTCGTCAAAGCACTTTTTAGGGATTTTTATGGAATCTAAAGTCTGTTCGCTCCAAGAAAAACCGCATGTAAATAAAATCACGCGCATATTGAATGATCTAGGCAAGTGAATAAGGTTGAACAGTGGCGCATTGAGTATTCACACAATAATGTATTAATTATTTTAAAATTAATTAAATCAATTACGGTTTGTTAGCATATAATGTAAAATATACGTTATTTACAAGATGTGCATTGTATCTATGACATTATTCACACAAAATGTAAAAAAGATTATACATAATCAAACATATGTAAATGTAAATTCTTAGTAAAAAAGGTATCCTTTTTAAAAAGATTTGCATGGACCAAAATTTTAAATACAATTATCAGCTATAAAATTTTTGAGTCGTATACAAGGTGTGTCTAAAATATGATTTTGGTCCAAGAGTAAATTAATATTTTAGTTGATCTTTTTACAATCAGCTTGTAAAGGGAAATTTAAAAATTCAAAAAACATCACTAAAATATTAATTTACTCTTGGACAAAAATCTATGTTTGACACACCTCGTGCACGACACAATAATTCGATATATTATGGCTGTAATACAAGTTTAATACAATGCAGAGAATTTTTTATAAATAATAAGTATAATAAAACAGTTTTCCATGCATGATACCGACTTCACACTTTATAAGTAAGGATAAAACCAAGAAAAAATTTCTACTCTACTACTCCGAGCAGCTAGAGCTACTGCTGCTTCATTTAGGGTAATAATGACTGGTTGTATGGTTGTGTCGAACATATCATCCAGTAGATTATCCAGCTCCCACACTTCAGTTTCAACTTTTTCTTTAATTTGATTAACATGTTTTTTCCATGTATTAGAAGTAATTGTTTCTATCGCTGCATCAAATATTTTTTTCATATCAGCAGACCGAAACGTTGTGTTATGATCTGCAACATATCTTTTAAAGTCTGCCCATAATAACTCAATCGGGTTAAGTCCACAATGATAAGGCGGGAGCCTTAACACCGTTTCATTTTGTGCTTTCACCATTTCATCAATAATATATTTATTATATTACTTCTCCGCCCTACCTATCTAATATGCGAGAAAAGTATTGGTTAACTCACAAAAAGTTGAAATTTTGAAAAAAATTGTTTAAGTGATTTTTACGTTTTTCACCAAGAACAACACGAAAAATGGTTTTTAGAAAAAAATCCTGTGTGTATGTCGTCGTCAACCACTTTTCGTTACATGTCTTGTTAGTACGATACAGCCTCCGGAGTGCAACAAATCACAAATTTTATGATTGAATAATGTTCAGGACATCTCACAGATGAATCCTATTGATTTTCAGCTCACTAGAGCTAGTACAACGGGTGCTATAGTATGACATTTTTGTAATTTTAAGAGAAATTTCAGTTTGTTAGCAGCACGATACATCCTCCGGAGAGCAACAAGTTACCAATTTTATTATTTAATATTATTCGGGATATCTCACAGATGAACCCTATTGATTTTCAGTTCACCAGAGCCAGTACAACAGGTGCTATAGTAGTTTAAGTACGACAATTTTGTCATTTTAGGAGAAATTTCAGTTAACACGATACAGCCTCCGGAGTATATACAAGTGACCAATTTTATGATTGGATATTATTCAGGGCGTCTCAAAGATAAACCATATTGATATTAAGCTCACTAAAACCAGTAAAACGGGTGCTATGGCACTTGAAGTATCAAATTTTTGTCATTTTTGGAGAATTTTCAGATTGTTAGCACGATACAGTCTCCAAAGTGTATACAAGTGACCAATTTTATGATTGAATACTGTTCAAGGTGTCTCACATATGTAATCTATTGATTTTAAGTTGACTAGAGGGAGTACAGCGTGTCCTATAAATCCAGATATACTACATGTTTGGTTATTTTTGGAGAAATGTCGATTTGTTAGCACTATACATCCCCCGAAGTGTAGACAAGTGACAATTTTATGATAGAATATTGCTCAAGGCATCTCTCAGGTGCGGAAAAGTTAGATTTAATCTTTAAAACCGTTTATTTTTCCTTGTGTCGTTTTACAACGGTTAATAGTTCCGACTTGAGTAAATTACTTTCAAAAGTAATATTTTTCGATCGTAACCACTCTTCTATTTCTGTTTTTCTGTTCACGGTATTTGGAATTTTTTCTTGTTTTCTTGAGTGATAGGGAGCATTGTCCAACACTATCACGCAATTATCCTCTAAGCGAGGCAAAATGGATGATAGCCAATTCTCAAACGACCTCCGATCCATTTCCTCGTGATAATCGCCACTTTTCTTGAATTCAAACGCCCACAAAGCATCACGAACGAAGCCATCTTCACTGCCAATGTGACATACTATGAGTCGTTTCCTAAAAAATGTTTTAAATTATATACAACACACGCAAAAATAAACAAAAAATATCTTTAACAAAATGCAAAGACATCTTATATGTGTGAAAATGTTTATTATACATTGTATCCGCATGTTTCACAAATTAATAAAATTTATATTATGTACACAGCATCACGTAAAAAAGCATACTTGCGACATTTCCTGTTAGATGCGCAGGTTATGTTTACTGAGTAAATACTTACCCGACGGATTTTTCAACCCTGTAGAAAGACCATCTAAAAACGCTTTTCTAGAGGAAGTAATGGAACTGTCAACCCAAATTTTCGATTTCGTGTGCCCAGCATTCACCCAAGGTAGTAAATTTTTCTATTTTCATTTGTATACCTTTTAATTTTTTTTTAATATTCTCTTCTCCATACTAATATTTTCTCTTTATCTAACAACAAGCTATTTCTTCCTCTTTTTTGAAACTCAAACATGGGCGTTTTTAAAAGTTAATAAAATGTTGTTCTTTTAAAATTCGGCAAACCATCATCATCATTAACTTCTTTCAATATTTTGTTAATAGTAGGAAGTTCATTGCGAAAATAGAATTCATGTACTTTTCTTCTAACAGCATTTCTTGTTACGTCATCAACAACGTCTATAGATCTCACACTTGAGCGAGAAGTTCCGGACAAGTCTGCGACTCTCTGCACAATTTGCCATACAGCCATATCAGGATTCTCGCGAGAAATAATTTTAAAAATATTTAAAATCATGTGTTTTTTTGCCAACATCTAAATGACACTTTTTCTTGGGGGAGATAACTCGACATTATGTTGTTCGTTATTACTGACACTGTCTGTACTCGACATAGTTTTGTTTTTAAATAATTAACTTTACAAATATCAATAATTATTATCATAGCAAATAACACAGGAATGACACAATTCTAACAACTCAAAACACTAATACTGTAAATTAACTCTTGTAAATATGTACTATACACAACAATTAATTTTAATACTAACACAGTCCGATGCACAGATCACCCACAGCATGTACGACCCTGTAAAAACTTCTGTTCTCCTACTGCTAATATTTCAAAGCGAGTCGGCCAATACGCAGCCGGTTTAGAATAGATCACGCACGGTTTTTGTTTACAGGCGGTTTTTCTTGGGAGCGAACAGAGTATAGTATTGTTTGAATTTACGCGACGTAATTCCAACCGTGTGAATTATCTATTTCGAGACACCCTGTACATATGTCTTGGAACCGGCGTAAATGGCGCCGGGTACCTACCAGTAACTAGTCTGCGCGCGCGAACTCATTTTTTCCAAGAGTACTGAAGTAGCTTTCGCCCGAAGCACTCCTATTGTGTGTGTCTACAGGATGTAGACAAAAACTGCCCCCATGTCAGAAGTTAGAGTGATCTGGTTGGTGCGTTGTTGGTTAATTTGTGCGTGTTTCATGCTCAGAAGTATTTCCGATAGTAATTCAACCACTAGGGATATATCGTATTAAATGTATTTTATCGTTTTAAAATTTTAATAACTTATAAACTTATTTTATTAATGAGAAACTAAAGAACAAAGTCCTAATAAGAATAAAAATCCTATAAAGAATAAAACAAAAAATGTACTACGTGGATTTCGAACTCTAGGCTACTGTGTCAGATACAAGCGCGCCAACCATCACTGGGCTATAATCGACATTGACTTTGTGAATATAGTATAAGAATGACAGGATGCTTTTTTTAATTTGTTTTCTAAACATACACACATTATATATATATATATATATATATATATATATATATATATATATAAAAGATGTAGGAATATCGCGTGATATGTTAACAACAACAGGAAAGAGATTCATGGGTAATTCACGCAAAATAAAGGGCTACTGAAATAGAGTGGTAACCGTGGACATGCATGTTTCTGGCTCATTTTACCTCTTCAGCACGGCATAACCAAATAAGGATGTGAAATTTGGGAGCAAAGATGTTAATCGAAACATGGGAACACACAAAATAACGGATTTCAGCAGGGAAACCAAACGCTCATTTGTGTCTTCAATTGGAAGATCCCGAGTTTTCAGGACATCAACCAACATCGACACGGAGGCGCATATAGCTCCCCCGACCCATAGTAAATTCAAAAAAGATGTAGGAATATCGCGTGATATGTTAACAGAGTGGTAACCGCGGACATGCATGTTTCTGGCTCATTTGCCGTCATCAGCACGGTATAACTAAATAAGGATGTGAAATTTGGCAGTTAGTCACGGCCGACTAGTTAAAAAATAAAACTTCAAAGAGTGGTCTTTGTTGAAAAATCCTCAAACTTGTGGGGATAGCAGCCAAAAAAACTCTACAGGTTAGAGATAATGTGAATCAATTAGTACGTTAAGAACATTGTCTCCATTTTCAAAGGCTATAATAAACCAGAAAGATAAAACCGGTTAATTTAATAATGAAAATAATTTTTGAAATCGTTACGACTTACTTGTAGTGTTGATTTAAAATTAAACTCACATTTCACAAATTGCAGGAAAACTTTCATCCACTAAAGACAAAAATGTCGACATATAATAATGAGAGCCAGGATTTTTTTCCTGTTTTTTAAAACCAAAAGACGTACAACAAGAAAGGAACTGATTTTGTTGAATATATATTTCAACGTGAAATTGGGTGATGTCGATAGGTAGTGTTACGGTGGGCAATTGAAAGGTTGAAGTAAAACTGTTTAATAAAAATCTAAATTTCTAAGACATACTGTTATGTTTTTTTGGTTGCTTGGTGAAAACTTCAAAGAAAAACAATAATAGATCAATGTCCACACTTGCGATCACGATAATATTGAAAAATTACACTATTAAATTTAACCAAACTATTGTCAAACAGCTGCCACCTGTCTTTTGCAAAATGTAAAAAATTGGGATAACGAAATAAGTCAACAGGCAGTGAACACTCAATCCTCTCACATTCGGTATTCCCAAACTGTCAACCCATTCCAGCATTAACTATTGTTAGATAACAAAACTCACCCGCAAATACTGACGATCTCCACTTTCGTCTGATGTTTCCATGAATAGCAATAATAATTATATAACATTACCCTAATAGTAATAATGTCCGTTAGGAGAAGTGATGTAAGATCTGTAACTTATAAAACATGGAAAGGACTTAACCTCTCACGTTAAGGCCCGACTGTTTGGAAATCATCTGCATTCGCAACTGAGCTGTGCTAGCCATAATGTAAAAAATTCTTTTAAACTGAAATATTAAATAATGTTTGTATTGTCAACATTCGACTGACCTGTCACCTCAGTCAACCATTACTCAAAACACTAATTTGGAAATCAATCTCCTCGTTGCCGGAGTGGACATTATTAAAGTGTAACAAATATGTATAAATAGTACTAACTGACTCAATGTCAGACTTTCTATTCATTGGTTCCTCAATGTTATTAATATGATACATTTCTAAAAACTTTCTTTTGTTATAGTATCTTTCTACATCAAGAATCTTTACTTTATCAAAATCTACATGGTGGAACTCATCTATAACGTGTTCTGATAATGCACATTTTCGCTTTTTTAACCTTGCATCGCTTTTATGTTGAGCACAACGTGATTTCCAGTTTTGAGATGTACATATATACTTTTTGTTACAATTTTTACAAGGGATACTGTATATTACGTTAGTTTTCATCAGGGAATCCTCCGGTTGTTTTAACTTAGAAAAAAGAGATTGCAGAGGTTTGGCTGTTCATTGAGCAATTTTTACATTGGTCCCCTTGACTTCTTTAATGATTTTTTCTGATAGATCTTTAATATAAGGAAAGGATCCAAAAGTAACCCGTTGTGTATTATTGAAATTAGCACCATGTTCATTTTCATTACTATTAATATGTTGGACCGTATGTTCGCCGGGAGTGTTGTAAATCAACCTTTTGAGAAGTTTGATAGGATAACTATTTTTTTGAAGCGTATCAATCAATATTTTAAGGTTTTTATTAAGTAATGTTGGATGCGATATTTTTTTTAATCTGTTCTTAATCCCTAACACTAAGTTAACCTTCATTTTGTAGGGGTGATTGGACTTAAAGTTGAGGTATCTACCCGAACTGGTATAGGTTTCACGTACCAGTCAAGTATCACCCTCCCTTCATTGGTCCTTATTACTTAGTTAAAACAAATATATATTCAACAAAATCAGTTCATTTCTTGTTGTACGTCTATATATTAAAGTGAAATATATCTATCAGACAAATTAAATCAAATCAGCATCATACAAATAGTGTGAATCTTAGTAGTTCATTAGTAAACATCCAATAAAAAAAGAAATAATCCGTAAAGACATGAGTTGAACGTGTCAAGAAATTTTTAACTATCATATACAATTGATAAATTAATTTAAGAGATTGCTATTTAATTTAGTATCTATTTTCTTTTAAAGTATATTGCAAAATAAATAACACCAACAAGTAAATTACGTCGAACGTAATATTATACATAATTGTGGTGATCCCTGTATATATCATCACATAAATTTTCAAACAAAATTCGATTATTACAATTTTATATTTTATAGACACTTTCGGAAACCCCGAATATCGCATAAACTTTCATAATTATTAGCAAACGTCAAGGTCAAAAGATCAACGCTAGAAGCAATGTTATGTTAGTAATTCGTACGGTGTAGTTCGGTGTGTTTTTCGAAATGCATAAAAACAAAGTGATTTCGTCTATACTAACGCAAGGATAGATATATTGATTCAGGAAAACAATGTTTGTTTATCAACAAACGAACTCGAAAAACAAAATTAAAAACAATAAAAGGTTGTTGATTTGGAGCTTGGAGGAGACGCCGTAAAAATGAATTAGAGGGTGGACGTGTAAAATTTTATCTCCTCAAATTTCTATTAAAATTTGAAATAACTTAAATAAATTATTAGAAATATTAATCAAAAGTGTTCAGACGACGTTTTAAAGTAAATAAATTAAAATACATTCCGTATAATTAAAAATAAATGAACTTTAGTGAAATCATCTAGATTTGGTAAGAACTATAACTATAATTACCTTATTACAATTATTCTGGTGGTTATCCAAGGTATCTTATAATAGAGATACTCTGCTGACGATATTAACCACATATATCATCATTCCTACATCTTGGACTTCGTTTTTGTTTGATGACAGCTGATCATTTTTTCCTCCAAGAACAGCACATTCAATGCTATGCTCTATAACTAACGATGAACATTTTCCACGTGTATATTGAACTTTTTCTATAAAAACATTTCACTTGTATATTTTTGTATGTAGGTTAATTGTCTGTGGTAGCAATTTATTGGTTAAACGTTAGTATTAACTGTTCAATCTCCACTAATAACGGACACAAACACTAAATTCATATTAAATAAGTATTCACTAGATTTTTGCATAATAATAATAAAGATTCTTAGACACATCACTTTGCCTTCCATTTTGTAAACTAAACAAAACATTTAACAGAACAGCACTCTACACGTTTTCGCACTTAAAGATCTATGGTTGAGATTGAAAGTTTTTTTTTGGATGTACATTCAAACATAGAATAAGAATAATGATACACGAAATTTATTTGTTGAGTTTCAATAATATTTATAGTAATGAAAGCGTTTATATGGTTGTTGCGTAATAATGATACAATAATGAATTTAAACGTATAATATTGGTTTATTAATTGATTATAAAAATTTCTTATCTTTTCTCATTAATTAAATTATGTTCAATTGTTCAGGTTCGTCTTATTTTTCTCTGATATCTACCTATAGTTTCTTGTTGCTAGCAAACGTCAAGTGCCGAATCTCATCCCTGAGATACAGTATTTAAAAGGTAAAGTAAAATTGATAATAATTTTGAATTGGGTATAGCGGTAAGCGTAACCAATTCTGGCGCCCATAAATAATAATAAAACATATATTAAATTAAAATAAAAAAAATATACATAATAAAAACAGCAGCCCAACTGAGGTAAATTAAAAATTATAATATAAAATAGCACTACAACATAAGGGCGTAAGTAAAATTATATATAATAAAAATGGCTCCCAACGTAGAGGCATTATTTAAAAATATATAATATATATATATATATATATATATATATATATATATATATATATATATATATATTACCCCAAAAAAGTTGGAATTTTGAATTTTTTTGAGTAATTTTTACGTTTTTCATGAAGAACAACACGAATGTGTGTATGTCTTCGTTATCTTCGGCCACTTTTCGTTACATGTCTTGTTAGCACGATACAGCCTCCGGAGTGCCACAAGTCACCAATTTTATGATTGAGTATTATTCAGGACATCTCACAGATGAACCCTATTGATTTTCAGCTCACCAGAGCCAGAACAACGGGTGTTATAGTACCTACTTTAAGTACGACATTTTTGTAATGTTTTGAGAAATTTCAGTTTGTTAGCACGATACAGCCTTCGGAGTATATGCAAGTGACCAATTTTATGATTGGATATTATTCAGGGCGTCTCAAAGATGAGCCCTATTGATATTCAGCACACTAAATCCAGTACAACGGGTGCTATGGTACTTGCAGTACCAAATTTTTGTCATTTTTGGAGAATTTTCAGTTTGTTATCACGATACAGCCTCCAGAGTGTACCAAGGGACCAATTTTATGATTGAATATGGTTCAAGGCGTCTAATAGATGAACCCTATTGATTTTCAGCTCACCAGAGCAAGTACAACAGGTGCTATAGTACCTACTTTTAGTACGACATTTTTGTAATTTTTTGTGAAATTTCAGTTTGTTAGCACGATACAGCCTCCCGAGTATATGCAAGTGACCAATTTTATGATCAGATATTATTCAGGGCGTCTTAAAGATGAACCCTATTGATAATCAGCACACTAAAGCCAGTACAACGGGTACTATGGTACTTAAAGTACCAAATTTTTGTGATTTTTGGAGAATTTTCAGTTTGTTAGCATATTGTTCAGGGCGTCTTATAGATGAACCTTATTGATTTTTAGATCACCAGAGCTAGTACAAAGGGTGCAATAGTACCTGATGTGTCACATTTTTGGTCCTCTTTGGAGAAAGTTAGGGTTGTTAGCACGATACAGCCTCCGGAGTGTATTCAAGTGACCAATTTTATAATAGGATATTTTTCAAGCTGTTTCACAGATATACTCTATTGATTTTCATCTGACTAGAGCGAGTACAGCGGGTCCTATAAATCCAGATATACTACATTTTTGATTATGTTTGGAGAAATTTAGGATTGTTAGCACGATACATCCCTCGAAGTGTATACAAGTAACAATTTTATGATAAAATATTGTTCTGGGCATCTCACAGATACGGAAAAGTTACTTTTAATCTTTAAAATCGTTTATTTGCTATCGTTTTTCGATATTCTCATTATTAAAGAAATTAAGAAATATTTTCTGAAATTTCTTCATTTCTCATTGGATTCGTCGTGTCCGTAGGCCTTTAATTACAGATATGAAAATCGTATAATAACTACTATTTTTATAAACTCCCAAATAATACGATTTTTGAAATTTTTATTTTTTGAAGCCTGTCAAATAGATCTTACAGAATTTTTTTAGCCCCCATCCAAGAAGTATAATTTTCATCAAAATTTCGAAAATTCGGTGTTGAATTATTTTTTCACAACCCCCTATATACTCAACATATTCCACGAAAATTGTAACGTCACGGTCAACAGTCACTGAACAAATTATACAAAAACATGCACCATAATAATATGTTTCGTAGTTCGCGGCAATACTGTCGTGTCCAGTTCGGGACTTCTCCCGTCTGGGATTAGTTTTCGAATGCTCTCCGCATTCGCTAGTATGTCTACACCAGTGAGATGTAGAAAAACATTACGTAGTAAGCAGCTATATTGTCTTTGATGGGTATCCCGAAATTAAAAAATCAGTTAGTGTCACAACAGTACCAGCAGCTACTTCAACTAAAAGAGGAGAACGTAGTCGTAGAAAAACCTCAGACACTATTCCAGAGTTCGATTATCAAAATCATACAAAAATACCTTTTTTGCAAGAAAAATTTTTATCTAACGAGAAAAATAAGGATAAAATAATAAAAACTTTGATGAAAAGATTACAGTCACTAGGATTTTCCTGCAACCAAGTAGAAGAAGATGCTGATGCTGACATAATTGAAACCGCGATAAAAGTTGCAATGAGTACTAATAAAACTGTAATTGTTGTGGGCCAAGATATTGATCTTTTGGACCTTTTAAATCAGTTAAATTCATATAATCATGACATTTATTTTCTCAAACCAGGTTCTGGAAATGTAAAAGACCTATTTTTCACGTCTAATAGTTTCAAACATGAATCATTAAGAAACATTGTTGCATTTCCATATCACTGGTCTACACCAGACTTAGACACGCTGTCTAAGATACCAGATCGCCTGACGCATTTAAAATTCACGGATTCTAACCTTGTTTTATCGTTTACTGCCAAGAGTGTTCCGGGGTTTCAAAGGAAGTTTTTTTGTATTCAGTTACTTTTTCTCTATTAGTTTTTTTAATTCTAGCATACAAGAATAATGGATATTAATAAAGGTAAGTATAAAGACATCTTGCAAACTGCTATAGGTATTTTAGTTTATTTTGTGATATAAATTCCTACTTACTGTTTGATTATCAAACCGAATATAGGTATCTTGAATAATTACTGTTTTCTTTTCTAGCTGATGCAACTGACAATTTAAAAAACAACAAAAGATGTTTGCATGTCAATAAAGAACAAAAACAAATTATGTTGGAATTTGTAAGGAACAATCCTCAAATGTTGAAAAACAAGTTCAAATCGAATTTCACTTATAAAGATTACCAACGCGATTTGCAACTGGGTAACTAGAACCGACTTCTATAAATGCTTTTTCCTTTTAGACATGAAAAACCAGCAGTCGAACTAAAAAAAATTGAATGAAAATAAAGGATACACAATTGGCACAGGAGGTGGACAAGCAGTTCAAAAATCTGTAGATGATACCCGAATTGGCTATTCTAGACGTCATTAAAGATGTTTCTGTGGAAGCCGATAAAAATGTAGCTAAGTCGGCTGTGAAATTGTTCATAATAGAAACAGAAAGCAGTGAAGGGAAATTGTCAGATGAAGTAAACAATGGAAACATGGACGAAAATGTGTTGAACATTGTAGAGGGTGGACAACATTTTACAGACACAGTTATACAGAAAAATAAATCCACCAACAATTCAACTGTAGCTGTAATAGAACACCATTCGCCCAACTAATGTGTCAATTCTGTTCCAACAAAGAAATTGAAAACAAAAGGGACTACAAAGGCTATACATAGTTTTGAAGGAAGTTTTTACGCAGCAGCAAAATGAAAATTATAAATATTATTCCACAGAAAAATTAAAGTTGATGAAACAGTTTCATGAGGAAAATTTTGAAGTGAAGATAAGACATTGTATCACCCTAGAAAAGTTTGCTGATGCAGCTGGAATTTTTAAAAAAATTTTAATGTAATTTTCGTTTACTATTTGTGGTATTGTGTTATTGATAGTCCAGTGGCGTATGAAAAATATAAAAGGAAATACAAATAAAATCGCATTGCTAAAGTTTAAAAGTTTAATCGATGAAGGCGTTAATAAAATACAATAATTTACCTCCATTGATGAAATAAAACAGTCGTGATAAAGTAGTTACATCAGAATAAAAATTATTAATATTGTTCGTCGGATGATGAAGAACTATCCGGATTGTTGACGTTGATACCTATAATGGTTCAACCATAACATCTCCTCTACTGTCTAGATCCCACATTCTGTTTTCTTATTATTATTATTATTATTATTACAATAGAAATAAGGACTGAGGTAAGAACCTATGAAGCCCATGATCTGAAAACATAAATAAGTGCTTAAACGCTTATAAACATTATCAATGACAAATTAACAATAATTAACAAAATCGTAGTTTTCAACAATAACCGCAACAACTATTCAGCGAAAAAGGATATAAATAAAACAAATTCAGATAAATAATAAATGCAACAATGCGCACTATCAACTATTAAATAGAAGTCTATCAATTCTGTTCTTAAATGCGTTAACTGATGTTCCAGACATCAAACACTCTGTTTGGTAAAAAGTGCTGTCTTACTCGGGATCTAAATTAAGTTTAAATGGGTGACCTCTCAGTCTAAGATCAGTGTTGAATAGAAACATAGATTGAAGATCACCAAAGTTGTGCTTAATGATTTTATAACATAATATCAAGTCTCCCCGAAGTCGACGGTCTTGAAACGAGATGAGATTCGCCCCAGTCAGTCGCTCCTCATATGAAGGCATTACGCGACCGAATGCAAGTTTTCTAATAAAACTTGGTCGCGAATAAGATCAGGATACCACACAGGACCCGCATATTCCAAAATAGGACGCACATAATATTTGTACAGTTTATAGTAAGTTTCAAGTGACACTCTAGAGAACGATTTTTGTATCAGATAGAGTCTGGATTTCGCGCGGTTGCATACGGACACAACATGTTCACTCCACGATCTTCTTTTATAGTGTGTTTAATGCAATTATTCCATGACTCAGGTATAACTTTTTCTATAGCAGACGCTAGCAGGCTTTTCACTTCATCCAGTTTAAAAGTACAAGTTTCACTTGTCACTGAGTTTTTGATTTGAGCCCATATAAGCTCTATAGGGCTGAGCACACAATGTTCCTTTCAAGGGCCATTTCGTCGACAACATATTACTTGAATTGGGGTATATGTATTCTCGCGAGATTTAATAATTGCACTTTTAACATGTTGTGATCGAAAAGTATGCTTCTTACAGATAGCCAGTTAATGATGTCATCTTTTCGCTAAGCGGTGGTTGGTGATGGATCCAATCGTCGACTGTGATAAGACACATTGTCCATAATGACGAGAGAATTTACTAGTAGGCTCGGTAAAATCTTAGAAAATCATGTTTCGGCATCCATTTCCTCATGATTATCGCTAGTTTTCTGCGATTCGAAAAGTAACAAGCTGTTTTCTAGAAAGCCCAAATCGCTACCTATATGTGTAATTATGAGTCTCCGTCCTTTACCAGCAAGCACTTTTAAGCCCGTAGAATAATAACTTGTGTCCTTATTTGCACTGAGCTATTCCCTAAATTTCTCCGTTCACAAATTCCACAACTATATTTCATACAAGAAAAAATAAGAATGCAGTAACTTACCCCCGAACTTTTCATTTCAGGTTTGTTTGGGTGCCTGCCAAATTTAATTTTTAAATTTTCTAATAAAATCTGTCACCACTCTAGTAATCGCTATCACCAGATGTACAATATCTTGATCAAAATACCAAAATACCCCTACCTTTTTTGGTCACTCTGTATTGATCCCGTCCTTCGATTCCATTCAATTTCTGTCACCAATGGGCGGCTGAGCGTGTAAGGCAAATCCCGTCCGATTTTTGAGCTAGGATCGCCTGGTCTTAAAACGGATTAATCTTCCTTTGCCAGGACAGGGTTGTTCTCCCCGTTTCTGTCACACTTCCACGATTGTTACACTCTCCAGAGGGGAAATTATGGAGTAGGGATGATAGGTAAAATAAGGTAGAACCACCACGTTATACAAAAATTATATAATAAAAAATAATTTCTCAGATTACACATATACAGATATATATAACCTTAACCCAAAAAAATACAATCCCGTATGACCCAATCAACTAAGATCCCCTGGTATAAGTCTACCTATACATACATCTATCTATAATTGGTTTTTTAATCCTACCCCTGTATATCATATAACTATTCGAAAAAAAACAAATTTATGAACAAAGTTCTCGTTTGTGCGATGGTGCGGCAATACTATCCCTCTTATCGGCTTGGTCTTTTTCAAAGTGCGTGAGAGGCGTATGGTTTATTATATTCGTTTCCCAACTTTCTAGTCCCCGGTGTCGAGCAAATAAATAAATATTATGTGTAAATACCTTTAATCGCAACAATGTTTCAGCATACGTCGTTTCAGGTCGCCATTGACCTTCAGGGAACGAAAGTGAAATTTTTGTTCTGTAAAATTCTGCTGAGCTAAGGAAAACAATTAAATTATTTATCGACACTGGCGTTACAAGTTGCGAAATTCCCCAGTAATTAAATTACCTACGATAATTTATGCATTTACACTGGCAAAATAGAAAAAGTTTTATTTTATAATCACGGCTGAACAAAAGAATGATAACAATGTTTCTCTATAATAAATTTACTTATCAGCGCAGGTTCGCTGAAACCCACGAAAAATGGAAAACATACGCTCCGGCCTTTGTGTTACCAAGTACAAAATTAACCTCGCCTAACTTTCTATCTCTTTCCTGCCTACGAGGTGGAAGAGAATATGTGCCCCAACAAAATGATAACTCCTACTTAACAAAATGAAACCTAACTTGTGTCAGGTTGGCGAAACTCTGCAAATTTTAATTATTCCAGCACACACCAAATTATATATTTATCAGAACGAAAGACTTAATTGCGAGTGAACAGCTGTGTCCAGTCTCTTTGAAAATAAAAAAAAATCAAATAAATATGTTTGCTATCGCTACGCCTTGTATATAACAATTGATTTATACTCCCAAGTTCAGAATCCAGCTCGACCAATAACGAGTAAATATATCACTAGTAAAAAAAATTATCCCAATCTGAATTTAATTCAAAAACTTACTGCGTTGTCAAACTTCCTCCGTCTCGCCGGGAATTTTCTTGAGTTTCGCTATCTGCTTGTTCACCACGAGTCGTGCCAATAAACGGAATCAGGAAACAGGAGACAGTGTTCACCGTCAAGGAATAATCTCAGTATCCCTATCACCTCTTAACACAACGGAGAGAATTTTTACCTCTCGTACCGCTAACACTAAAAAACACTAGTACCGTTACCGTGGCAAGGGAAAAACCTTTCGCTTCGCGTGTTCGACCCCCGGTACACACTGCTTCTCCTGGTCTGTGTACACCCGTTTTTGCTTTTCCCCCGACTTCGGTTTTGGGGTTTTTGTCGAATTGCAAAAACAACTTTTTGTTTTTTGAATCGTGCTAGTTTTCGTTATCGAAATAATTGTATTCAAAACAACTATTTTGCTTTGATCCAGTAAGATGTTTTATTTTTTTCTATTCTGTTTTGACTTCGTATTATTTTATTAAACATAATGTGGGTCGCATTCCAGTTAATATTATGATTTAAAATAAAATATGTTTTACCGTGTGTTCTGAAATTTTCTACAATAAAATTATCTTTTAGGTATTCGTATTTATTACATTACTTCCCCCTTTGTAAAAGTATTGCGACCTCCCTGGTCCAATACCTTTTCTTCAAAACCCATGTACAACTATGTTTTTACCCTTAATTATATGTGGCCGTCGGCTTACAATAGTGGCCTATAATCTTAAAATTAATGTTACAGTTTTATACATTTTACATATTTTTGTTACATTTTCTCAATATTTATGATCGGCACTGTATTTGGCAATTTTTTCCGCTATTTCCCTTTTTATCCCTGACCTAGGTCGCGACCGTTTACACTCGCGACACTGCTGCTCAGTAGATCGTTCATCTGGCGACTTCTGTCTGTCCAATGCTGTGACCTCGGGTGGCTCGTCTCTTGCTGCATTATTTGGTCCATCTCTATTATTTCTTCCTCCGGTTTCCTCGTCTGATGTGAGTGAATTATCCATGCCGTTAGGGAGTCCCATATGCTCCCTATTAGTGCTATACTGCATCCTATTGTTTGGTGTATACGAATTCCATTTAGTATGGTGCCTGCTATGTATTTAATGGTTTGGAATGTGAAGTATATTCCACTTATGACTGAACCTAATTCTGTGAACCATGCCCATGTGTGTTTTAGGGTGGATTCTGCGAGGTTCTTGATTTCTTTTGTATCGAATATGTTTGATACGGTGTAGCCTTGACTATTGGCATTCATTCCCGCTGCTCTGCGAGTAATTATGTTCTCTACTGCTTTTCTTTCTGTCCCGAACGTGAGGGCTCTTTGTGCTTCGTTGACTTCTTCTTGGGTGTACAGACCCTTCGCTCCTAGTGGTTGAATGGGGTCGAAATGTAGGTTTATTTCTTCTTCTACTTTTATTGTTTTTGGTTGGTTGGCTATAGTGGGGTGTGGCGTTAGACCTATCCATTGATCATCTATAAAATAAAGTGGTGGTACCATGTTATTGCAATATATCTCTTCTGCGTGGTTTTGTATTATTCTGGTTAGTGGAGCCATACATTTTGTTTAGTTGTTTACTTTTATTGGTAGTTCGTTGTAACATCTGTTTGTTCGTCTTATCTCGACTGTTACTGGTATGCATTTTATGATATAAAGTACTTCGCCTAATACTCTGCCTATGTGTCCAGGTTCATTTTCCATTAGTTGGCTGACTGCATTAGGCAGTGTATGTGCCATTAGCAGTCTATTTTTGAGTATTTCTCGTTTTGTTAAGCATCTTCGGTGTATTGTGTCTGTGTAAAGCATGCTTACGTCTCGTTTATATGCTTGTTCAATATAGAGTAGTTTACTATTTACATAATTCATTAGATCGACATTTTGTGTTAGAATTGGCATTGTCGGATGTAATTTTTTTGTGTGTTTTGAAGTATTATGACAATTCGTGGGTGTTCTGTTTGCCATACTTATATTCCACATAGTATGTTTCTTTTTTGTAATGTTAGTGCGAATACTTTGTCTTTTTCTTCAATTACTATTAGTTCTTCTTGTGTTTTTGTGTTTGTGATTTTGTTGCCTATGCCTTCGTATAACTGGCTCAGATGGTCTTCGCATGTTGTTGGCTCATAACTGGACCAGGTGGATTCTCCTACCGTGGAGTCGAAGCAGTAACCATTCGTGAATTTGCAAGTTATTTCTCCTTGTAAGTGGATCTCGTTCGTTTCTAGCGTTACTCTAGCTAGATAGTCTTTGGTTGTTATTTTGGCTGTTGCTATTATTACTACGTCGTTCCAACTTCTGCCGTTTTCCTGGTATGTGATACCTTTACATGTTCCCCTATTGTCGAGTGTGCCGCCTATTTTGATTGACGCTGTTGTGGTACCGTTCATTAGTATGTTGTCTATTGTTTGTTGGTACAACTTTATTATTTTATATCTGTGGGTGTTTCTGCATTCTTCTGCTCCCAATTTGTGGATGTACGTTGATAGTCCTTCGTTGACGACTGATGTGTGGCTGTGCATCCCGCAGTAGAACATGAATTTTGTTACTTCTTTTACGCATGACCATACTTTTTGCATTTTTATTTCGTTCCGTTTATTCACTTATATGTCTGTTTTTTCACTCGCGTACGTTTTTTCTGGTTCCGGACACTTTTGAATCTCTTTTAGCGATAACACTGTGATATTTGTGTTGGGGTGCGAACACTCATACGCGATTAGCCCAACTGCTATATGTAGCCCGCACATGACGAATGTCACCCAGGTCAGGATAGTACTTTGTCGTGCCATTGATTTGGTTTTGTTATCCTAAATTTTTTTAAATTTACAATTTTTAATACAACTTATCTTTCTTACAACCGTTTTTTTTAAACCTTTCTTTGTTACAATACTATGTTACCTACAATTTTTTTTTATATTTATATGACATTTCCTCATTTGACCGAGCTTCACACTTATTTAGGACTGTCAAATGAGCTCTCTTCTTTTGAAGAGAAAAAAAATTCTTGAAACCTATGCTCTGTGAGCTTGTTTCCCCATTATTTACTTCTGTATTTAAATACTTTTGTAGTCCCCTTGTATTTATGAATTGAAAAAGAACTTACTTGCGTGAAATCATTTACTTAATCTTACTATTAGTATCCTTTTCCTATATACTTGGTTATAGTGACTTATGGTCTTTTATTTCATTATTCTGTTATGATTCCTAACTTACTTAATTATTCCTATCCCCTTACTTTGGCTTAACCTATGAATTGAACCCGTAAATCTGTTTGGATTAATAATATACTAATATATACATGTATGCTTGGTCGCGACGTTTTAGCTACGTCGTTTCAAGCTCATCGCTATCCATCTGGTACTTATTTTGGTCTTGTTTCTTTTATAGTTAGTCGTCTGTCTTTGTCCTGTATTCCGTGTTAGTCTCCTTTCGGCATTAAATGTTTTTGTGTAACTGGGTGCACTTTGTATCCTGTTTCTCACTCTGGCAGAGCGTCTTATCTCCGGTGGAGGTCGTAGTGAGAAGTGTGGTCTTTGTTCTGTTCTATTCCCTTTATGTCTGGTTTGGGATGATGGTTTGTTTTTTGGTGGTTGTAGATTCTCGTTCGTTGACCATAATGGTAGTGCTGCTACTTTTCCTGGATCTACTTCATTTTCTTCCTGCTCGTGTATTTCCTCTAGCTCTTCTATACTCTCCAAGTTATCTATATCTTGTAGTATCTTATGTTCCTTGTCCTCTATTTTTCCTAGGTATGTTTTTAATCTGTTGATGTGTACTATTTGTGTCTTCTTCCCTTTTTGTGAAATGATTTGATATGTAACCGGTCCTACCTTCTCTTTTACTTCGAAAGGTCCTGTCCATTGGTTTTGTAATTTCTTTGATTTTCCTACTTTCGTGCTCATGTCGAGTAGGTATACTAAATCTCCTGGTGCAAATTCTCTTAGTGCTGTTTTTTCGTTATATCTGGCTATCCTTTCTTCTTTTGCTTTCTCTGTGTTTTTCAGTGCTGTATTGTATACTTGACTTAATCTAGCTTCTAATTCTGACACATAATTGTTGTCGATGTCGTATTTGATTCTTTTCGGTGTGATGAATTTTTCAAATGGTAATGATTGGTCTCTTCCGTGTAGTAAAAGTATGGGCTGTATCCTGTTGAAGTGTGTACGCTTCCTCTGTATGCCATAAGTACGTATGGTATCCATTTGTCCCAATCTCGTTGATCTGGTGGTATGTAGTGTGCTAGCATGCCTTTAAGTACTCTGTGTAATCTTTCTATTTGACCGTTTGTCGATGGCGCATAACTTGCCGTGTGTAGCCTCTTTATGTTTAGTAACTTGCATGTTTCCTGCATTAGTTCTGACATGAAATTTGTTCCTCTATCTGTTAACAGTTTCTGGGGTGTTCCGTGTCTTGATATTATTTGTTCAACGAATGCTCTTGCTACTGTATCTGCTTTCTGATCTGGTAACGGAATTGCTTCACAGTATTTGGTAAAATGGTCTTGAAATGTTAGTAGGTATTTGTATCCTTCGCTTGAGGTTGGTAGTGGTCCTACTATGTCCATAGAGGTTATTTCCCATGGTTCTGTGACTTTTGTAAATTTTTGTAATGCAGCTTTCTTGAAGTGGGGTGACGTCTTCCGTCTGTTGCATGCGTCGCATTGTTTGCAGTAATTTATTATGTCTGTTCTCATCGTTGGCCAAAAACAACGTCTCTTTATTGCCAATAATGTTTTCTGTTGTCCTTGATGACAGTATATGGGTGAGTCATGAAAGTTTTCTATCACTTTGGTGATATAGCTTCTCGGTATTACCAGTTGATCTCTATGTTCTTCCTGTTCTTGTCTATATAAAATACCTTCTTTGTCGATGTAGTATTTTCTATTTGTTTCTTCGTCCTTGTCCATTTCTTGTAGTAAGGTGTTGTTGCAGAATTCATCTCGTTTTTGTGCTTTTTTCAGCATGCCTTTGTCCCATATTGGCTCTCAACCTTCTTCTATTTCTATCGCGTAAATTTTTTTTGTTTCCCCTGTGTTATCTGGTCGTAGCATGATTATTTTGGTGGGTATACCGTAAAATGTAAATTGGATAATTTAGTAATTTCGTCCCAACAAAGTCCTGGAATCTGGTCTTTGCTTGCTATGAAGGTTATGATCTCCTCTTTGTTTTCTTCGCATAGTGTCTTTAACTGTTGTATTATGCTCCACATGATTTCATACGAGGTTTCTTCTTTCACCGCTGCTCTGTTTACCCCTATGTAGAATTTTGCGTCCATATTGTCCCATTCTTTAATTTCTTCTATTCGATTCTGTGCTACGTCCGGTAAATTATATGTGGCTTCTATTTCCTTTATCAATGGATCTTGGTTTGGCTTATTTTTGGCTGTAAATAGTACTATTGCTTGTTCTTCTTGTATGGATACTAACTTTCCTTCTTTTTCTAGTATTTTGTCTTTTGCTGGTACTTCGTTTTCCGTTATGTATTGTAAGTAATCTTCGTATGACGTCTCTATGTAGTTGCACGTTTTGTCGAACATTCTGCTTAGCGCGTCTGCATTTCCGTGTTTCCGTCCTACTCTGTGGATTACTTCGAAGTTGTATTCTGCTAAGGTTAAGGCCCATCGTGTTAGTCTTGAATTTGGGTCCCTCAGTGTAAGTACCCATTTTAATGCTCTGTGATCTGTGATGATTGTGAATTTTGTCCCGTTAATGTAGCATCTGAATGTTTTAATGGCAAAAATCACTCCTAGAAGTTCTTTTTCAGTCGTTGAGTAATTTGTTTCTGCTCTACTTAGTGTCCTGCTTGCATACGCTATTGGTCTTTCTCTACCGTCCCTTATTTGGCTTAATATTGCTCCTACACCTATGTTCGATGCATCTGTCGATAAGATGAACGGTTTGGAGAAGTCTGGGAAGATTAGAACTTTGTCTGACGTTAGCGATTCTTTTAGTTGGTCCATTGCCTTAATTACTTCCTCTGTTATTTTGAATGGTGTGTCTTTTTTGGTTAGGTTTACTAATGGTGCTGCTAATTCGGTTATGTTTGGTATGAACCGTCTGTACCAGTTTACTAGTCCTAAGAAACCTCTTAATCCTTTTACGTTTTTTGGTAGGGGGTATTTGTGTACTGCCTCCAATTTCTGTGGATCTGGAGCTACTCCTTCTTGTGAGATGATATGTCCTAAATATTTCACTTTCTTTAACATAAAATTGCATTTCTTTGGTTTCAGTTTAATGTTTGCTTCTGTTAATCTATTGAATACTTCTTTCAATTTTTCTAAATGGTCCTTTTTTCCTGCATAGTTGAATATGATTATGTCGTCCAAATAAACCATACATTTTATTCCCGTTAAGCCTCTTAAGGTTGCGTTCATGAATCTTTGGAAAGTTGCTGGGGTGTTTACCAGTCCAAATGGCATTTTGGTGTATTCGTAGTGCCCTTGATATGTGCTAAATCCAGTTAGTGGAATGTCTTCTTCGTTCATATCTACTTGGTGGTAAGCTTCTGCTACATCAATTACTGAGAACAACGTTTCTCCTCCTGCTTTGTAGCCTTGTAGTAGATCCGATACGTTTGGTAGAGGGTAATATTCTTTTTTTTGTTACTGCATTTAGTCCTCTGTAGTATATGCACATTCTCACTTTCTCCTCTCCTTCGGGAGTTTGTTTTACCACTAATACGACTGGCGCTGACCATGGGCTGGATGATGTCCTGATTACTTTAGCTTCTAGTAGCCTATCTATTTCTTTTTGAAGCACTTCTCTTTGGTAATATGGTATTCTGTATGGAGCTTTGCATATTGGTTGGCTTCCTGCTTCTATGGTTATGTGGTGTTTTACTTTTGTAGTACTTGTTAGAATTTCATCGTCGTCTGTGAATAAGGGATGGTACTTTTGTATTAACTTAATTAGTTCTTCCTTGTACCTTGTATCTATATGACCTAGTTCGAAATTTTTTCTGATCCATTCATCTGTTCTGATGTCAAATTTCCTGATCGTGTCCTGTGTTTTTGTTTGTGGTACTGTGTCCTCTGTACATTCGTATGTATTTCCTAGTTTGGTTCCTTTTGTTAGGTTTATTTCTTGTGCTGATGTGTTTATTATTCTAATTGGAATCTTTTTCCCGTTATTTGCTATGCTATTTGCCAGTCTTATTGCTTCTGGTCCTTTGTGTTGTGTTTCGCACGCAATCGTATTTCCTCTTATGGTATGTTTTAGTGTCCCAATTGTGTGAACTTCGGTTAGTGCTGGTATAATTATGCTATCTTCTATGTATACATCTGTAAAGTTTCTATTAGTTATTGTTTCTTTTATTCCTTTGTTCTTCTCCCTGGTTTCTGTTTCTCCCTTCTTTTTCCCTGTTTCTGATTCTGCACTATTCTTCTTTTGTTCTATGTGTCCGTATCTTTCTTCGGTAATTTTTGTTTCCTGGCTTTTTTCTTTCTTTGTGTCGATTTCTTTCTTCACTCTGTATAGTTCTATATTTTCGTCTCTGTAGCCGTTTTGTCTTTGTTTGTCTGTTTGATTTGCTCTTGATTTATTTTCTCTTGTCATTGCCTTCTCATTTTTCTCCATTGTTCTGTGTTCCGTGTCCCTTCTTTTATACATTGTTTCCACTATTCCTAGCCATTTCTGCCAATTGTTCATTTCTGTAGTGTTTGGTTTTTTCCTTATTGTTGCCACTTGGTCATTTGCTTCTGTGCTTCTACCGTTATCTATTGTGCTCTCAACTTGCCTTGCGTTTATCAATGGTATTCTTCTTTCCCATATTTCTAATGAAGGCTCTCTTTTGTATGATATGATTGCTTTCTGTTTTTCTAGAAAATCTCTTCCTAAAAGAACTGGCATTTCTCCCATTATTTCGTCTTCTGCTGCGATGGCTCTTGCGTAAATGTTGTAGTTCATTCCGTTTGTGCTTATCGCCAATTTCGTCGATCCATACAGCTGTATTGTGTGTCCTGTTATACCTTTTAGAGTTAATTCTTCTATGATTCTTGTGTCTAATTCCCAATCTGCAATTATTGACCTATTTACTAATGAGTACGCTCCACCTGTATCTATCATACATGGTCTGTTTATACCATTCACCCTTAACGTTACTATGTATGGAGCGTCCTCGTTTGTTACTGACGTTGCATCATTGTGATACATTGCTTCTTTTTTTTCCTTTTTTCCCATTCTCGGTTTATCCTTATTCGTTGCTTCTTGGTTTGTTTTTTCCCATTGTGGTTTATTTAAATCTGTTTCCCCTGTTAAGTTTACTCGGCCACTTGTCCGGGGACTAACTGTGGTCCTTACTAGTTTAAATGTTTCGTCCATTCTTTATTACTTGTGTGTCCTCTTTCTTCAGACTGTCCTCTTCTATCCTCGTTCATTTGGCGTCTGTTTCTCTCGTAGTTCCCAAAATTATTTTGTTGAGACCTCCTCTGTGTTTCTTGTTTATGATACTCTTCTCTTTGGTTTCTGTGTCTGTTATATTCTCTGTAGTTTCTTTTTTGTGTTTCCTGGTTTTCCCCGTGATACCTAGTTTTCTCCGTTTTCCATGGACTTACTTTTCCGTCGTTGTATCTGTTGTACTTCGTATTCCGTTTGTTTGCTTCGTCGAACATTTTCTTTCTACATTCTCTTGCCCAATGTCCTTGTTTCCCACAGTAATAGCATGTATTTGTTGATTCGTTCCCTTTCTCTCTGCAATCTGGTGCCCAGTGTCCTTGTTTTTTACAAATTTGGCATCTTGTCTCTCTTTTTGTTTCTTCTGCTTCCTTCGTCCTACAATTAGCCATCCAATGCCCTTGTCTGCCACAGAATAAACATTTCGCGTTCTGCCTACATTCTTCCGAAGTTGTGCACCTCAGTTGTTCGCTCATAAATGCGACTTTCTGGCTACTGTTTCTGCCGCTTGTCATAGTTACCGCTGTTTCTTGACAACTAACTATTTCTTCCGCTTCTTCTAGTGTCATGTCGTCTTTGTGTAAAATGTAAAAATCTACCTCCCTTAATAAGTCTTTTCTCAACCCTACTTTGAATTGGTTTATTAATACCTAATTATGTTTTTTTTGTATGTTTGGTATTTTTTCCCTACTTGCGCCCTTTATATCCTCTTCTAGTATCTTGTTTCCGATTAATATTAGTCTGGTGCAGAACGACGCTACGTCCTCATCGTGTCTTTGGTAGCATTGCACCAGTTGCATCCACCAATCTGCTATCGATTTTTTTGGTACAAATTTGCGTAGTAATTTTTCTCTAAATTCTGAATATGACACTGTGTCTAACCTAGGATCCGCCTTGAAAAAATCGTGTGCTACGCCCGCAAGTTTAAATTTCAATAATGTTAGTGTTTCTGATTCCGTCCACCCGTCTAATTTAGCCCTTAATTCGAGTTTCTCTATGTATCTAGCCGCATCTCTACCTGTGAAATCGGCTAAAGTCGCCGCTATGACCCCTAATGGTTGTGCCTGTGCTACCCTCCATGTGGGCGGCATGCTGCTTGTGTCTCCCGTGGTTTCTTGGCCTCCTTGACTGCCTGTACCTAACCTATTTTGCAAATCGAGTGGCATAACGCTGTCTGAACTGGGTTACTTTTTTTATATTTATTAAATGAAATTTTCTAATTTTATAAACTTATATTACTCCTACCTTTCTGGCTTCTACGACGCCTGAAATGGATAGCTTTTGGTGCACGGATAGGATGTTTTAAGGATGGGTTAACTTCCCCCTTTGTAAAATTGAAGCTTAAGTCTTTTGGGAGTCTGATTTATTGTAACGAATGGAACTGAAGACGCAAAGACAACCCAAAAAAAAATCAATTGTATGACGAAGCGGCAGACCACAACTAATCTGTTCTAAAGTTATGTGTCCCCTTAATTGATGACTGTCGTATCTGTGGGTAGCTGTGACGAAGTAACCAAGCAACCCTGTATCGGACAACCGCTGTGCAGAATTTAACGGAACAACCCTGTATCGGAAAACCGCTGTCACCACTCTAATAAAATAGACCTTATTTTTACACTCTTATGGTGAAGCAGCTATCAACTCAGTCGATGATTGCTGAGTAGGATTATTTTTCGACCTTGACTGGTCTAGATCCAGTGTGATTTGCAGGAGCTGTGCTACCCGTTTGGCAGGGTGTGATTTTTTATCACGCACACTGATCTTGGTCTAGTGGAAGCTATGTTTTGCGCAATTACTAGACCCTGGTTAGAAAAACTCCGTTGTCAATACTTAGTTGACCGAAGTATTCCACCTTACGCCGTTTGGCATGTTCACCTCAGATCGGTATTTCGCCTTTTATCTGATGTATGGATTTTTTCTCGACCTTCTCTGGTCTAGATCCAGTGTGTTCTGCGCCCGCAGTGACACCTCGTGTAGGTTGTGGCTCTTCACCACGCACACTGGTCTTGATCTAGCGGAAGCTATGGTCCCGTAGGCTCTATGTTGCGCTATACTAGATCCTGGTTGCGACCATCATATTTTCTCCCTCCTAGGTAGGGTAGCTGAACCGCTTGTCACCGCTCGTGGGGTGTGGTTCCAGACAACCGAATATACCTCTCGGAGAGAAATGGTTTTGGACAACCGCTGTCACCTTCCCTGGGTGAGGTTGTTCCAATAGGGGATGATCCATCCCACCGCTGTCACCACTCTAATAAAATCTGTCACCACTCTAGTAATCGCTATCACCAGATGTACAATATCTTGATCAAAATACCAAAATACTCCTACCTTTTTTGGTCACTCTGTATTGATCCCGTCCTTCGATTCCATTCAATTTCTGTCACCAATGGGCGGCTGAGCGTGTAAGGCATATCCCGTCCGATTTTTGAGCTAGGTTCGCCTGGTCTTAAAACGGATTAATCTTCCTTTGCCAGGACAGGGTTGTTCTCCTCGTTTATGTCGCACTTCCACGATTGTTACACTCTCCAGAGGGGAAATTATGGAGTAGGGATGATAGGTAAAATAAGGTAGAACCACCACGTTATACAAAAATTATATAATAAAAAATAATTTCTCAGATTACACATATATAGATATATATATATATATATATATATATATATATATATATATATATAACCTTAACCCAAAAAAATACAATCCCGTATGACCCAATCAACTAAGATCCCCTGGTATAAGTCTACCTATACATACATCTATCTATAATTGGTTTTTTTAATCCTACCCCTGTATATCATATAACTATTCGAAAAAAAACAAATTTATGAACAAAGTTCTCGTTTGTGCGATGGTGCGGCAATACTATCCCTCTTATCGGCTTGGTCTTTTTCAAAGTGCGTGAGAGGCGTATGGTTTATTATATTCGTTTCCCAACTTTCTAGTCCCCGGTGTCGAGCAAATAAATAAATATTATGTGTAAATACCTTTAATCGCAACAATGTTTCAGCTTAAGTCGTTTCAGGTCGCCATTGACCTTCAGGGAACGAAAGTGAAATTTTTGTTCTATAAAATTCTGCTGAGCTAAGGAAAACAATTAAATTATTTATCGACACTGGCGTTACAAGTTGCGAAATTCCCCAGTAATTAAATTACCTACGATCATTTATGCATTTACACTGGCAAAATAAGAAAAAGTTTTATTTTATAAACACGGCTGAACAAAAGAATGATAACAATGTTTCTCTATAATAAATTTACTTATCAGCGCAAGTTCGCTGAAACCCACGAAAAATGGAAAACATACGCTCCGGCCTTTGTGTTACCAAGTACAAAATTAACCTCGCCTAACTTTCTATCTCTTTCCTGCCTACGAGGTGGAAGAGAATATGTGCCCCAACAAAATGATAACTCCTACTTAACAAAATGAAACCTAACTTGTGTCAGGTTGGCGAAACTCTGCAAATTTTAATTTATTCCAGCACACACGGTAAATTATATATTTATCAGGATGAAAGACTTAATTGAGAGTGAACAACTGTGACCAGTCTCTTTGAAAATCAAAACGAAAATCAAATAAATATGTTTACTATCGCTACGCCTTGTATATAACAATTATACTTATACTCCCAAGTTCAGAATCCAGCTCGACCAATAACGAGTAAATATATCACTAGTAAAAAAAATTATCCCAATCTGAATTTAATTCAAAAACTTACTGCGTTGTCAAACTTCCTCCGTCTCGCTGGGAATTTTCTTGATTTTCGCTATCTGCTTGTTCACCACGAGTCGTACCAATAAACGGAATCGTGCTATGTCGAAAGGAAATTAGCGTCGAGGGTAATTCTACTTTTTGTGTATCAAAACAGGAGACAGTGTTCACCGTCAAGGAATAATCTCAGTATCCATATCACCTCCTAACACAACGGAGAGAATTTTTACCTCTCGTACCGCTAACACTAAAAAACACTAGTACCGTTACCATGGCAAGGGAAAAACCTTTCCATTCGCGTGTTCGACCCCCGGTACACACTGCTTCTCCTGGTCTGTGTACACCCGTTTTTGCTTTTCCCCCGACTTCGGTTTTGGGTTTTTTGTCGAATTGCAAAAACAACTTTTTGTTTTTTGAATCGTGCTAGTTTTCGTTATCGAAATAATTGTATTCAAAACAATTATTTTGCTTTGACCCAGTAAGATATTTTATTTTTTTCTATTCTGTTTTGACTTCGTATTATTTTATTAAACATAATGTGGGTCGCATTCCAGTTAATATTATGATTTAAAATAAAATATGTTTTACCGTGTGCTCTGAAATTTTCTACAATAAAATTATCTTTCAGGTATTCGTATTTATTACAATTTTATAGCTGTGAAAGAGTTTATGTTGTTAAGTTTGAATAAATATTTTGATATTCACATTTTTTTATTGTACCCAGTAAAAAGTAACCCATTTTATGACCTAGCGTTACATATAAGTAACGCATATGAATTATTTTGAAGCAGAGCATGGACGATGAGGCGGGTGTTCGCTTCGAGTAACTACTAGAAGAAGAAATTTTTTTTTGTTTTTATATGATTAGCGAAGTTACCGCTAACTAAATATGTAATTAAGACAATGTACATATTATAATGTACATATTATATTATTTTTTTGTCAACAGTTTCTTGAAAGGGCATCTGTCGAAATCTTTAAAATGTGTATTGCTGACAATATTATAACATTAGGGTCAGCTTGAATTTAATATTTTTCATATGAAGAGTAAGTGTACGACTCAAGTTTGTATAGATTTATATATTTCTCAAAAGCTCAATAATTGTACAGTCTATATTTTTAATAAATGCATGGAAAATTATCATTCATACTGCAAATGGCAGATCATATATAAATTATATGGCAAATGTATGCATAATTAGCCCGTAGATGATATACTTTTTAAGTAAATGAAAAGATTCGAATTGCAAGGTGAGGAAAAGAACGAAATTTTCGGTATAAGAGTGTCTACGCCATGCGGCTCATGGAACATTTTTGTGGGTGGGCTGAAAAAATTATAATAAAAAATAAATACGAGTTGAAAAAACGGGATTTTTATTAAACACAAAATCAATTTTTTTTCTTGGAACTCCAGTCGTGCAAAATTAATATTTTGCAAATATGACACTGAATTTATTGCTTCGTTGATTTCTGTAATGATGTAAATTACATTAAATATATTCTTCAACTAACAAAAATAATTATCTTACCTATTAAAATTTGTTAGACGTATAAGACACAATACACAAGCCGAAATTTTGTAAATAAAATGCGTATTACGGTGTATACGGACTACAGTGTTTGCCTTTCTCACCACTAACTGAATACCCTCCCTGTATGCTATGGCTCGGCCTGCATTGACTGCAGTCATTTTCCAGCTTTAGTTATTCGTATCAAGTTGGTGCGAATTCGAAGCCATTGCCACCCACTCATACAATACACACAAACGGAACACATATCAAAGTAAATACAATGCAAAAATAATTATGCTATGAACGAAAAAAATATGTTTTGTTTTTAAATAATTGTATAGTAATGTAATAACTGCAATCATTTAAAAACGTTTTCATTTTGGAGGGAGGGCTGCGCCTCTGCAGTCCTTATGGACAAGCCGCCACTGGTCTGCACTCAATCGGATCTTGACAAAGTGACAAAAATGGGTAGAGGACAAAAGTGACGAACGGTCACTTTTGATCCTACCAAAACTGCCATATACAGTAAAACTTAGCGCCGTGTACGTCTCTATAGTGATTCTAGAAAGAATAAAATTTCTATTTAATAGACATTTAAGTCACAAAAATTTTTGAAATCACGTAAAATACCATGTCGTTTATTAAAATTATCCAACCTTTTCTATTTTGAATTGATACTCACAAAGAAACATTCTTCCAAATAATTCTCAATTAATCGATTGAAACTTATTCAAATAAAAATTTTATGTTTACATAGTTATTTCCCAACTAATTTTAAGCTGATCTAAAAAATTATTTGGTTAGAAAAAAATTAATAAGATTGGTAAAAACCTTTACTTATTTAACTGCATACTTACATTTTTTAAAGTTAAATTTTATATGATATTCCTTTGCCTTTTTCTAATATTGTTTTAAGTCTACTATCACGCTCTTTTTGGTCTGATCCAAATACTAACAAACCATCCATGTACACTTCACATACATCGACACTTTCAATGTTTTAGATGTTCTTTGGAAACCTACCATATGGTAATTTTTAAAACAGTACCTTGCAAATGGCGTTGCAAAAGTACATCATTTACTATTATCTATTGTTAACCTAATTTGATGAAATGCTGCTGCAGCATAAAAATTTGAGCACCTTTTAGTATAGTCGCTATTTCTTCAAATGTCGGTAACTTAAAATATTTCCTTTTTATATTATGATTTTAGTGTTTTGGGTTTAAACATACTCTTATACTCTCACTATTTATTTTTTCTGCTATAACTAATGCGTTTACGAATTCAGTCTGTAACTTTTTCATTAATCCCAATTTTTTGTAATCTATGTAATTCTGTTTTTAAAGGTTCCATTATCATAAATTGTATTTTTCTATACGGTACCTTGAGCCCCTTCTACTAATTTAATGTTATATACAACAATTTTTATATTTGTATCTTCTCCTCGAATATCTCTTTATATATTTCAACTAATTTGTTATACTTGCTTTCGAACTTGTGTACTATCTACACTAACTTTTACCATATTTACATTATTTAAAGTAGGATATCCTATGACTACTACTGTTGAAGGCTCGGCTATTACCACCTGAAATACTAAAACCTCATTTTTATATCTTATGTCACAATTTAATTTGTCCTAATCCTTGAATATTAGAACCATTGTATTTTTTTAAATCTACCTTACTTTTATCTAACTCCAGAATTCCAACTATATTTTAAAAAATGAAATCTGGTATCACATAACATTCACTACCTGTATCTAATTTTATCTCATCTTTTAAGTCTTGTATTATAATTTCTTCCGTAAATTTGTTTTCGACCATTCCTACTAAATTAACAGTTCCTATGAACATTTCTTGTTCTTCTTCTCTTGTATCTTCGTGCAAAAATTTTATCTCTCTGTTTCTACAAGAGCCTGCAAAATGGTTTAGCCACTTACATTTATTGCACTTCTTACCATATACTGGACATTTTGGTTTCTATTGCACTTTCCACATTTATATTTAGGTGTACCTTCTGCTGTTGTACGGTTCTTATTATAACTTCCATAACTGGTTAGGGTTTTTATTGTCTCTGTTTATTGTACATACCTCTGCACTTGCTGTGGACATTTTTTGTAATTGTACATTGGCTAACTCATTAGCTTTACAAAGTTGTCCACATTTATGCAAGTCTAGATTGTATTATTTTAATGAGTTTTCTTTTATACCTGATCCCTTATTAAGTTATCTGTTAAATTTTCAAACCTACAATTCACACTTAAACTTCTTAAAGCGATATTAAATTCATCCATGGTTTCATTTCCTCTTTTATCTCTTGCAAAGAACACATGCTTAATTACTGTCTCGTTCATTTTTGGCGTGAAGTAATTTTCGAATTTGTTTAGTATTACGTCTGCATCTTTATTTTCTTCTTCTGTTAGGTGAAACGTTTCATATATTAAGTAAGCAGCTTCATCTATCCTGTGTAGGGGAAGAGCTACCTGTTTCTCATTATCCAGTCTCATTATCTTGTGCTCCACTTGCTGTTACATATAGCATATATGTCTTTTTCCATGTTTTAAACTATTCTGCTACGTTCCCGTCTATATTTAAAGGAGGAGATTACTTCAACATGCCCATATTAACCGTTTTATCCTTTATTATATTTAATTCTTCTAATCTTCCGACGTACTATATTATCTTACTTCTTATACTTTTGTAATTATATTATTTTGAGTGCGCCATAATATTTGTGGAAGATTACTTAAATAAAATCAGGTTATTCTATTCTATATTCTATCTTTCATCGTCAGTGACAAGTGACACTGCATGATAGCGGATAGTCAACTGGCTTAGGCCTAGTTGACCTAACACACCGTTTTCCCTTTACATATTATTTGTAAATAATTATATTATATCATATTCCGATTTTCTATCGGCGCGGTCTTCCACTTTCAATGCTTGCCTGGATACCGATTACCGATGGTATTCGGTTCGAGATTCCGGGCGGACGAAACTGAATCACCGGTAGCGACAGTGATTTTCCATTTACCGGTCTATTACCGAAATATCTCCCAACACTATCAATATGTTCAACTTTCATAAATATTTTTTAGAAAAGTTACAATTTTCAATCTTCAAAACTGAATATATTTTTATTAAATGCGTGGAAGATCATATATGAATAATATGGCAAATACATGCATAATTTGCCGGTAGATGATATAATTTTTATGTAAATAAAAAAAAATAGAATTGCGGTGTGAAGTAAAAGAAGAAATTTTGTGTATAAGAGTGTATGCCGTCCAGCGCATCATGACAGAGAGAGGGAGAGGGTAAAGTCGAGACGTGACATGGCGCGAATGATGAGCAGTCACTCTGATGTACTTCACTTTGTTTCTTTTACATTGTATTGAATAATAAATACTACTACTTAGGTGGCACTTACATATTACACTATATTTTGTTGGTTGCAAAAATTCTATTCACAAATTGTATCCATATACTCTTATTGATGGTGTACTATGGAATCTGCAAATATTAAATATATCATAAAGTCAAAGAAAACTTTTTGTAGCAGAAAGAAATAATTTTTGTACAGTCCTGTTCTATTGTTTACTAACCTATGATATGTTATTCCTGATGATTTTTTCTTATACAATACAAGCACAAGAAACCGTTATTGTTCTAGTATTAAAATTAAGAAAACGACACTAACAATAATAAACTCCAAAAAATACACAATTCACAATAACCAAAACAACACCAATGTCAAGTTGACAGAGGTGGTAGCAAGATTGTGAAACCTATACCACCTTTATGATGTGCGTAGCGACTTCCCTTGTAGATTTCCAGCAGCCAATCAAGCACTTCGACCTATAAGATCTTCTGTGCATGACCCTTTGTTTTATCTCCTTGTCTACGTTTTCTATTGCTTTTATGAGTTTTTGAATTTGCTACTATGGTTGAATTGTCTGCATATTCTATAATTTGAATTTGGTCTATTATGAAGTTTTTGTTGACTGTTCTTATTATAATATTCCTTATGTATGTTGAATTCCTCTGATGTGACTCCATGAAATCTCACTTTTGTTTTGGCATTAGCTATTGTCATTTCCAGAAACTCTATATATTTTAGATTAATATTAAATCTTTCTAACCGTTTTTTCAATTTACTTCTATCATTAGTGCCAAAGGCACTTTTAAAAGCTATGAAAATAGTATAAAATCTCCCTGTTGTGTTCCCAAGCTTTTTCAAATATTTTTTAAAAGTATGTATTGTATTAATAGTTAATATTATAATAATCTGCTTCTACTTTTAATCTCGTGTTGATAAGATTAGCCAGGATGTTATATGTTGTGTCCAGTAATGTTATTGCTTGGTAATTTTTGCATTGTTCCTTTTTTTGTGAATAGATGTGATTGTTTTGTATTAAGTCAGTTACAAGTTATGAAATTCAGTTGTGTATTTGTGAAGAAATAAAATTTAAGTAAGATTTAAAAGACAGGATATTTAAATTTTATTCTATTATTAACTAAAGCAATTTAACAATGATTATTCCTGTTATCCATTTATGTGGCATTTCATTTTGTATCCATATTTGTTTTATTAAGAGATGTAAGTGTTGATCTTGTTTTTGACCACCATATTTCAATAGTTCCGACTCTAATTCATCTTCTCCTCGACATTTACCATTTTTTAGTTTTCTTATTACTTCGTTAACCTCTTCTTCTAATGGATGTTTCTTCTTGTATTTATTGTGGTACATTGTTGTTTTCTTGGAGGTATTCTGTATCTTCACTCAAGACTGTCTAATAATAATAATTTTTTACCATTTTGTAGGCTGGTAACTACTGTCTTGTTTAATATCCTCTAATTATTAATTTATCCAATCATTATTTTTTCCCCTGTACATAATATGGCGGCGTTTCTTTTTATTTCGTATTCCCTTCTATCCTCCTGTTTTTTTGTTAACTATTAACCCATTTAATTCACAGTCTTCATCATGTCAGCCATTTTTTGTTGTAGTTTGCTACTTTTTTCAGAGTTCTCTGCAGTTCAAAAACCTCTTGACGAGGTAAAAATAAATGACGCAAGTACACCCCTTACAAATGATGTGATATCAAATAATACGATGTATAGGGTGACACACGTACTACATATTAAAATAAAGGTAAGCTATGGCTATATATTCCAACTTTATTGCTTATTAATCTGAAAGTCTCAAAGAATTGATGTACTTGCGTTCAGCCCTGTTTAAATATTGTTAGGGTTTGTTTGAAGCTGACTCTTTTTCATTCTTTAAATTTTATCACAAATCAAAATTGTGACGGTTATTGAACCAGAAGGTCACTAATAAACTTAGTAAGGTTAGTGAGTAAGAGTGAACCACGACTCTTTAGGGAATACGTATATTTAGGCAAACTGCGAGATTTTATCTCACAATAATAAAAAGCAGACCGTTCATAAAAACTGACTGTATTTGTATAATAACCCTAATATGTGTAAACTAACTTCTGGCGCCCATAAAATAGATTAATAATAACAAAATTCATAAACTGCAACAAATTAACTATATATTTGCTTTAAAAAAAACTAGATTTCATCATATTTCATCAACACAAACAGTTATATTAAATTGTATGTATCCATTGGTTCTCATTTAGGGAACGCTCAATAACAATATATATTAAATAGGATTGGCTTTTATATAGTTGTAATTTAATTATCTCCACGTTTGGGAGATAAATTTATATAGGATTGTTATTATTAATGCTCCACTTGGGAAGTTAATTTTATTGGATTATTTTATTTTATATTGTGAATTTAAATTGAATATGAAATATATGAATGTTATGTTACTATTAAAAACTATACTTTTGGGCTAACTAATTTATATATATTTTATCCTTAATTTCTCCTATTCATTATGCTATTTTATATCATGCGGTTTCATTTAATTCCAAAATTTTACCTCGGCTGCTCTTATTTATTCACTACTCTATATCTCAGTAGGATCCCTGGGCAAAGTGATAATAAAATCAACATTACCAATCAATGTAATTTATTTTATGTGATTTATTAAAAGATACAACAAAAAATTTGAAATTTTCAATATTAGTTATACATAAAATACAGTTGACGCTTTAATTTTATTATTGGTGTCATATACCTATTATATAAAAATAAATGATTATCCTTTTATTAACTATGAAATATTCTTATACTATAAAACGTAAAATATGGATTTTATCTATATACATCTAAATTTCCACATCACACAACCTTTAAGTGTATTTTAAAAACTATTCATTCTTTTGAGACGGTTTTTTCAGATTCATTTGCATAAATTTGCATAATCGTTTGTAAACATTATTTTTCTCTGAAAAATGAACATCTGTGTTTAAAGTTGTTCAACTATTGTAACTTTTTTTCTTCTTGTTCTTCTAAATAGTATTATTGAAAATATTTAGACACTGCTTTAGTTTTAATCGGTTCGTGAAATGGAGAGGATATTTGAAATATTTTATCTACTTACTATTATAACAATAGTGTACGTGATAAAAACTGAAATTAGTTGTGGCTTATTGTTTTGTGGAAAGTTTTATATATATGTAATTGAAGAAAAATACAACATGAAAAAAATTATTATATGTATCTACAAATTTGATAATGGTAAGTTTTTTTACGTTTCCTGGTTTTTTTAATCATTTTAAAAATTTTATTACCAGGTGTTTTTTATTTAAATTTCACTTTTCATTATTTGGTACCAAATATTATTAATTAACACACCACAGACCTTTTTATATTTCACCAAGCCGACGCCTTCAATTGTGTCCATCTATGACGCTTTCCCGCTCCAGGTGGCAATCTCCCCCCTTATAATTATCTGGTGATAATTCTCCTACGTGGCTTGACTTTGTTTCAACACAAATTTTTGTCTTTGCACTTATTTAATTATTAATTACTTTTATACTTCTTAATTTATACATTTAGCACTTATTACTTTAAATTTTATAAGAAAAACTTCATAACATACAATTCACTTCTTTACTGTCTGGTTACCAACGCTTGACTGTCTACCGCTGTCAAATTTGACAATTATTTTTAAAAAATTCAAATATTTCTTTTGATGTTATATACGATTTACCATTTACATCTATTATAATATACATTCTCATATACTTTATCCTTGATAATGGAATAAATAAATTCTGAAAGCTTGGGCATAAAAAGTATGAAGGGTACTCGTTTTAATTTGCCGCTTCCCAATAAACCTATGTTTAGTATATATATATATATATATATATATATATATATATATATATATATATATATATATATATATATATATATATTCCACAATATAATAAAAGTTATTGAAAATTCTAAAAAATTGACAATTGTTTCGATAAATCAATATCATCGTCAGAATGACAGAAGTTACATTTTATTTGATGCCTACCTGATGTTTAGTAGTTATTTTTGGCTAGACCAAGAAGTGACCTAACTTGTGATTGACTTAATATATGTTTATAGAAAAAAGAAGAAGATGTGATAATACAAATATTGAAGCTTAGATATTATTAGCCCTATGGTGATATCCTGGATATCATTTTTCCAATTAAGATCAGTATAACTGTGCAATGATATAGAAAACCAGGAAAACTATATCTGCTGATCTTTATAATTATCACTTAAGAAGACAGTTTATTAGTGGAGAACTCCCTAGATTTAACTGTTCATTGACAACTTCATATTGTGGGTTTCTCAAATGTCTTCTAATTTACAATTCTTCAAGGAAATCCAGTTCTTGTTCCTTTTCACAAATATGCAGCACTTCTAGTTTTGTGTTAGGTGTCAATGAATGATTGGACATTCTGGACATTTGAGTTTATATATACCTGACTTCTTTAATAGTGGTATTTTTGTTTTTACATTTAACAATTTTGTACTAACGTTACTTTCTGGTTAAAACAACCAGATAAATCCCACTACGCAAAACATCTACTTGACACCAATCATTCATTGACACCTAACACAAAACTAGAAGTGCTGCATATTTGTGAAAAGAAACAAGAACTGGATTTCCTTGAAGAATTGTAAATTAGAAGACATTTGAGAAACCCACAATATGAAGTTGTCAATGAACAGTTAAATCTAGGGAGTTCTCCACTAATAAACTGTCTTCTTAAGTGATAATTGTAAAGATCAGCAGATATAGTTTTCCTGGTTTTCTATATCATTGCACAGTTATACTGATCTTAATTGGAAAAATGGAAAAATGATATCCAGGATATCACCATAGGGCTAATAATATCTATGCTTCAATATTTGTAATATCACGTCTTCTTTTTTCTATAAACATATATTAAGTCAATCACAAGTTAGGTCACTTCTTGGTCTAGCCAAAAATAACTACTAAACATCAGGTAGGCATCAAATAAAATGTAACTTCTGTCATTCTGACGATGATATTGATTTATCGAAACAATTGTCAATTTTTTAGAATTTTCAATAACTTTTATTATATTGTGGAATTAACTAGAAACCGTGAGTTCCATTTAAAACACTAATATAAGCAGATTCCACGAAGTAAGGGTGGAGACAGTTAATTTCATATATATATATATATATATATATATATATATATATATATATATATATATTTGAAACGCAATGTATTCTTGACCATTTAAATATTTTATATGGGAGGAATTTTCTTGAATGAAGGTCCTTACTTTTCAATAATTTGTTTATTGTTTGCCAAAAGACGCGTTTCGACTTGTTAAGTCATCTTCTGTTTCGGTTTAATAACAGTGTCAAAAACATAAAATTTTTAACCTTCCATGTTTTTATGTTTTTGACACTGTTATTAAGCCGAAACAGAAGATGACTTAACAAGTCGAAACGCGTCTTTTGGCAAACAATAAACAAATTATTGAAAAGTAAGGACCTTCATTCAAGAAAATTCCTCCCATATAATATATATATATATACAAATATATATATATATATATATATATATATATATATATATATATATATATATATATAGATATATATATATATAGATATATATATATATATATATATATATATATATATATATATATATATATATATATATATATATATATATCACTCTGGAAATTTTAGATTCCAAAATTGCCAACTTCAGAGCCTGTCACCCTCTGAGTAGCAATATTTTGGACTTTGATGATTTTTTTAAAGAAATCTCTTGATATAATTAAACTTACCACCTACAGCTGTTGTCAACTTTTAGCCGGTGCTAACCTTTGTACACGTGATAAGTGCCTGGATATGTTCACAGCCACAGGACCGAGGAAATGAGAGTTCATGCGGTTTGGTGACTTTGAGCAAATTCAACTCTATGTAAAAAATAACAGCAGGCAACTGTTATATGAAATAATTTATATTAAAAAAAGGTTTTTCTTTAGTTTTGACATTAATTGGACATCAGGATTAAAAAAATTTAAATATTAATCTCATTGCTAAGATTGGCGCAACATTTGGTATCACACTCGTAAATATTCAACTACCCTGGTATATAGATAGAAAATAAAACAAACTCGCTCGAAGAGAATACGACTGTAATTAGGTATTGAAAACTAAAAAAACGTTACTTTCTATCCAAAAACTAGAAACTTGAAACAACCGAAATAGTGTATAATATTTTCTTTTAAAATGTAGTGTTGGTGAATTTTAAAACCAAAATGTGTTCCTTCAGGAGGGATTTAAGTATAAGTATCAATTTACATTTATAATTTAAATTCAATTTTTCGTTTTCTTATATTGTATTGTAATTTAATGTTAAGGCAGTGGTTTTTGATTTGAATTGAAGTTAGAAATGATGGTGGCCATGTATCCTATTTTCTTTGATTTCCACTAATTCTACCATACAACCTTGAAAAAGAAAGAAGAAGTCTTTCGAAAGCTCGGTTCCGTATAACAAGAATTTTCAACATTATTTAGGCTGCAATCCCCGTGATATTTTGAGTTTTGTTTTTTAACATTTCAGCCGTGACTGCCTTTATCTGCTTTTTCGGATAGAATGGGGTTCTTTCTGGAAATTAGTCGTACTTTTGGTAGGGTGTTTTCCGATTCTCTTAAAGAATGAACAAGAACAACGTCCAATTCAATGAAACAAAAAACAGGAAATTATTTTTACTCAATTGCCGTAAACATGGAATAACACCAGCACGCATAACAAATAACTTAAAAAAACAAAATTATTAACTTAGAAATAAAGATTTGTCATGAGTCTGTCAAGAAACTGTCAAGGGCCCAGAGCACCCTACAATCCAAAATAATAGAGTCTCTCCCCACTGTTATCTGGGTTGAATTTAAAACTAGACAATTACAAACTAAAAATATTTTTTTAATAAGATTAAAAATAAAAATGTCTCAGAAATTAACAAGTTAAAAAAAGACTCATTTGAATCCATTTTCCCAATTTTCTTTCATTGGGTCACAAATTCTGCATTCCACCAGATGTTAAGAATAATATAATGCATGTAAAAGAATACGGCTATTTGCATCTTCAACATAAATGTCGAGCCCATTTATCAACGTCCCAGTTGTTGTCGATGATTTTATTTTGTGATCTACGTTCGTCACTACCTGGTTGCGTTCAAGCGCGTAGGAACCTAATAATTCAAAAAGTTCCTTTTTATGTTTGTCATTTTTAAGGAAATCCGACCAATTACTGGGCAGTTTGTAATTGTCTCGGATTTGATAACGTGTCCCTTTACCTCTGCTCTCACGAACACTTTACTTAAGCGGTTTTTCACAATAAAGATCCCAAACCAAATCGATTCATCTAGTTTTATTATCCACTGTGCTTCTCAAAACTTGGCAAAATTCTTTGCGACAATATTCTCCGAAAGTTTTAGAAGTACCACGTGGTGGATGGCTGTGGATAAGAGCAGCTCCGTCATATATATCGTTGTTGTAATTTCCAGGGAAAGAGTGACGGTAACCTCCCACATTTTTTGCAAAACCTTTATTATGTCTGATTTGTGGCAAGTACGCATGTTCCCCATAGAATATAAAGATGGAGATGATTCTCATACCTGAAAAAAGTATCTAAATCCTGTGCCTGTTTTGGCAAGAAATGATGAGCCTAGAGGACAGGCTCACATCACACTTCAGCAATTTCATCAAGTCCTGTTGTTTTGAACTTGTTTGCTTGTGACTCGCAAAAATTTTAGTTTTTTCGTTTTTAATCGATTGAAATAAGGAAACACTCTTCTCTATCAGTCTTTTTTCTACAAATGTTTTGTACAGTTCTTTGCCGTTTTTCTCAAGATCGTTCAGCGTTTCTACAGCTACATTGTCTGCAATTATTTTTGTATCGTTTGCAACTACTTCACGCATTTGTTCTTGAAATTGATTTTTTTTCAAATTCGTCGAAACTGGCTTGTACTGCATTTATTCGGCATGAAAATTTTGCTTGAAACACATGATATTGTTCATAATGACGGTCATTGGCAGCGTTAATATGAGAATTTTTTTCATATTTTACTAAAGAAAGACTACTCCCAATCTTCCCTACATCAAAAAGTTGTATGGCTCTCCTTCTTAAAATGATCTATGGGTTCTAGGTCGTCTACAAAAGCCACTACCCAGACAGCACACAATATCCATTGGACATCCACAAGATACCCTTTATGGATATACTGTATATCCACTGGATATAGATGGATAGCATATAGACATACAATGGATATCCATATCTCCGCCTATATGTAGGACATATGTGTTATCTTATGGATGTCCTGGGATATATCTACTGGATATCTTGTTGGATATCCCATGGATATCCTATGTTCACATTTGGTATATCCTAGGGGTGTCAATGTTACGGCCCGCGGGCCACGACCGGCCCTTAAGACATTCGAATCCGGCCGGCGCTGCTGGGGCCAACCAATCACAGCCTCCTACTGTTACTAGTTAGCATAATAGAATAGTTTTGATATTGTAGTGTTTTTTCGGTTAAAGAAATGGCGTGACCTTAAATTAGTCCTCCATAATCCATAAGGAAGAGGTGCTATTTAACCCAGGTAAATGAGATTCGAAATAATCTTTAAATATACCTGAATCCGGAAGTGGCAGACCAATCACAACGGTCCTAGTCAGGTAATCGGCTTCCATGATGGCACTTACTATTAAGGCCGGAAGGCGTGGTTTGTCGATGCGGAGGATTTAATTTCTTACGAAAATACTTGCAACAAGTAATTTACTCTCGCCGCGTGATGGAAACTAATCACAAACACTCGGTACTTCTCGATAGGACCGCAAATCAAACTCGAAACGTTATGACTAATAACTTCGGTAACTTCAATTCGTTGATATTGCGGTGATAAACAAAACAAATATCGATACGTACAGTACGACACGATAATTATGGTTGAGACCTTAAGAAAAACACAACAAACTTTGAGGATTCTTCGCTGACTGACTCTCTTCGCCAGCTTTTGGCCAGAGGCAACCTTTTTTTAGAAAGTTTTCCACGAAAAATTACGAGAAAGCTAGTACTTTAAAAAGTCCATATAAAACTGATGGTGCCATAAATTCACCAATTACAACGTTTAACTAGAATGTCGGACAAAACACTCTTTTGTTAGTCGCGATATCAAAGCTATCGTAAACACATAGTTAGAGCGTATCGAACCATTCCGGTGTCAAGGGATATTATTTAGTGAATTTTATGTTTATTGGTCATCCGGATCTACACTGTGTTATTTATAAAATCCGACATAGGGTTTCCTGTACAAAACTATCAAACGCGAACTAACTTTTTTACCAAATAGCGTTCGTGAAAAATAATAACAGATTTGAAAATGTCGTTAAAAAATAAATTCAAATGCACTTTTAATTTTCTAAAATTCGGTCTGGTTTACTAAGAAAATGCATAATTATGTTTTTAAAAGTCGTACGTAATTTTTATAAAACTTTGGAATAGTAAGGACCTGTGCCGATGTGGCCGAGTTGGTACTTGGTACTCAAAATTTAAAGTTGAACGTAAAGGGTCGCGGTTCGCTGCCGCAGTGTGTCCAAAATATTTTTTTCATAATTTATGTCCAAAAAGAGATTTTCAGTAGAGATATTTAAAATAAGACAACTTTTTGGGTTACAAATTTATTTATTTAATTAAATGCTCAAATTGTTCTCCGTTTGCTGCTAAACAGTGTCCCAAACGATCATAAAAGTTCCGCCGTACATTATTAATAACAGTTCTACTAATTTTCTGACATTCATTAATAATAATATTTTTCAATTCCTCATCTGTCTCCGGTTCATATTCTGCTACCTTATTTTTTAGAAAACCCTATAAAAAGAAATCGGGGGTGCTAAATCTGGAGATCTTACCGGTCAATTTATTGTATCCCCTCGACCTATCTACGTATTTGGGAAAACAGTATCAAGGTATGCCCGTACTTCCCTACTGGAATGAGCAGGGCAACCATCATGTTGATACCATACTGAAACATTTCTAGGTGCGGCATTTGCAATTTGGGGTCCTGTTTCATTTTGGAGAAGATTCAAATATTCTTGGCCATTGAAGTTATTACTTAGGAAGAAAGGACCAATTATTTTATCACAAATTATGCCGGCCCATACGTTTACTTTTTTCTTGTATTGGGTATGAGACACATTTATTTCACATGGATTTACTGTATCCCAATACCTTTGATGTTGTTTGTTAGTTTTTCTCTTTAAAACAAAACTAGACTCGTCGGTAAAACAAATGTATCTTAAAAAATTCCTATTTCGGTTGGCTTTGTCTATCATAATTTCGCAGAAAAATTGTCTATTAAAATAGTCTTGCTTAAAAAGTTCTTGCACATCATGAAGTTTGTAAGCTTTGAAGCCGTTTTTTCTTAGAACACTGTGTACTTTAAAAATACTAACATTTAAATCTCGTGCCACGCGTCTAATGGTGGTCCTAGGGTTTTCGACAAAAGCCAACAAAATGGACAGGTCAATCTCCATTAATGTTGTTCGATTTATTCGTCGGTGTTCCGGTTTTAGGCACAACGTTGTTTCAAATTGTTTAATAATTTGATGTATCCTGTGATGCGGTACATCAGTCTGACCATTGGACATATTAAATAAAAATTGTTTAATATCGCGACTACTGTGACCGCCATAATACATACGAACAATTTGCACAGTTTCTTCACGAGTAAGCATTTTACAACGAGAAGAAAAATAAATAATAACTAACTGATAAGAATTAAAAACTACCAAAAATAGAATCAGTAAAATAAATTAAATAATGGGAAAACACAAACAATTTTAAATGAAATTATAACTATTATAATAAATTAAAAATTATCAAAAAATGAATCTAAACTTAAAACAATAAATGAACTTACGAAAATATCGACAAACGAAACAAGAAATTACTCACAAGTACACTAAAATAATAAATCTAATCGCTTCAAAAATACTTATTCGCACCAAAGATTACAATTTGTCAAGAATGAAAATGACATTATTTGGAAGGCTACCTACTAGATTTTGCTATTTAACATTGATACTAAATTGTCTGAACTTTTCTTTAAATAAATAATTTTTTGAAACAAATAACATTGCTTTATTTTAAAATTAAAGGTTTTTACATAAAAATTGTAAAAAAAGAAATAAAAACAAAAAACTTCGTCACAGCGTGGGATCGAACCGTCATCCTCCACATTCAACTTTCGCGTACCAAATACCAACTCGGCCATCTCGGTCCTGGTTGTTCGTATTCGAAAGTGATATAAAAATGGCGCACGACTTTAAAAAACATAATTATGCATTTTCTTATTAAATCAGACCGAATTTAAGAAAATTAAAAGTGCACTCTTGAATTTATTTTTTAACGACATTTTCAAATCTGTTATTATTTTTCACGAACGCTATTTGGTAAAAAAGTTAGTTCGCGTTTGATAGTTTTGTACAGGATTATTCGAATATAATTCACACAATTTTTAAAAGATCCTGATGAAGCACATTCTGATATTATATACTTCACAGAAGTTCGTTGGCTTAGTCGCGATTCAATGCTAAAATGATTTTTCGAATTGCGTGAACATATTGTTAATTTTATGGCTCAAAAGGGAAAACCAATTAATCATAGCGACGAATGGTGGGTTGATTGCACTTTTCTGGTAGATATCATGGAGTATTTCAATAGCTTGACCGTTAAACTTCGAGGCAAAAACATGATTGTCATGCAAATGTACTCAAATATACAGGCATTTGAGATAAAATTGAAGTTGTTGGAGTCCCAATTGTAAGATCAAGTACTTCACCACTTTCCTCGTATTTGAGCATGTGGTACATACAATGCAGAGAATCTAACAGAGTTTGCTACTCTTCTAACGACCTTATAACGGAGTTTGAAGGTCGTTTTGAATATTTTCGCGAACTGCACTCCTGTGAATTTCCTATGTTTAATAATACATTCACCTTTGAAGTTGCCAAGACGCCAACAAACATGCAAATGGAACTAATAGACTTGTAATGTGACACTGTTTTAAAAGGCATGTTCAACGAAGGTGATATTTTGACATTCTACTCAGAATATTTTAAAAGACATGACAACTATCCTAACATGAAGAAACACGCTGCTCGTATTTTATGTATGTTTGGAAGTTCATATATATGTGAACAGATGTTTCAACAATGAAAATCAACAAGTCCAAACATCGTTCGAGACTGACAGATGAACGTCTCCAAGCTATTCTTAAAATTAGTACGTCTGATTTGACACCAAACATCGACGACATAATGAAGCTGAAACGATATCAAGTATCTGGGTCATCCAAGTAGTTACTATACCAAACTTTTATTTATTATATAGATATAATTTTTTGTATTTTATGTTATTTTATATATTCCGTTGAATAAAGATTTCTGTATTGATATAAAAACAAGCATGCCTCGAAATAAAAATGGCACTCAAGCAAATTGAGTTTGACATCCCTGGTATATCCAATTAACATCCCATGGATATTAATAGGATATTTTATATTTACATTTGGTATATCCTTCCTCCTCAAACATGAAAATGTGAGAATATATGACTATTACCTACTGGTGGAAATACAAGGTAGCCCAACAAAATCAATGCAAACCAAAAGATTTTTATGTCTACAGATCTGGAATAAAATTAACAGAAAATAGTTTATCCATTCAACCAGGACAAAATATAATAGATACACAGGGTGGATAGTCTAGTATTTAAGTGGACGACTGTAGAATATTGTGGTCCAGTGAAAAAGATTCAAATACTCATCGCGTATATCTGTTATATTGTGTACTGATTGACCAGTTAATTTTATTCCAGATCTGTGGATATATACAACTTTTCGTAAGCATAGTTTTTGTGGGCCATCTTGTATTCCCACCAGCAAGTACTAGTCAGATAGTCATCTGTGAGTAAGAAGGTCCAAATGTAGTTGAATTCTTCATAATAGTAGTGTTTCGTCGTTATTTTATTATCATTTTGTGTTGTTATTATATTTGAATTATGCGCGACATACTCCCTCCTTGATCATGTGCCACTTAACTATCGCCAAACAATTACACGGCCGTACTAGCGACGAGAAGTGCATGTTGCGCAGCAGGCATGCGTCAAAAACGGAACGAGATGTCATTGCTGTCAGTGTGTGTAAAGAGCAACTTGTGTTAACCGGCATTCAAAAATAACTAGGATAATACTTATGGGTAAGTGGTTTATTTATATCTAGGTGGGAGTTTATTCGTTATAGAATTAATCTGTGTTTAAAAGACATTAAATTACGAAACATTTTGGTCCTTTTTCGCCCGATTTAGTTGAAAGCTCTGTGGAAAAACAGTACATTTTATTGTGTGTGTAGCGTGTGGCAATACATAATAGTTAATTTAAAATGTCTGAAAGCAAAGAGAACAATATGTTAACCAAATTTAAGGTGCAAAGGCGTAACATTGTTAAGAGGGTAGAAGCTATGCATGAACTGGGTACAGCAGCTCTTATTTATGAAACTGCAAGAGAGGAGTTCGAAATACGATATTCGAACTTTAATAAATGCTTTCGACTCTTTACATTTAGAAATTATAGTGTGTGTTCCTGAATCTGATAATGAAATAACAGAACAGGATAATATTCAAAAAGAGTTTGATAAATTACAGTTCTCAGTTCAAGTATTGTACAATAGAATGTTTGAAAAAGCTAAAATAGGGAATGGTGAAAGTAGAATAGATTCCCCAAAGTCGGAAGCTGGTAGTAGTAGTGTGAATAATAAATGTAATTTAAAATTACCTAAAATTGAAGTTCCTAAATTTGACGGTACTTTAATTAAGTGGCCAAATTTTATAGATTTGTTCAACACTTTAGTGCATAATAATACAGACCTGTGTAACATAGAAAAAATGCAATTTCTTATGCTGTCATTAAAAGATCAAGCGGCTAGTGTTATTAAAACTTTGCAAATTACAGCAGATAATTATGATATCGCTTATAATAAATAAATTAAGAAGTACCAAAACGATCGTTTGTTAATAACTAATTATATGCAGGCAATATTTAATTCCAAAAGGTGTAATAGTGATTCCTCTAGTGAATTAAGTCAGTTACTAGATAATTTTGAAGTTAATTTAGAGGCATTAACAAATTTTGAAGTTGAATTGTGGGATTTTGCTAAATTTATTTTATTAATAGAAAAAATCGATCCATCTGTAAAACGACGTTTTGAGAGAGAAGTAGCGGAAAATGAAATTCCAAAATTTGATGATTTGTTCAAATTTTTAGAAAAAGAATGTAAGTCTGAACAAAATTGTATTTTAACGGATAAAGTTGATAAATCAGTTAAACATTTTTCTAAAACTAAAGCTCGTGTCAATTCATATGTTACTGGTACTGGCAGTACCTCCAATACTAAAACAAAATTAAACGTGTGTGTTATGTGTAAACAAAATCACTCTTTATCAAAATGTGATAAATTTCTTCAGTTAGAAGGAAGGGACAGGAATGATTTTGCAAACAAAGAACATTTATGTTTTAGATGCTTGTCCAATGCTCATTATTTTTCTAAATGTAAGGTTAATACCTTTTGTAGTGTATGTGGCAGAAAACATCATGTTTTGCTACA